>CM044009.1:1362500-1812944 GCA_024085815.1 Flaveria linearis | reverse complement strand
TGTCACCAATTGGAGTGGACTTTCAGCTCTTAGGGAGAGCTTGTGGGGAAGGGCTATCTCGAGTGCTTCCCTCCATACATGCTTCACACTTGTAAGGGTGACCAATTACAGGCACTCCTTTTGGTCATTTGTTTCTTGTCATGGTTCTATTGATCACAGACACATGACCCAGCCTGCCATGCCAAAGCCATGATTGATTCCCGTATTGCATCCTGAAAGCACTGGGGCAGCCTATGTGCAGGATCGATTTCGGGTGTTTTTCTCTCAACTCACTGTGAATCAACACTCGGCAAGCAGTCTATGAAGAGTTGATCACAATAAACAAGTAACAAGCAGTAAGAAAATTTAACAGCAGTAAATTTTCAGGTACTTTTATATATTCTTCTCAACTCAAAGGATTACAAGACACTTGGACTCAATCACTTTTAAAAGAGTTACAGGGAGAAGATTATATATACTACCTACAGCCGATATACTTTGATACCAGCTGGACACCTCTAACCTTACATCTATACTACAAGACTCTAGGTGAGGTCTTTCAGACATTGCCTGAGTTGGTAGTCAGGACATGTCCCTGACTTACCTTTTGTCACCAACTAAAGTTGGTAACATGTACTATCATAAAAGGTGACAGTAGAAAAAGTATGGTCAACAACATGGCTCTTTAGGAAGATGCCATGCTGTATCAGAGGTCTGCAGCGGACTGTCAGGGACCATACTTTTATCTGCTGGACATAGCAATGTCTTCCGAAGGATAAAGTGCTTCGGAAGAATAACTTCTTCCGAAGGCACTTATACTTCGGAAGACTGCTTCTTCCGAAGCTTGGAGTCTTCTTTGTCTTCGGAAGCAGACTTTGTCTTCAGCTCTTTCATCAGACTTTGTCTTCGGAAGCAGACTTTGTCTTCAGCTCTTTCATCAGACTTTGTCTTCGGAAGCTAGACTTTGTCTTCAGCTCTTTCATCAACTTTGTCTTCGGAAGCTTTCAGACTTTGTCTTCAGCTCTTGTTCCTTAGACCTCGGAAGATCTTTGCTTGGCTTCGGAAGCCCTTTAATGTAGTACCAAAAGTGACTATGAAGTGAATTTGGTTGCACCAGCCTTATCATGATCCAACAAACTCCCCCTAGGCTGATGCTACCAAAACTTCACTTCTCTCTTCTTCTCAAAGCTCTCAGCACCAAGGAAAGCAGGTGTTTATCAGTATCTTCATTCTTTCCTGCTGTGATGCTGAGAATCTTGTACAATCTTTGGTGACAGAACCTCTACTCTGTCACCTTGGATTATGTGTACCCTCTGTTGTGGCCCTCTGAAAAGAGTTAGTTGATGGGAAGTATAGTCATATTCCCATCGAACTATTGGTTCCAATTCAGGACCTTCCACCATCTGTAGAAAGGCTGTGCCTTTGGTGGTTGATCTTTCCTTGTCTTCCACTCTTTTCAGCTTCAACTCTTCTTCAATCTTGGCTCTTCTACTTCGTTCAGCCAAGTGGAGACCGCTGATGTTTCTGATGTGTGCAGCAGTCTCAGAGTTGGAGGGATTGGAGAATGGCTCTCTCTGCAAGCTCAGCAAGATCAAATCTGCTGAGATGCAGTAGAGAAGTGGCATTGAGCCTGTTGGTTTCACCATTCTCCCTTTCCACAACAAAGTTGTGAGAAGGTTCATCGAACCTCCACTTGATTATTGCATTTCTAGGTCCAGGAGATTGACCAGAAATCCTGTCCTCTTTCCTGGTATCCAGCAGAGTCACCAGTCTTCTTCTTAGTCTCTTCTCCTCAGCATTGAGGGTATCGGAGTTGAGACCAAGAAGTCTTGCAGCCTGGCCCAAGGTGTCTCTAGGCAATTCAAGAAATTTGCCTAGGGTGAGGGAGTTTGAAGAGTTATCAACATAGGTGATGTTGATAAGCTCTCCCTCACAGGAGATACTGCTCAAGTAGTGCAGTTAATGAGCCTCGTCTTGAACTCCTTTTTTCCTCAAAGGAGAGATGTTTAGGAGGCTGAGGGGATGGTCTTGGTTGTTGTTGGGTAGGCTTAGGTTTAGTGGTTTTGGGTTGAGTCTTGGGTTTTAGGATGGGTAGTTTGGGTGGTTGAGGTGATGTGGTAGGTTTTGGTAGAGTTGTGGGTTGAGGGTGAAGGTTTCATCAGTGGGTTCGGTTTAATGGGAAAAGGGGTTGGTTCTGGTGTGGGTTGTGGCTGTGGTTGAGTGGCTGGGTTGAGACCGTTCCCTTTACCCTCCTACATCTCCTCTCCCTTCTCTCCAAACGGATGTCAGCCTTATTTCACTGACTATCCGCTGGAGTGTCCTTTCGGACATAGGTCCCACCTGCCTACCAGAGAAGCCATGAGCCCGGAGGTAGTCCTTCATCCAGGCTTTGTCAGTTGACTTCTTGGCAGCAGTGACCTCCTTCTCTTCCTCCTCTTCCTCTTCACCTTCAACTTCTCCCTAGCAGCCTTCTTCCTTTCCTTCTCCATTTGATCCTGCTCTTGTTGTGGAGCAGCAGGATCATATCATCATCATGTGGAGACAGTTCAGGAAGACTGAAGCCTCTTGAGAGTAGGAATTTGATCCTCTCCTCTCTCAGCTTCAGGGCTGCCTCCCTCTGCTCTTCTTCTTCCTTCTCCAAGGCCAACCTGGCTTCCTTTCTTGTTGTAGCCTGGTTGACCTCTCCAAAGTCACCAACTCCTCTAGTGGTAGCAGGAGTATTTCCTCATTGACAGCTCCTAGGCTGATGAGCTGGTCAATGAGTGCTGTTCTTCTCTTTAGGTTGATTTCTTCCTGATTGGCTGCAGCTGCCTTAGAACTAGCAGCTAACAGCTTCTCAGTAGGAAACCGACCTTTCTTTTTGGCCTTCTCAATCTTCTCCTCCTCCTGAAGCTCTTCCGCAGTCAACTTTCTTTTGCCTTTGTCTTTGATTGTGCTTGACTGTGGTGGTTCTTGGATGGAGGGTTGTGATTGAGAGAGAAGTTCAGCTGGTGCTTGGGTTGGAGGTATATCAGAAATGTCCTCCCTGCTCACCTCAGATGCAATTTCAGCAATGACATCTGTGATGGTCAGTTCCTCGGACATCTGAAATAAGCCTTCCGCAGCTTCTATTTCGGCCTCGGAAGACTTGTCTTGTTCTTCCGAGGCTTCCATGTAACTTCGGAAGCCTCAGCTAGAGCTTCGGAAGATGAGACTGCTGCAGATTCTGTCCCATCTGTTTTAGTTGCTGGGCCATCAGTCCCCATTTCCCCTTCGAAGCTAATCTCAGGTTCCATGAAGACCTTAGGTTGACCAACTTCCTCCACAGTGGTAGAAGGTGCAGTCAGTCTTTGAAGCTCCTCAGCCCCAAAGTATGCAAGTGTGGTGTCGGGGCTGGGCTGTTCTAGGGATGATCTCAATACAAACTTTGTGAAAAGTCTGTAGAGATCTTGAAGCATCCTTGAGTCAATCTCCAGAAAGGATTGAGATGACTCAGGTAGTGTAATGATTTGTTGGGTGGAAATGAGTTGGGTCTGGGTTCCATAGGTGTTTGTCTCTGAACTTTCTCCCCCTTTTTGGTAGCATCATCTTGAGAGCTAGATGAGCTAGAGGAAGAAGTCATTGAGACCTGGATTGGTACATGCCTAACAGACCTCTCCGTCTGTTTCTCAGCTAGTTTAGCCTTGAGAGAGTTAATCTCAAGTTGCTGAGTGGCAGTCCTTGATTCTAAGATCTTCACCTGTGATTCCAGGTTGGAGACCTTAGAAAGCAAGTACTGAAGTGTTAGTTGCATACTTCCCTCATCTTCATAGGAAGAATCACGGGGAGATGAGATAACATACCTAGTATGCTCACTCTCACCACCAGATGTGGTTTCTTGGCACCCTGGTTTCCTTTGCTCAGAGTCATCTCTTTCAGAGATGTCAATGGGCAAAGTTGCCGTAGACTCAGTCCTAATTATGTTACCACTGTCCTGAGAGCTCAATGAGAGACTCTGAGTAGTGGCAGCTGAGTCTACATGAGTCCCCTCCACATCAGTGGGACTCACCTCAGTAGCAGGCTTCTGATGGGGGCTAGAGACAAGGGATCCCTCTTGGCTTGTTGATCTCTCAGTGGGTGTTGTAGATCAACTTCATGGCCATGGAGAGATGTAATCTCTTCATCAGTTCGGAGTAAAAGGTCAGTGAAAGAGAGGGTGGTTAGTCCTACTGACCCGGGACCTTGATCAATGTCTACAGGCATTGAGCCTATGGTGGGGCTGTCCCTAGAAGGCTGCACAGGGGAGTGTAGAGACTCACCCTGTGGGCTAAAGGCTTGGGGTTCGGGCTCAGGGGTTTGAGACTGAGGAGACTCAAAACCCACATTGAGGTCAATTGTGAAGGATGGTGTGACCTCGGACTGAGTGGGAGCCCATGATTCCACTCTAGTCCTTTGGGTGTGAACAGAAGGAGCTTGTTCAATCAGAGTAGATTGAACAAGGGTTCGTTTGGGGCGTCTCTGATATGTGGCTTTGATGGGTAAAGAAGGTTTTGGTATTGTGGTGGATGTTGCTGGTGTGGGTTCATCACCTGTGGGAGAACAGGGATGTCACCAGGAGCTATGCGCTCAGTCATCTCTGGAGGTAATGGAGTGTACCGTCCAGTGAAGTTGGTGGACATCTTCTTCAGTGTCTTGAAGATGGTAGGCCTCATGTGTGGAACAGGAAGAGCAGCTGCGCAGACAAGCTTGCTTGGTTCCATCTCACAGTTGATTATGTGTTGAAGAAATCGGGGATACATGAAGAATGTATCCCTGCTGAGATTGGCGATTAGGTTGTTCAACACGAATCGTGAGTAGTTGAATCTGAGGCCTCTCACCAACCCATGAACTAGGCATCCTAGTTCATATGGGATTTGATCCCAACCCCCTGATTTGTTGGAGAGGCAGTGCAAAACAATGTGCAGCAGGAACTTCCAATGGTAAGAGAAGTTGAACTTGTATACTGTGGACCTGCTGACATCGCCTCCATATCCCATGAGGATATAGGTGCCTTCCAAGTCTTCCTTGGGGAACTCAGTAGGAGCCCCATCATCGTGAAGCTCGAGATGCTCCCTGATGATCTGTTCATTGATGACCAACTCTTGGCCACAAACTCTGGTTCTCAGGACTCGAACCCCATTCAGCACTGTAGTTTCTCCGTTGCTCCAAAATTCTGACATATGGTTGGAGTATACGTGTTGGGTTAACTGTGAGTGCAGTGAGGTAGGTGGATTCGGTGAGAAAGGTGATGATTTGGGTGAAGTCAGCATCCCTTGACGAGTCAAGTAATGCGACTTGGTTGTGCTGAGGGTTTAGCGCCATTGGAGAAAAGGTAAGCTTGAAATTTTGAGTGAAATTTATGGTTTGACAGTGAAGGGAACAATTAGGGCTGTAAAGTGGTAAAAGAAGATGAAATTGATAAGTCAAGATTATTTAAAAGGGTGAATAGTGGTATGGTGGTGGTAATAGGGTAACTGTTTTGGGGTTACTGTGGGTGGTATGGTGGTTTACGGCGGAGAAATGATGATGGCGGCAAGGATAATTTTAAATAATCTGACATTATCAACAAAATCTTTACTTTTACAGAGTGGGGCCCAAAAGATATCCGTTACATATAAAAATTTTACTTCCGAGGGTAAAACATTTCCGAAGGTAATTTTCTTTCTAAGGCAATTTTATCTTCCGAAGCTTGATATGTTCGAAGGTAAAATTGTCCTTTGAAGGCACTTTATCTTCCGAAGCCAGGCATTGCTTCCGAAGGTAAAGTTGTCTTTCCGAATGGAGAGTTGTATAAGTTTCGGAAGTAGATCTGATATAGAATCAATCGCTTCTTCCGAGACCAAAAACTCTTCCGAGAAGAAAATTTCCAATGAGGAATTTTGGCTTCGGAAGATATTCAAGAATATCTTCCGAGAGTTAATTCCTCTTCGGAAGGAATTTATACTTGGAATAATTTAAAGATCTTTTGTAACAGGGCTTAAATTGTATTGACACAAGACATTACTCATTTAAAAAGGTCTTCAAAAGAGGTAGTTATTCAATGTTTATCATCCCAATTGCTGATATGAGATACTTAAATCTTTGTTCATCAAATGCCTTTGTGAACAAATCAGCATATTGTTCATTTGAGTCAACTTTGATTAACTTTATCAGTTGTTTCTCATGAATATCTCTAATGAAATGATACCTGATATCAATGTGTTTTGTCTTGGAGTGCTTCACCGGATTCTCAGTAATGGAGATAGCACTGTTGTTGTCAATATGGATAGGAGTAGTCATGAAGTTGAACCCATAGTCTAACATCTGATTTTGAATCCATAGCAGTTGAGCACAGCAGCTAGCAGCAGCAATGTATTCAGCTTCAGCAGTTGATGTAGAGACACAGGATTGTTTCTTGCATTGCCATGAGATAATCCTTCCACCAAGAAATTGACATCCTCCTGATGTTGATTTCTTGTCAATGTTGCAGCCACCATAGTCACTGTCAGAGTATCCATAGAGATTGAAATCACTATTTCTTGGATACCAGAGACCTAGTTTAGGTGCTCCTTTGAGGTATCTGAGGATTCTCTTTGCAGCAGCTAGGTGAGACACCTTTGGAGCAGCCTGATATCTTGCACAAATGCATGTGGCAAACATGATATCTGGTCTACTTGCAGTGAGATACATCAGAGAACCAATAATTGCTCTATACTGATGTTGATCAGTATCCTCCCCCTCAAGGTCAGGGCAAAGATTATGGTTTCTGGGTATGGGTGTCTTGGCTGGTTTACAGTCCTTCATTTCAAATCTTTCTAAGATGTCTGAGACATACTTAGATTGACTTATGAAGAACCCTTCCTTCATTGTTTCACCTGGATTCCTAGGAAAAAGTCCATTTTTCCCATGGAACTCATCTCAAACTTCTGCTTCATAATGCTTTCAAAGTCTTTGCACATTTGGTCGTTTGAAGAACCAAATATGATGTCATCAACATAGACTTGTACAAGCAAAATGTCTTCTCCACTCTTTCTGATGAAAAGAGTCTTGTCAATGGTACCTCTAGTGTATCCATTCTTCAGGAGAAACTGAGACAAGGTCTCATACCACAGCCTAGGTGCTTGGTGCAGCCCATATAGAGCTTTGTCCAGCTTGCACACATAGTTGGGGTGCTGTGGGTCTTCAAATCCTGGAGGTTGACACACATAGATTTCCCTATCTATATCCCCATATAGAAAAGCACACTTGACATCAAGTTGGTAGACTGTGAAGTTCTTGGATGCAGCATAAGCAAGGAAGATCCTAACTGCCTCAAGTCTTGCAACAGGTGCAAAGACATCAGTATAATCAATTCCTTCCTCCTGGGTGTACCCTTGAACTACTAGTCTTGCCTTGTTCTTGATAATCAAGCCTCTATCATCTTTCTTGTTCCTGAATACCCATTTAGTGCCTATGGGTACTTGACCAGATGGTAGTGGGCATAGATTCCAGACCTTTTGTCTTTTGAATTGAAGCAGCTCCTCCTGCATCGATTCAACCCAACTACTATCCTTTAAGGCATCTTCTACCTTCTTTGGTTCCATCTGAGACAGGAAGCATGAGTACAAGCAGACATTCCCATGATGAGTTTGTCCTCTTGTTCTCACACCCTCAGAGACATTCCCTATGATGTTCTCAGTTGGATGAGTGTTGTGAATCCTAAGACGAGGAATCACTTCCAATTGCAGAGATAAGTCTAGGTTAGACATATTCTGATCAGGAACTGGATCACTCTGTCCAACTGCTGTTTCAGAGTCATTCAATGAGGACTGATTGAATGATTGAGAAACATCATCAATGGTTGGTTGTGAAGTAGTATTAACAGTTGCCTGTTCCTTCAGAATACCACTTCCCTCAACCTGGTGTTGTAGTGGATCACCTGAGGAACTTTGAGGTTGATCAAGTGATTCACTTGTTGAAGCTTCACTATTTCTGGAGATAGTTACACTGTCAGATCTGTGAATAGTTGAAGCTTGTTGCCCTTCAGCTCTTGGAGAATTTGGAATAGGTCTGGGAAGCTCATATAGTTGACCTGCATCAGCATCAGCATCACTTTGAGCACCTGTTCCAGCTGAAACATTCTCACAAGATGGTTTAGAATAGTTTGGAAACAATTCTAAATCAAAGATATACTCAGGTCCATTCCCCCTAACACAAGGAGTGTGCTCATTAACAACTATGTTGGATGACTCCTCAAATTGTTGATTCTTAATATTGTATACTCTATAAGCTTTGGAGCTAGAAGAGTATCCAATAAAGATAGCATCATCCGACTTCTCAGCAAACTTTGCCAAGTTGTCCTTTGTGTTAAGTATGGTACACCTGCAGCCAAAGGACCTTAGAAAGCCAATGAACGGTGGCCTCTTGTTCCATAACTCATAAGGGGTTTTTCCATGGGGCTTAACTACAAGAACCCTGTTCTGCACATAGCATGCAGTGCTGACTGCCTCTGCCCAGAATGTTAGAGGCAGCTTTGAATCAGCTAACATGGTCCGAGCAGCCTCAATAAGTGTCCTGTTCCTCCTCTCAGCAACACCGTTTTGTTGAGGAGTTCTGGGAGCACTATATTGTCTGGCAATCCCTTTTGAGTCACAGAATGAGTCAAGAACGAAGTTCTTAAACTCAGTCCCTTGATCACTTCTAATAATCTTAACCTTGTGATCAATTTGATTTTCTATTTTAAGAATAAAAGATTTTAAAGTTTCAGCAGTTTCATCTTTACTTCTTAAAAAGAATACCCATGTAAATCTTGTAAAATCATCAACGATCACAAGGCAGTATGATTTCCTTCCAATGCTCATTATACTTGTGGGACCAAAAAGATCCATGTGCAATAAGTGTAATGGAGTAGTGATAGAGTTAACACATTTGGATTTATGAGATGATCTGTGTTGTTTCCCTTTCAGGCATGCAACACAGTTATCTTTGCAGAAAAATTCCTTTTTAGGCAAACCATGTACCAAGTATTTTTAGCCAATTTATTCATTGTTTTAAAATTCACATGACACATGCGTTTATGCCATAGTGTTGACTCATCACTATCAGCTTTGGAAAGAAAGCATGATACTTCACCCATAGGAGAAGCATTGTTCATATCCAGCTTGTACATATCCCCTTTCCTGGGAGATCTGAGAAGCACCAATTCCGGAGGAATTGTCATCCCTGGTTTGAGGATAATGCACTCATGTTCTGTGAAAAGCATCTGATGCTTCTGATCACAGAATTGAGAAACACTTAACAGATTGTGTTCAAGCTGTTTGACAAAGTGAACTTTGTCAATGTTTATTCTGCCATTGGATATACTTCCTCTGCCAGAAATATATCCTCCGGCCTCACCTCCAAATTGGACAGGCCCTCCATCAAAGTTCTGGAATTGTTGAAGGAGAGATCTGTTCCCTGTCATGTGCCTGGAGCATCCACTATCTACAATCCAGATATTGTTGTTCTTGTCAAATGGATGTCCCTGCACATAAGATGAGATGGTTAGTTTTGTTTGGAAGCCCAAGCCTTGCAGGTCTCGGGCTCTTCCAAAGATAGTGACATAATTGAACCAAAAGATATGCAATGGGGTTCAATAGAGGTCATTGTTGAAGAAGAGGTTTGGGCTGCAGCATCTTCCTTGATCTTCCAATCCATCCTTTGGTTGATCTTTGAGGATGAGCTTGTTGAAGCTTTGCAGCATGGTCTTCTTCCGAAGCTTCTCTCTTTTCGGAAGAAGCCTTCACCACCTTTTCTTCCGAAGTAGTCTTCTTCTGAGATGGTTTCAAGGGAGCCTTCTTGTTCTTCCGAACCTTAGAAGGTTTGGCTTCCGAAGCCATTTTCCCTTCGGAAGAAGCAGTTTCTTCCGAAAGCAACTTGGCTTCCGAGACCAACTTTCCCTTTTTCATCATTTGGACCTTTTTAAGTGGTCCAACTGAGAAACCTTCTCTGACTACTTCTTTTCTAACATTATTTGCATAATGTGTGCTTGCTGGATTGTAGTAACAATCTTTAGCCATGTGGTTGTGCAGACCACACATTATGCATGCAATGTTAGTCTTCTAGAAACTTGCAGGTTGCTGTTTCTTGGGTTTCTTCTCTTCATCAGCAACTTTCCCTTTCGACTTCTGATCCTTCAGTAGGACAGGAGTGCTGGTACTACACTCCTTTCCTGAATCAGGAGTACCTACCACTTGAAACCCGGCAGAAATGAAGACACCCTTTTGCTTAGGGTCAAACTTAAGCTTGGACTCTACAACCTTCTTAGCAGTCCTTCTAGCAGCTTTAGCTCTGCTTCTTCTTGCCTTGGTGGTCAGGATTTGGTCATCACAGGTGGAGATGGGTGTATCCTCCTGTCTCTCCCCTGTGGAGGCCACTATTTTTACCTCATCCTCTAGTTCTAATGGAGAAGGGTCAGCAGTTGGAACCTCTTGCTCTTCAGTACCACATCTAGGTAGTCTAATCGACTCATAAGAGTGTGGTGGAGCTATTTCACTGGTTCCCAACCCTTCTTTGTTTTGATAAAACATTTTGGAATGAGAGGTTGATTCAAGAATAGTTTGGAAGCTTTGCTCAGCAATAGCTTGCTTCCTGGCCTGAACCTCAGCTGTGACTAACTGGGCTTGAACTTCAGAAAGTTTGGAGATCAGATCTTTGATTTGAGTCTTGTAGTTAGTCTTTTCATGTTTCAAAAGAGACACAGTTTTCTCTAACTCATCAATTTTCCTTTGATAGTCAGATTCAGCTCTTTTAAAGTCAGATTTTAGCACATTTAAAGACTCAACCTCAGATCTGATTTCCGAAATGTAATCCTTATACAATTTAACTTTAGCAATACAGGCAGCAGTACAAAGATGTTCATATACCTGATCATCATCTGTTCCGGCCATGAGTGCTTGAGCGGGAGTCACATCCTGTACCATGAAGCTCCAGTCAACTTCCTGAGCAACAGCAGCTGTTTCCGTTGACTTTTCTTCATGCTTGGGAGCAGTGGGATGTGTGGAGGCCTGTGGGGTTCCCGGGTTGTTCTTGGGAGCCTTGCATTCCCTAGCAAAGTGACCAAGTTGGTTGCAGTTGTAGCACCTTGCTTTGCTCTTATCAAACCCAAACTTGCTGTTGACTGGGTTTTGAGGGAATTGCCTTCCAGTTCTCTTGAAGAACTTCTTCGCTCTGTAAGTTAAAAGAGTCATCTGCTTGACAATGTCCATGTACTCCACATCATCTGGATTGAAGCACTCAAGATCATCAAAGCAGTATTGAAAATCACCAGAGTGTCCACTTCCAGAGACAAAGGCACAACTATCCTGAAAGGAGTTGTGTTGAACCTTTTGAGACTTTGGAGTCTCAGGTAGAGTGATGAAGGGTCCAGTATGTGAGTTGTCAGGGTAGCATAGCAACTGATGTTGTGGTTCCATGCTTTCCCTTTCAACCACATGAAGGGCTGAACTCTGTTGGTTATTGGAGTGGTCAGAGGAGTTCTGCATGTTCATCTCCATCTGAAATGCACTTAGGATACCATACAACTCTGTGAGAGAAAGAGTCTTAAGGTCCGAAGTTCTCTTGATGACAACACAGTAGTGAGTCCATAGTTTAGGAAGAGAGGACATGAACTTCCTAACTATGTCTCTGTTCTCAAGAGCTACTCCAATATCCGCCAGAGTATCTACTAGCTCAACATACCTGAAGTATTGTTGAGTCAAGGTCTCACCAGCCTTGAAAGTAAAGTTCTCAAACTGCTGCTTCAAGAGATCTTTCTTGTTCTCTAGAGTTTCCTTGGATCCCTCATACATCAGCTTCAAAGCTTCCCATAAATCTTTAGCAGTCTTGCATTTCTTGAAGCGTCTGTAGACGGAGTTGGGGAGAGTAGTTTGGAGACAAGTCATAGCCCTTTGATCCAGCTCTATTCTCTTCCTATCTTTCTCTGAGTAATCATCAACGTCTTTTGGAATGATGCGATTACCAGTGGCAGATGTAGTGCTTGGTATGAAAGGACCATTGACAATGGAGTCCCACATCCTTGAGTCTTGACACTTGATGAAGCCTTCCATCCTGATACACCATGTGTCAAAGTCTTCAGGGGTGATCATAGGGGACTTGGTCAAGGTACCAGTTTCCATATCAGCCTTGGAGAGAGCAGCCATTTGAGTGAGTGGATTGTGGTGAGGAGAAAAAAAAAACAGGTTGATTAGGATGGTAAGATCTCACAATCAAGAGCCTGGAGCTCTGATACCAATTGCAGGATCAGATTTTGGGTGGTTTTTCTCTCAACTCACTGTGAATCAACACTCGGCAAGCAGTCTATGAAGAGTTGATCACAATATAACAAGTAACAAGCAGTAAGAAAATTTAACAGCAGGTAAATTTTCAAGGTACTTTTATATATTGCTTCTCAACTCAAAGGATTACAAGACACTTGGACTCAAATCACTTTTATAAAGAGTTACAGGGAGAAGATATATATAATACTACCTACAGCGGATATACTTTGATACCAGCTGGACACCTCTAACCTTACATCTATACTACAAGACTCTAGGTGAGGTCTTTCAGACATTTTGCCTGAGAGTTGGTAGTCAGGACATGTCCCTGACTTACCTTTTGTCACCAACTAAAGTTGGTAACATGTACTATCATAAAAAGGTGAACAGTAGAATAAAGTATGGTCAACAACATGGCTCTTTAGGAAGATGCCATGCTGTATCAGAGGTCTGCAGCGGACTGTCAGGGACCATACTTTTATCTGCTGGACATAGCAATGTCTTCCGAAGGATAAAGTGCTTCGGAAGAATAACTTCTTCCGAAGGCACTTATACTTCGGAAGACTGCTTCTTCCGAAGCTTGGAGTCTTCTTTGTCTTCGGAAGCAGACTTTGTCTTCAGCTCTTTCATCAGACTTTGTCTTCGGAAGCAGACTTTGTCTTCAGCTCTTTCATCAGACTTTGTCTTCGGAAGCAGACTTTGTCTTCAGCTCTTTCATCAGACTTTGTCTTCGGAAGCTTTCAGACTTTGTCTTCAGCTCTTGTTCCTTAGACTCTCGGAAGATCTCTGGCTTGGCTTCGGAAGCCCTTTAATGTAGTACCAAAAGTGACTATGAAGTGAATTTGGTTGCACCAGCTTATCATGATCCAACACTATGTTTAGGCTTGTTTTATACAGGCGGTTGGGGGACCTTTTGACTTTAAGGAGTACCTTTCCACTCTGCTCTATGAGCCAAAGGAATTCACCCTCCATCTTGACAGTACAACCTCCTTCCATAGCTTGTCCGAGGCTCAATATGTTGTTCCTCAATTGAGGAATGTAGTACACATTTGCCAAGAGCCTGTGTTCTCCAGTCTTACCTTCTAGTATCACCGATCCCCTCCCCTCTATGTTTACAGTTGAGTTGTCTCCAAACCTTATTCTTCCCTCCACAGTTGAGTCTAACTTTGAGAAGATAGATTGATTACCTGACGTATGGTTGGAGGCACCATTTTCAAGGTACCAAACACAGTTTGTGCTGGATTCAACTACATCTTGCTCAAAGTTTGAAGGTAGAACCGATTGTTCATTCAAGAACACAAGTTCTTTCTTCATTTCCTGGTGAACATGCATCAAGAGGGCAGGCTCTTCGGCTTCAGCCTGTGTGAGGTTAGACTCCGAGTCTTGCGACTTGAATGATGAGCACTCGGAAGCATAATGTCCGAGTTTGTCGCATTTGAAGCATCTTATCCTTGATTTGTCCTTCTTGGCCTTTTGAGTCTTTCGATCAATGTCTATTCCTTTCTGTGAGGCTTCTGGCCTCTCAGACGAGGCTTGACTGAGGCCACTTTCTTTGAATTCTTTC
This sequence comes from Flaveria linearis, assembly GCA_024085815.1. NCBI lineage: Eukaryota > Viridiplantae > Streptophyta > Magnoliopsida > Asterales > Asteraceae > Flaveria > Flaveria linearis. The sequence continues at coordinate 1,799,150 of CM044009.1, read as the reverse complement.
GATCGGCTCCACTTCTTGCTTCTTTGCTCATTCTCTCTTTTCTTAGACTGCCACTCGGAGTATGTCATTAGCAACTGATCATCTTTGGCTGTTGGTCGCTTGTGTTTCATGCTGGTCCTCTCCTCAAATGCCTTTAATCTCCCAATTGCCTCTTGTAGAAGAAGTGTTTCAAGATCAACGAATTGTTCAATAGATGCAATAATCTGAATGAATCTTTCAGGTGCTGCTTCTAAGAACTTGCGAACTAAGGCTGATTCGCGGTATGGTTATCCCAACTCCGTTGCCCTTGATGCGATTGCAGTTAGACGACCAGCAAATTCGTCTATGGACTCATCCTCTTTCATTTTCAAGTTTTGAAATTCGTTCTTCAGGGTTTGCAGTCGAGCTTTCTTGACTCGATCCGCGCCAATGAATCTGGTTTTGAGAGAGTTCCAAATGTCCTTTGCCGTGGTCAGGTTCGCCACCTGTAGTACCATTTCCTCCGGCATGGCTTGGAAAAGATAGGCAATCGTCGCATTGTTCTTCTTTGCGTCCACCCGAGCACCTTCCGCCGGCTCTACCACCTCCCACAATCCGTGAACATTAAAGATGGCCATCAATTTCACCGCCCAGATTATGTAATTGGTGTTGGTAAGTATCGGACATTGCAGAGGGATCGTAGTGTAGTTCTCTCTTACAACGATTTGGTTGTTACCTCTGGTTCCAGCGTTGTTTGCCATCTTCTTCTTTCTCTGAAACTTGATTCCAAATCGATCTGATGATTCCAGTCCTTTCGATCACCGATCAATCGAATTTCTTGAGCTCTGATACCAATTAAAGCCAATGCAGATTGTATTATTCAAAAGTTAGGTTGAACAAGAAGTTCGTTAACCTCTATAACGGCCATGAACCATAGAATTTACAATGTATAAAAACAGTCCCTCAACTATTTTAGAATTACAAATCACACCTAAACATTCAATCTAACAAGCAACTATATCACTTTAAATTGCTTTTCCATTTCGGCCAACTGACTACAGGCTAATGCCCACATTTATGTTTTTCGTATTATCTTCACTTCTAAACCCGCATGATCCCTTTAAATTATAACTTAGATGTTTATCCATATTATTTTAGTTATTTTAATTAATTACGTTATATTAAGCTGTTTATAGTAGTGACTATTTCTTATACTTAAGATCTATTTTCCTAATAATAAACAAAATGGTAAGGAATTACATATTTTTAAGCTTTTTTCCTTCTATATAACCTAATATTTAATAATTATATAAGAAATTTTATGCCTTAAAATCAAATTTTATACTTCCACTACATCTAATGGTTTTTCCCCTAATGATTATATAAAGTGGGACAAATATATAATTCCAGCTTATATCTAATAAGAAATAATATTATAGAACTATTCAATAATCTAATAAGGATCTTATATAGCCAACAAATTTATATGTTTATCTCGATATTATATATAGCTAATTAGATGTTAATATATGTTGAATGGATAACCAAATAATTATATTAATTGTTTTCATATAATCATAGTATATTTTCATAAGTATTTAATAATCAACTCTAAATTATAATTATCATTTGAGAAAATAAAAATACCATATGTTTTCTTACGATAATACTCTATTATTAAAACACAATTGTAATGAATAGTAAAGTATAATTTTTGCTATGTTTCGTACAAGTTGGAATAGGAGTTTACTTGGGTGTGTCCTCGGCCGTTTCTACTTCTTCCTTCTACAAAGAAGGACGCTCCCAGTGGCCGGGTGGCGATAGTAGTGGAGTTGGTGAGGGTGCGGACACAGTGACGGTTTTGGCTGCCGTTACTAGAGACACAAATCCATAGAAACAAAGATATATATAGAATCGATGAGGAAGAGTGTTTTAAGTTTGGTGGTCTATCGAGGTCATATTCTAGGGTTCCGGTGTTGACAATTGGTTATCTGTGTTGATGGCGCCTGTGGCGGTAAGATTGTTTATTGTTATTACATTTAGGATTTAGGGTTATAGTAAAAATGATATTTAATTTAAAAAAAAAACTAAAAAAAGATTGTGAACTTGTTACTCTTAAATTTGCTTATTTCTTAATAAACATCAAATTATAAATGTTAGCAAATATATAAAATACAAAAAATAAAATATGTATGTTACTTTATGGCAATTGGGTTTGATATTTTTAGTTTAGTTGGATTGACTAATTGACCAATATGATCATAATATTTATCATACAAATCAAGAGGTGTGAAGTCCACTCTTATTTGAATTATTATGATCTTCGATATAAAACTTCATAGTTCTTTAGAGACGAAACCTCTAAGCAATAAGTGTACTAAGGGGACAAGGCGTAGTGAGGTTCAAGGGAAGACAGTCGCTGACGAGTCCAAGGGGCAAAGCCCTTGGATGGGGTTGAGTTGTGAGATTTAAAATGCATGTGAAATTTGATTTTCCCAAATTTTAATTTTCCCGAATTGGTAAATATTGATTAAAAATACATCAAAGTTTGATTTTTTTTGAAATTTCACATGTAAATTTTATTATGAAAACTGTTCAATTTTATACATTATAATTGCATTCGGCAGTTTTCTCCATCCCTACAAAAACTAATTCCTGCACATTTGGTCATCTCTGTTTTTCTTCTAGTTCAAGGACAACCCACACAAAAAGCATACTTTTTATTATTATGAGTTTTATCGATTGAACATTTATATTGAACCCTTAGTTGTTTCAGTCTGACATTGCTACGTGCTTCTCAAATCTTTAAATTTCTTTATTAAAATACGAATTCTCAACTGTTAGTCTTAAATTACATTTAAAAAGAAAGATCTTTATTTACAAGCATAACATATGAGTGTTATGTGATATCATATCTTATATATGTTTTCAAACTTAAAGTTAGTTATGGAGTCTCATGTGTATATAAATGTATATATTGTTTAATACATATTATAAATTTATGTATATGTGTAAAGTGATAAGGAGACAAGAAACGGGGAAAAAATCTCAGTATCTAACCCTTTATCTCTCACATTTAGATTTATTTTTCTTTCTTTATATTCTAGTCATATTATAATATTTTGGAATGTCTGAAATTGTATTTAAGCTGTCTTCTTGTGCTTCATTTAAAATCATAAATATTAAATGGTCTTAATACAGAGACACTCACTCAGATAGCCCTATACGATCTTCTTATACGCCTCATATAGCTCTATACGACCCCCTTATACGACACATATAAGGCTATACGACACGTGTGCAAATTTCGACACTAACTACGAGAAAAAATTCAGGGGGTTGTCAGAGGGGTTATACGTTCCGTATAGGGCTATACGACCCCCCCTATACGACGCGTATGGGGCTATACGACCCGTATAGAAATTTTGAGATGTTGATTTAAAATATTGGGGTGTCTAAATAACCAAGCCCATATTAAAATATGTAAATATACAAGTCCTCCTAATTAAAATCCAAATATATAAATTTCAGTGAATTTCTTGGGGTGCTAAAATCACAACCCCTATAAACATAAGTGATTGGTTTGTTCCAATTTTTTTATTATTTTCTAATATACCAAAACTCAATTTCCAACATAAGTGTTGTCCCTGCAAGTCTTGTCACCTTCTAAAATCATAAAAACGCATAAATAATCACAAGCACAAACACATACATATACATATACATATATTTTCGTGAAAATAAAGAGAACCCGTTCAGATTATATACATAGTTTTAATTTTTAAAATATTTTAGTTAATTACAAAGTTATATTATTGAAATGGAATGTCCATATTCAAATCTTTAATTCTCTTTAGTCTTCTCCCCCATCTATCTTCATGTTTCATTAAACATTTTCTGATGTAATCATTTTCCATGACTACCTTTTATCAAAAGGATCATCAAAAAGATCAAATTAGCAGTCCAGTATATCATTTTTTTTTATTTTGTACATTATACACATCACACACTAAAAAGTATATAATGGATTATTTTGAAGCGCTTTAATATTATTTTTAGGAGCGGTTTTAAACCACTTCAAAATTTAAAGACTTCATTTTGTAGGCGGTTTGGAAACCACTCCAAAAGGGTTAAAAAAGCTACAAAAGTCACAAGCATTGCAGGAATCCTAGGACACACACTGGATGAAGATGGTTAAAATATATCCTTAAGAAAACCGCTACTAAAGTATTTGAAGTTTGTATTATGTTAAAATCTTAATCATTTGAAATTTTGATCTTTGAGATATTATTTTGGGATAATTATGTTAATGATTATTATGTCTAAAGTTTGTCTTTGTTTTGAATAATTATGTTTATATTTATATTTATATGTCAAGTGCTTAACTTTATATATATTTCATGTGATTATGTCTAATATTCAGAATTGATAATGTTGATTTTTGAGTTTGTTTATGTTTGTTTGCGTTCGTTTGATTATCCGTTCGTGTATAAATTCAATTCCTTAATAATTTCCTTAGGTTATATGTTCATGAATGATCTGTGAACAAGTTCGGTGTTAAAAGAATGAACATGAACACGACTTTGTTCATTCAGTTCGTTCAGTTAAGTTTATTTACAACTCTAATGGTGTTGGTGGAAGAGTAGATAAATTTGGGTCAAAAGTTAGGAGCATCAAAGATAGTAGTCATGAATTTAGTACATCATGATAAACACCTTGCCTTAATCTACTATGTTATTCTGATGCTCTTTTGGGCCCACTTACCCTTATCATGTTAGGCTTCCTTCCCATCATTTTCTATATGTGTTCAAATTAATTATTAACTATTTCATTTTATCTTTACATTCACCAAAGTAAAAAAAATGTACAAGACTCCAAATGATGTAATGGTTATCGATTATACTTACAAAAAGACAAGCAGTGATATGTTATTATAGATAAGTTTATAGAAGGTCTACTTGGTTGTACATTCAAAAATGTCACGCGTTAACAAGTGATAATTAGTCGTAAGCTTTGTTTTAAAGTATAGGATTGTGATTACAAACCTATTTATGGTCTTTTTTGAAAATGATGATACTTAAACTGACATCCAAATAAGGATCCTCTCATATGTTTTGTATCCATATCTTGACAAACATAAGGACTTCATGGGTTTAAGGCTAATTATAGTGCTCATATTATACAAAATACTAATTTTAAATAAATGTTACAAAGTTAGAGGAATATAAAAGTACTCGTAAGAAGTTACACATGTGAAGATGGTTACATGTGTTGTACATATGGTACAAATGATTGATGTAAGGAAGCTTCTGATGTTAGCTTTTGTGTGTTGTACACCTAGTCATGATAATTGGTCAAACTTTGGCTAAACAATTTTTCAACCATTTTTCATCATGATGGTATTATGAGAATAGAATGGGCCCAAAATGACCCGTTAAAGAATATAAATAATAATATACTAATACAAAATTTGACCCATTCATTGACTATATTAAAAAAATTTTGCTAAAGGTGTCAAAAATGTTTGCAAAGCGGGTCATCTCATTTAAATCATCAAGTCAATGATATATCTTTTTTCTGTTTTAGTGAAAAAAAAAAGAACATTACTAATGTAACAAATTAAAAAAAGGATGCAACAAATAAAGATGAAAAGAATATCTATAGCACAACCCTACGAATAACTTATCACTTAAATCATTCTATAAACAAAATTTAATCTTAATGTTATTCCGTTTTATAAATGTGATGTATATGTTTAATTCGTTATATGCAAGCAACCTTCAATAACACTAGCATTTAATTCAGCATACGTGACTAACTTTCTGTAAGACGTAAAACGTTGATACGCCATTATGCCTGCTATTTGATTTATCGTTATATGTAAGCAACCTTCTATAAAAAAATGAAACGCTGACATAGCAATGTGCTAATTACATTTTACATGCTATTAAATGTGAGTTAATATAAACAATTAACATTTTGTTTACATAAACTCGATTAAATAATTAATCAATATAGCCTAGCCTACCTACAAGAAAAGGACACTTAAGCCCAAAAGGCCAATTTTTTTATCAGGTAGCCAATAATAACAGAAAAGGCCACATGAAGACCCAACCCAATTACACATAAAATACGAAGAAAAAAAACAACATAAAAATTTAAGAGAAAAGAAGCCCAAAAATGGGTTTAAAATTTTATAATTAAAAGTTCCCCATAAAATCAATGGGAAGAACATAAATTGTACACAACATAAGTGATGCTTATATGGGCTGAAGCTTAAATTTAAAGTATTATCCGATACAAAATCTAATTGAATTCATGACCCGTCTTCGTATCCCAGTTATCGACATGAAAGCTTCATATTATTTTGATTCTAATTAACCTTGAAGATGATCAAACCGTCTTCAACCAACAATGAAAGCCAGGAAACTTTACACGAGCTGTTTTGCCTTCTTTTGCTAGTTTCTTTCATATGTATTTCAGTTTTCAGTTTTGGATTCAATCGCTTTCTTTGCGAAAGAAGGCAAACAAAAAGCAGCTGCATGCATCTGTGTGTGGAAATAGATTAATTGTTTTAGATCAAACAATAAAGAACTAAAGGAGCATTTGGGATTGCTTATTAAAACTGTTAATCAACTTATTACAGTCATATGCAACAAAAAGCTGTTGGATAAACTAAGCGAGATAGAAACAAATTCCGTTTTTTTTCCCTATGTTATCAACCAACTTTAAATTAGACACAGAATTAAAGATTTTAACCACCAAATTGCATTTATGCCTTGTAGCAAGTATAATCATGTCAACTTAGTAATGCGGTGATATTTCACGTGATATTTGATTTGACATCATATTGTTTTTGTTTAAACTTCTTTTATTTATTATATTACCTATTGTCACAGCCCACGAAAATCATACTAAGATATGTCCAATTTACTCCGATGGTTTGCCCATCCAGAAACTCACGATTATGTTTTCGCCCGATGAATTGCTCACTAAATCAAAACGTGTCTTGGTAAAAGAGGTTTCCACCCTTAATAAGAAAGGTTTCATTCCACCCCTCAACAGGTGGCGAGACTTGTATCGCTATCCAACTTACAGAACATAGCATCCCCACTAGCACACTAGTCGGGTTTGGCTCTTATATCATTGTAACATCTGGCATCTTATACCACTAATATTTGCTTTGGTTGCTGATGAGAATCCATCAAATGTGTTTGATAATACTAATCCTAAATTGTTATATGTTTATTCTAGAAGGGGTAAGAAAGATAAACTAGAAAGTGGCTAGGGACTAGTTATGGAAATGGGTTAGTATATGTAATCAGAATAAGGAAAGTGTGAGGTATCGAGTAAGAAAGTTGTTAGAGGCTCCTTTTTAGGAGAGAGGGTTTTCCCTGGATTTTGTTCTCTGTTTGTTTGATCATTCAATTTCATCATTCTATCTTTTGAGTAATTGATTGAGTGTTCTAGTAGCGTTAATTGGTGGAATTGGTAGTCGTTTATTATCATTGGTCCGACCTTGCCGTCGACCTGCCGTTCGTTTCTGGGTTCGATTGTGCTTCCGGCGACTCTATTCGTTCTTCTTCTTCGATGGAAACACGCACCAATTCGCGGTTAGATGCTCAGGACATCCAGATTAAACAACTTCAATCTGATGTTTCTGATATCAAGACTGCCTTGCAGTCGTTGGAAATTGATAGAGGGGAATCGGCTGAATTTCGTAAAGTGGTTTTGGATTGGATGAAGCAGCAGAAGAAATCTCCAATGGATTCTGGGGTTTCGGGTCTCAGCAGCGGTGGGGAATCCTCCGGGACTCGGCCAACTGTGGGTCGACCGGTGGGTACGTCCGGCGATGAGGTGGCTGGGGGTCTTCCGTGGGCGGTGAAGAAGGTCAAATTACCGGAGTTCACTGGCTTCGATCCTCAGGGTTGGATTCAGAAGGCCTCGCTATACTTCGAATTGAACTCGACCCCGGCGGATGTCCGGTTGCGATTGGCTCAATTGAGCATGGTGGGAGTTGCCCAACATTGGTTCACCATTTTGACACAAGTTAATGAAGCTCTCTCCTGGGAGGATTTTCAAAGTGAACTGTTGCGCCGGTTTAGCGGGCTATCGATCCACAATCCTTACGAGCAGCTAGCTACCATCCAGCATGGTGAGTCCATATACGATTACATTGATGATTTCGAATATCTGTTATCATTGGTACCTCGCCTTCCCGATTCTCAGTCATTGGGTTATTTTGTGGCGGGTTTACGCTCTGATGTCAAAAAATAGGTTCGATTACATCGTCCCAAGTCGTTGTTGGATGCGATGTATTTAGCCAAGGATGTGGCAGAGATGCTCCGGCCAACGGGAAGCTCCGACACTGCCTCCCGGTTCCGTTATGTGCAACGTTTTGGATCGTCGGGTTATGCTCCTACAGACGGGTTTTCGAATTTGGGCCGTTCTGAGCCCAAGTCTTCCAGCCCATCGAAGACTGTGGACAAAGGGTAATAGGCCGGGGCGATATTTCTCGGTCTTTTTCTTCTGGGAAATTGGGGGTGCCGTCGAGTGAGCTGACCTCCCCGTTTCCCCGCGACCGGGGACTGCGTTCCTTATCACGTTCGGAATGGGAGGAACGCCGTAAAAAAGGGTTGTGTTTTCGATGCGGTCAGCAGTACGGGCCTGCTCATAAGTGTCCGGAAGGGAAGCTGAGAGTCTTGTTGCTCGGTGAGGACGAGTATGATTCTTCGACCGGGGAATTCTGTTCGCTGGGTCCGGATTCTCCTACTGAGGAGGAACCTCCATCGGAGGTAGTTGGTGGGACGTGTATGTCGTTGGATGTAGGGGGTGTGTTTGCAGCTCAGGGAGGGGCGAATACCCTTAAGTTTGAAGGGGAATTGCAGGGGATCACCATTTGTATTTTGGTGGATAGTGGTGCTTCCCACAATTTTGTGTCCCGTAGGTTGGTTACTTTTCTGGGACTCCAGATTACTCCAATTCCGGGAATTAATATCAAATTGGGAGATGGTCATGTGTTATTAGTCACAGAACAATGCGTGGACTTGCCAATTACGGTGGGAAATTGTGTGTTTCGAGTCACAGCTTTGGTCATGGATACGGGGGGCTTGGATTTTATCTTGGGAATGTCTTGGTTGCAATCTTTAGGAGAGGTCACTCATGATTGGCACAACGCTTGGATGGAATTTGTGCATCAGGGGCAGTTGGTACAATTATATGGGATTGGGCTGCATCAAGTGTCTTCTCCAGCCCTACATCAATGGTTACAACCTTCTACCACATCGGGTTTTTCTGCGTTGGATGCTTCACAGGCTGCGATCTCTCCCTCCCCGGTGTTGACTGATTTGACTGAAGCACAAGGGAACGCACTTAGCAGTTTATTCTCTCAATATTCTACTGTTTTTCAGCCTCTTACGGCTTTGCCTCCGGTTCGCGCATACGATCATAGGATTTTGTTAATTTCTGATAATCCTATTTGTGTGCGACCATACCGATACCCACATGCGCAGAAGGAGGAAATCGAAAGACAGGTGCATGAGTTGCTGACTTTGGGACTGATTCGGCATAGCAAAAGTCCATTTTCAAGTCCGGTCATATTGGTCAAAAAGAAAGACGCTACGTGGCGGATGTGTGTCGATTATAGAACTCTCAATCAAGCGACAGTGCCGGATAAGTTTCCGATACCAGTGGTAGAGGAATTATTAGATGAATTGCATGGAGCACAATATTTCTCTAAGTTGGATCTGAAGTCGGGATATAATCAGATTCGTATGCACCCTGCGAGCATTGAAAAGACGGCTTTTCGGACTCATGATGGGCATTACGAATACTTGGTAATGCCCTTCGGACTCATGAATGCTCCCGCCACTTTTCAAGCTACCATGAACGACATCTTTCGGCCCTTGCTTCGTCATCAAGTTGTCATCTTTTTTGATGATATCTTAGTGTACAGTCCTTCTTGGGACACACATGTGCGAGATGTGGATTTGGTTCTAAGGATCTTACACGATCATTCGTTTATAGTCAACCCGCAGAAGTGTTTCTTCGGGCGGAGTTCTATTGAGTACTTGGGGCACATCATTGATGGCAGTGGTGTCTCGATGGATCCTCAGAAAATCACCGCAGTTTTGGATTGGCCTCTTCCTACTACCCTTAAAGGGCTAAGGGGTTTTTTGGGACTCACGGGATATTACCGAAAGTTTGTGAAAAACTATAGGAGTATTGCCCGCCCCCTTACGGATCTTACCAAGAAAGATTCGTTTGTTTGGAATGAGCAAGCTCAACTAGCGTTTGTGGAGTTAAAGCACGCATTAACCACTGCTCCGGTGTTGGCACTACCGGATTTTCAAGTTCCCTTTGAAATGGAATGCGATGCTTCGGGCCGTGGCATTGGTGCGGTATTGATGCAACGGAAGCGCCCAATTGCTTATTTTAGTAAAGCATTGAGTGACCGTAATCTGGCCAAATCGGCTTATGAAAGGGAAATTATGGCGTTGGTTTTGGCAGTCCAACATTGGCGATCTTACCTTCTGGGAAATCGTTTTACGGTGTTCACAGATCAGAAAAGTTTGAAGTTCCTGTTACAGCAGCGGATTACTACTCCCAACCAGCAGAATTGGGTTGCAAAGTTGTTGGGCTACAATTTTGAAATCTTGTATAAGCCGGGCCGAGAGAATAGAGCAGCAGATGCCCTGTCTCGTAGGGTAGATACAGGGGAGTTTGCTCAGCTCAAGTCGTCCCCAGTGTGGGCTCAAGGGGTTGATTTGATTAATGAAGCGAGGCTAGATCCACATTTGCAACGGTTGCAGCAGCAATGTGAGGCTACACCAGACAAGTGCCCTGGGTATACAGTGGTTAATGGGGTCTTGTATTATCGCAATCGATTGGTGATTCCTTCTACCTCTCGGTACATTCCTATGTTACTGCATGAGTTTCATACGACAGCAACAGGGGGTCATTCGGGATTCTACAGAACATACAGGAGGTTGGCGGTTAATTTGTACTGGGCAGGTATGACCAAAACTGTGAAGGAGTTTGTTCGGAATTGTGATGTGTGTCAACGGTGTAAAGCTAGCACGGTCGCGCCGGCTGGCCTGTTACAACCTCTCGACATCCCTGCTGCAATATGGGAGGATATATCTTTAGATTTCATCACGGGGCTGCCGTTATCTTCGGGGTATAATGTTATTTTGGTGGTGGTCGACCGCTTATCTAAATATGCACATTTTCTGTTGCTCAAACACCCTTATTCTGCCAAATCAATTGCTGAAATTTTTGTTCGTGAGGTGGTTCGTCTTCATGGAATCCCAAAGTCGATTGTGAGTGACCGTGATCCCCTATTTTTAAGTAAATTTTGGCAGGAGATTTTTAAATCTATGGGAACCAAACTCCACATGAGTTCGGCTTACCATCCGGAATCCGATGGGCAAACAGAGGTGGTCAACCGTTGCCTCGAAGCTTACTTACGATGTTTTGCGGTGGATCATCCGAAACGATGGGCGTCATGGGTACCATGGGCGGAGTTTTGGTATAATTCCACGTTTCATGTCTCGACGGGTACTACACCCTTTGAGATCGTTTATGGCAGACGGCCACCATCCATTGTTCATTTCTTGGCTGATGAAATCCGGGTGGAAACTGTGGCGCATGATTTAAGGGATAGAGATGAAGCCTTACGTCAATTAAAGGTTCATCTCAACAACGCGCAAAGTTCGATGAAGGCTTATGCGGATAGGAAAAGAAGGCAGGTGGAGTTTGCAGTTGGGGATTTGGTTTATGTGAAACTCAAACCGTATCGCCAAATGTCGGTTCATAAACGTATTCATCAGAAGTTGGCAGCGCGTTTTTTTGGGCCTTTTCGAATTGAAGAGCGCATTGGATCAGTGGCGTATAAGTTGAAGTTACCAGCCACATCCAGGATTCATCCAGTTTTTCATGTTTCATTGTTAAAAAAATCGGTGTCGGGAGTTGTGGAATCTTCTTTGCCTCCTGAATTGCTCCTTACTGAAAAGGATTCTCTGGTTCCGGCTGCTATATGGGATAAAAGGGACTCTAAACAGTTGGGGCAGACACGTGAAGAGTGGTTGGTTCAGTGGCACGGGTTTTCGAAGGATGAGGCTACTTGGGAGGACGCTTCGTGGATTATGGGACAATTTCCAAACTTAAGTCTTGAGGACAAGACTTCTTTTGAAGGGGGAAGTAATGATGAGAATCCATCAAATGTGTTTGATAATACTAATCCTAAATTGTTATATGTTTATTCTAGAAGGGGTAAGAAAGATAAACTAGAAAGTGGCTAGGGACTAGTTATGGAAATGGGTTAGTATATGTAATCAGAATAAGGAAAGTGTGAGGTATCGAGTAAGAAAGTTGTTAGAGGCTCCTTTTTAGGAGAGAGGGTTTTCCCTGGATTTTGTTCTCTGTTTGTTTGATCATTCAATTTCATCATTCTATCTTTTGAGTAATTGATTGAGTGTTCTAGTAGCGTTAATTGGTGGAATTGGTAGTCGTTTATTATCAGTTGCGCAAGTGAAAACTACGCAGTGGATCACCCATCCTTAGATTGCTATCATCCAAGCACGCTTAACTGTGAACTTCTCTCATCCATAGGCCAAAACCAATACGCCCAAAACAAGTTGGTGATATTAGAGTGGATCATTACTTATGAACGTAACATCTCTCCCAAGTCCTACATCGATCGATGGGAATAATGAAACCTTCCTTATAAGAGGATGGAAACCTGATAAATTTATCGGATGTGAGTTCCTGAATGAGCAACCCATCGAGAGGAAAACGAACGATATCTTGGTACGGTTACTTGGGCTGTTACGACTATAACACCAAGAAGCATATCATTTTTGCTAATTTTTACAAATTGCTACGTGACACAAATTATTCTGCATCTGTGACAACTAATGTCATACGGCAGAAAAACCGGCTAAAATGAAATTGGTTGCTGAAATTGGTGATAAATTGTACCTTAATTTCAATTCCCAGCCAGGCCTAAAACTGGTTGCCAAAATCAGGAAATAGTGTAAGGTTGTTTCTATTTAGTGCAGTTTGCAAATAAGTACAACTTAATTTCTTGCAAGTGAAATAAACAGTTTAAAGTTGCTAATTTCAAAAGAGAAGCAGTTTTGCAATTCTAAATACCCCACTAAATTTAATATGTTTTGAGAATGATTGAAAAATACCTCACGGTTGTAGAATTTCAAGGGTACCGTAGACTTATTTTGCTTTTCCTTTGCATCTATCGGGTTGACTGGGTTCTTGAAATCAACTTCTGGTCCCTCAGTTGAACATAACATGAAGCCAATGACCCCACTGAAGTCAAAAGTGTTATAAAGATTATTAAATGATTAATTTAATTTCCAAAACATATGAAGAACATCGTCAATACCCATTGAATAGAATTAACCTTACTTCGGTTGTTTGGGTAGTACATTTTCATTTTATGGAAGAAACAAGAGATAAGTAGAGGGGACAAAATGGCGGGTTTCACAATGGGTCAAGTATAAACCGAAAGGACCCACCCTTCATAAGTAAAATAGCAATGGACCTAAACTGTCACCCATCTATGTTACCTTGGAAAACAGGTTCAGCTCCAAACAGAAAATTTCTGGTGCAGGTAGTGTCAGGTAAGGTTAAACAGTACACTTTCTGTTAAATTTATTAATAATTTCTGTGTGAATATATGTTGAGAAGTATATTATTACAATAATGACCTTTTTAATAAAGCAATCTAGTAGGTTATATGATTAGAAATAATATTTGGGCTGACCATTTTATATCCTTATCCATTTGAGCCATTAGAGATGAAATAAAACCCCAAATCAACCCACTTGGCTATTCATAAGTAAATGGGTATAAATTGCCACCCCTACAAAATTAACGTGGAAACCAAGACCGGGTCGAAAAAAGTTTTTAAGTCAGGTTGACCAAAAGGCAGAAGCACATTTTGTCAAAAGAAATTATTATATGACAAGTGTTAGATTTAAATAATAAAATAAAATCATAATGTTCAGTAAAAGCGATTTTGTTTCTTGTATGCATTCAAATAACACTTGGCCGTCTTTCAGCCAGTTTACTTTTTAGTTAGAATTATTTGTTTTACCCATTTAATCAACAGGAGAAACTTGAATCAAGCCGTTCATATTACCTTGGATATGTAGGAACCGTGGTCCATGCATAGTTAACAGAACCTTTAAAAATCTGGCGGCAATTTGCAACAATGCCTTCAATGATATGCATGTGGAGCCATATGCTTTCAGCCTGGGTACACATAACGCCACCTGGACGAAGTGCTTTTGCAACCGACTCGAAAAACGGTTTCTCAAAAGTTCTTGCGCAGGCCCTGAAATTTAAAATACACTAAGTTTGTAAAACTAACCAAGTTTATTTTACATGGGTGTTGGATAGAAGTGGCAAGCCATGCAGGTTAGGTAACAGGTCAGAATAGGTTAGGATAACAAAGGGCCAAAGGGTTACTTTTTAAATGTGGGTACAAAGGGGACGGTTCAGGCAGAGTCGACCTGTTAACGTTTGTGTCCATTTTTCTTGTTTTTATTACTTCCTTTGTCCAAAATTATAGTCTAAAAGCTTAAACTAAACACATAATTAAAATTTGTGCAACTAATGCAGCTTTTAATTGTTAAAAATTCCATTGACTTGCAATAATTATGATAAAGGTAATTAATGGTAAAATGAGAAAAATAGTAAATAGTAACAATCCAGTTATAAAAGTGGACAATAATTTGTGATATAGAGTAAATGACTAATGTAATGAACAGAAGCAAAAAAAAAAAAAACTATATTGTTAAAATAACAATCTATTTTTATTTGAAGGAATTCCACCATATTCAACTTTCTGTGTGGCATCGACTTCCCGAAGAAAATATATTGATTCTGAAAGATTTATGCCATTAATACTTGGCTCAAGCAAAAACACCCAAATACTGCTTGGAACGGATATTTAATAGAAAGTTGGGCAACTTTCAACCAGTTTTACTTAGTCTACTCATATGAGTATATGACCAGCTTGCTTTTTAGAGAAGTTAAAGGTTTACTTGTGGAAATATGAAAAGACAACCCAATTTCAACACATTTTTAGGAAAATGAGTCAAAGAATAGAACCTCTATAGATGTATACCTATTGGATCTGAAGAATCAACTATAACAGCATCATAACTTCCTTCTTGGGCAGCCTTTAGAAATGCGACTCCTGAGAGATCAAAAAATGAAACAAAAAACAAATCTTTATAAAACTCATATGTATAAATTAGATGTCAGAAAAGAATTTTGTTTTGCATGTGTATACCATCACCAATATGGAGAGTGACACGAGGATCTTCATACCCAACCGCTACATCAGGAAAATAATCTTTAGAAACCTAGAAAGAAAGAAGATTAATCACATCATTAGATGCTTTCTGAATTGTCATATTTAGGGTGTGTTTGGATATGCACGTTCAATGTCAGTTTTCAGGTCCAGCTGGTTCATTTAACAGAAGACCGGTCTGGACTGGTTGGTTACTTAAGACACGGGCATATGGAAGAAGTTTTCTGCAGAATTGGTGGTGAAGGACGTGGTAGCATACTAGCATAGATGGCAATGGTCATGGGGTTTTCAAAGAATTCTAATCGGGTCTCCGTTTTTTCCAGTTCTCGACTGGACTGGCCCAAAAGCTTTTTCCTATAATTTCTTGAACCAATAACTGAACCGTTACTTCATACTCAAACCGTCCCAGTTCGAGATGCTGGTCAAGCAGTCTCGACGAGAGTTTGCCCACGGCTGCTCATTACCTAACTATCTGAATCTGATTATTTGAACAAAACTAGTAAAAAAGAACATGCCATAGTCAATTTACCCATACGCTTCAAACCAACTATTGTAAATTCAAATCATACAAATGCATATCCACTCTTAATTCTAGACCAAAGAATACTCCC
Organism: Flaveria linearis; assembly: GCA_024085815.1. Lineage (NCBI taxonomy): Eukaryota > Viridiplantae > Streptophyta > Magnoliopsida > Asterales > Asteraceae > Flaveria > Flaveria linearis. The sequence goes on along the minus strand of CM044009.1, from coordinate 1,783,241 downwards.
TACATCACCATATATTTGCAAAAGTTCATCATTTTGACAAACTTTAAGCCAAAATAATCATTTTGCCCATTGTCCTGATACAAAATCTGCTCAACAAGATTTCACCATCTTGTCACTAACACACAATTGAAGAGGGTTACAAACTTTACTGTCATGTAGGTTGTGCCAGTTAAACCTTACTGTTATCATGGCCACAGAGGGAGTGTTTGACAAGTAGAAAATGGGTTTTTGCATAAAGTACCAACAAATTTTTTCATTTGTCAAGTTTAAGTCAATGTAGTTTATGTGTCCATCCGAATCATTTAAAGATGCCTTTGTAACATGATTGGGTCATCTTGTATGCGACAATCCAGCTGAAAGGATGAATTTTGTATAGAACGCTTAAATTATGTGCAAAAATGTTAGACTTATATATAATCTTTAAAACAAACTTTTTACGATTATGGCTTTCTACAAAAATGTTACACTTATATATACAGCCTTTAATTTTTTTTATAAAATACAAATATAAAGACTATAGATGACAATGGCACACATTTTAATGACTCAGATGTATCAAAAGAAGTAGAATGACTGAAATATAATATATGAAAAAGTATGTTGGTATCTTATGCAAAAGCACATAGAATTAATTCAAAAACTGAAGTTAGAAAGGTATGACGACTCACATCAACTACCATTTTATCAATCTCACATATATCAATATGTTCAACTGACGAATGGCGAGCTACTTCACGCAAGACACCACCATCTCCACCTCCTATAACCAAAACCTGCAAATAAAGAAAAATAAAAGGCAAATTTAACCTAATTGCAAACATGAGTGAACATTTTGTTTTACTTTAGAGTTTAGATTGCTTACAAATTGTATTTCACACACATCTTTACAGATCCATGAAGCTAAAAAAACAGTTCGCTTTATAAAAGACAAAACCATCAATTATCAAAGACTAGACTTTTAATAGCTTCTAGAGTTAGCAAACTTGGTAATTGTGATGCAGAAAACAAGTGAAAAGAAATTTCTTAACATTTATGTTGATTGCAAAGAGTATTTCACACATCTACACGTACCTATGAAGGTTTTAATACAAAAATAAAGAACCAAAATTGTTAGTGGAAATTTTATCCATCAAATACTCAACAATTAATAGTTAAAAGAGTAAGCAAAACCTTCTTAGGGTTGGGGATTGAACAGAGTGGGAGATGAGTAATCATTTCTTGATATGCACATTCATCTCTTTCGGTAAGTTGAATAACACCATCCAAGACAAGAACCTTCCCGTATGTCGCAGACTGAAACAAGCAGAGATCACTTACCAATTATTGAACAAAACCAGAAATAAATAACTAAAGTAATATGATATAAATAATAAGTGAAAAGGACAGTGGTCACTAATGCCCAGCTGTTCTTGGTTATAGTATGCAATATTTATTATTATTATTAATTTTTTTGTGAAAGAGATAAAATATGGTTTTAGAGACAAATACCTGAAAACCATAACATCTTGGTAATCAGATTTGCCCTGAAACAGTATCTTTTCAACCTTCAAAGAGTGTGCTTCTCCTGCATGTACATAGAAAAGGTCAACAAATATATTTTTTAATTTATTTATTAACAGATTGTCATAGTCGTTGTATACATCTCCCTAATATAAACTAATGAACTATCCATGCCAGCGGGCCTTGGCGCAGCGGTAAAAGCTGTTCCTAAGGGACCGAAGGTCTCAGGTTCGATCCGTGGAAACGGCCTCCCCACAAAATGTGGGGGAAAGACCGCGTACATCTTCCCTTAAATGGGACGGACCCTCCCTGGACCCTGCGAAAACGCGGGAGCTCTTTGCAGCACCAGGTACGCCCTTTTAACTATCCATGCCATAAAAACGGTAACAGTTTATATCATGATAGGTATGATCTATAAGCTAACAATGCTTATTTGATGTCCCTCGTCCATGCCTTTTAAACTATGTGCAGAGTCAAACATTAATACTTTCATGGACCATAAAAACTACATATCAGAAGAACCCACTATACATTTCTTAAAACTTAAAAGTCACATTTATTTGACACAAAACCAATTTGTATATGAAAGTGTACTTTAATCACGATACATCATTGATTCATCAAAATGGAGTATCATGCATCATGTGTTTGACCTTTAAAAGTCAACAGCTGATTTATAGACTTGAAAATCAATAATTATTTATTAATAAGTACTAAGACAATAAAGCATTAGATTTCAAAAGGCAAAAGTATTTCATACATATATTATTGTTGAAACATCATCTGTTATACTCGCAAAAGTCAAATTATTAACTTTTGTAGCTGTAAAAAAGTAAGTACCAGGCATGAATGATTATTTCAGCACAACTTTAAGCACATGCTCACCTGAATTGGCAATTTAGTTTTCTATTCATATCTACTATACATTTCTTAAAACTTAAAAGTCACATTTATTTGACACAAAACCAATTTGTATATGAAAGTGTACTTTAACCACGATACATCATTGATTCATCAAAATGGAGTATCATGCATCATGTGTTTGACCTTTAAAAGTCAACAGCTGATTTATAGACTTGAAAATCAATAATTATTTATTAATAAGTACTAAGACAATAAAGCATTAGATTTCAAAAGGCAAAAGTATTTCATACATATATTATTGTTGAAACATCATCTGTTATACTCGCAAAAGTCAAATTATTAACTTTTGTAGCTGTAAAAAGTAAGTATCAGGCATGAATGATTATTTCAGCACAACTTTAAGCACATGCTCACCTGAATTGGCAATTTAGTTTTCTATTCAGCACAACTATACATTTCTTAAAACTTAAAAGTCACATTTATTTGACACAAAACCAACTTGTATATGAAAGTGTACTTTAATCACGATACATCATTGATTCATCAAAATGGAGTATCATGCATCATGTGTTTGACCTTTAAAAGTCAACAGCTGATTTATAGACTTGAAAATCAATAATTATTTATTAATAAGTACTAAGACAATAAAGCATTAGATTTCAAAAGGCAAAAGTATTTCATACATATATTATTGTTGAAACATCATCTGTTATACTCGCAAAAGTCAAATTTTAACACCCAGAAGTGCACCGAATCTCCAATTTTAATTTCATATACAAAAATGTTTGCTAGTCAGGTGGGTCAGCCTCTCTATCTCTTGGGATAAAGGAAAAGTATGCCCTCATCTCACGCTCCCACCATAGTCATCAAAGGCTCCCACATCCCATCATAGAGTGGGATTTTTACCGGGTCCGCCTGTTTGTTGGTTTATAAAGAAAAGCTTGCAGCGCAAAGTACATCATGCCGAAATACAACAAGAGAAATAGATAGAGGCACGTAATAGTCAATTAGCATACATGTATTTACTAAGCAAATTAAGATTTTGACAAAAAAAAATTATTCAAAGATAAGAACCAGCCACCATCAAAACAGAGCATCATTACATGCATTATAAATGATAAAATTAAAATTAAAAGCCACAAAAGGATTTAAACTCTAAGCCAAAGCAACCGAAGCAGTTTAAAATTCAATAGTGCATAACCCATAAGCCATTTCCTAAATTTACAAAAGAAATTTGATAACAGCAGTTTCAAGGTTTTTCAGACCAAATAAGTTGAGCAGAAGACCAGGAGTATTCATAGATTCTAAATACCATATCAATTACATCATTATTTGCATATACGTGAGGTAACTATCACAGATTAATAAACAAATAATGAACTCCCTCAATTACATCATTATTATAAGCTAATAATTTAATCAATAATTAGTGTTTTCCTATGATCCTATGTGCAAGTATCCAAGTGGAAAGGTAGTTATCAATTATCAGTTTCTTAGTCCTGTGTGTAAATAACAATAATAAATGAATAAAACATACATTGTTTTCGGAGAAACAAAAACAATAAAAAAATAATAAGCTATCAAGGAGAATGATGATGAATTGATGATGATAAGATAACACATCAGAATTACAAACACATATATATTGTGCTGAAAACAACACAATCTGTTAAAACTTCAAAACAAAACCCTAAAACTCGTATACATAGCAAATCAGAATAAGTGAATAACAGAGGAACTCTGTAAACAACCTGTAATCAAACTCATAATTCATAAACACAAACAAACATACAACAACTCACCAGGCCACATGGGGCTAATCTCCGAGAACCAACCGGGGATAATGGACGATATGCTTCCACCGCCGTTGACGGCGGCGACGGCGGCGGTGGCTCCATTCTGTTCAGTCATTTGTGTGAGTGTGTGTGTGATGGTGAACCCTAAGGCGAATGTGAATAGAGAAAGTGTGAAGGTGAGATGTAAACAGAGTGGTGGAGATTCTGCTTTGGAAAAACGCGAATAAATCTTTCTGGATTTGGGGATTGTTGAAGAAATCAGAAATGTGAAAAGTGAAAGGTAATGATATGGTAATCGATTAGGGTTTTTGATTTGGGGTTCGATTAACGGTCGGATCTTTGTGCTTTTAAGACCGTTCATGTCATGCCCCAATCTTTTATTTTATGAAAATAATAATAATAATAATAATAATAATAATAATAATAATAATAATTTCTCTATTTAACCTCATATAAATCCATCAAAATCGACTTTTTTTTCTTTTTCATATTCACTTTCTTATGACTTGTTTTTAAAAAAAACTTATAAGGTTATTGTTTTAAGATCAAAGCCATAAGTTAAAGTCGTGGTAAATAAACTTATTCGCAAAGTGAAGCGATCTGATCTTTTTTGAAAGCTGGCAAAGCGGGAGCTAAGACAAGAATCAGATTCGTCTCGTTCGTAACCTAACACAACCTAATAAGTATTATATAAATATAAATTAATTTTTCTTTTTTCTTATTTCTAAATGTCAAGACTGACGTGCTTAAAAAAATCATCAATGTTGGTTGTTTAAGAAATTTAGAAAGGGTTGAGCATACGCATCCCTGTTTACTTATATTTCTTTTTCAAACAACTTTTATATTTACTCATATTAATCATCGTTTTTTATATTTACATAGAAAAAATATATCTTGTCATCAGAATGTCATCTCGGATACATATTACTTTCCCAGTCAATCCCTTATGTTCAAGTGATTTGATCTGACGGTGTACAGACTTATACGGATGGTATACGAGTGTATATATAGGGAGGTTTATATGATAGTATACTTGCATGTAGGACAAAAAATGTGATGGTAAACGAACGTATATTATAGTGAATGGAATGGTGTACGTCCATACAAGGCAGTGAATGTGAAGGTATACACTTTTGAAAAAGAATTGAATGTGTACCATCATAGAAAAAGATCAATCATGGATTAAATTATTCAAACTTGATGATAGTTAGATCTCTTGCTTTAAAGAGATTTAAAAAAAGACTGGTTGTCTAAAAAACATATTCTGATAGTAAGATGTTTCTTATTTATTCAATAGGTTAAGAGTTCAAATCATACAAGTTACATGTATAACTAGTTAATAAAAGTGTCTTATAAAAGTGTCTTATAAACTGTTCTTGAAAAAAAGGAGAAGAATAAGAAAAAACACAGTCAGGCCCCAAAACTTTACTTATTAGACCTCTTATGTCGATGTGATTTGATTTGACGATATACTAACATTTAGTAAATGTGTGAACATGATAATATGTGTATAATACGTGGATTGTGGTGGTATATTGATATATAGAGTAATGAATTTAAGGGCATACATCTATATTGATTTTAAAAGTACTCTCTCATATAGCATTTTGACGGAGTGTAGTGATGGGAGTGAGGTAGTGAATAAAGGAGACACCATTTTGTTATAACAAAATAAAAAAAAAATTGTAATAACACCAATTTGGTTGTTATCTTTCTGTCTCCCAAGATAGAGGAAAGACTGGCCACCACCTATCCCTTCCAGACCCTACTCTCAGTGGGACATTCTGGGTATGTTTGTTTGTTTGTTTAAAATAAAAAAAATTAATGCGTAGTCGACAATGAAATTAGGATATTCATGGTTTGTTTCGACCTAATTTTAAACAAAAGTTTCAAACTAAGCCAGGCTCATCATCATTCTTAAGAAATTACAAATCAAATCAATCTAGTCGGGTGAAACGCGAACCGGTCTATATAATGATTTTGATAAATAAAACTCTAAATTGTCACATGATAGAATTTTAAAATGATAAAAGTTGTTCATAAATTTTATTATAATATATAAAACTCTAAAGTGTCACATGATAGAATTCTAGCTCTTCTCGTACTAATTTTTCTCATTATTTCTCTTACTAAAAAAAGATATTTATTGGTGATGATTATAAATACCAATGAAATCAAGGAAAATATATATTTTTATGTTTAATATAAATTTAACTATGGACATTAACTAAAGTGCAGTTTGTTTTTTAAAACTAAAATATCTACAGTCTACGAAACATATCTGCAGACATCTGTAGAAGAAGAGGTGCACTAAATCTCCGCAATGTGCAAGAAAAAACTGTTTGGTTTTTAACTTCTGCATACTGTTAAAATAATCTGACATTTAACCCACATAGAGACAAAGAACTTGAGACTTCTAAACAAATCAAAAAAGACAAATTTAACCCACATTCAACCACATCCACATAGCAAAATTAAACAACATAAACATATTAACTGATGTCTAGGAGGTGAGTGACGACTGGTTGCGCGAGATGGGGGCTGCACGACGGGTTCACGAGATGGGGGCAGCAGGCAGCGGTGCAGGCTGCGGCAAGTGGAGGCGGCGTGAGCGAAGGTGGCCGGCGATACGAGGCGGTCGACGGGAGGGAGGCAGATGATGAGGGGTGATGGCAAGGGTTTTGTCAAAAGGGTTGAGAAGTTGAGAAAAAATTTGAGAAATGTTTTGAAGATATATTTCAAAGTCTTCACCAATAAGTCCACGCACAAACTTTTTTAATAAAATCTCTTTGAAAAAACATACAGTCTGCATACCCTAATGTCGGCGCGTGGTTTGCGCGGCGTAGACAGAAGAGGTTTCACTGATGTATTTTAAGAAAAACAAACATCATCTAAATGGATTTCATAGGAAAGGACATGCTAATCTTTTTATAATAGTGTGACCTCAAAGATTGTTTTTCTCATCGTATTTATTAGGCTGTAATTGATACTATTTAAACTAAATAAATTATAGTGTGACCTCAAAGATTGTTTTTCTCATCGTATTTATTAGGCTGTAATTGATACTATTTAAACTAAATAAATTATTTTGTTTTAAAATGATTATAATTTTGTGATTTATTTTTATATCGTTTTCAACCCATGTAATACATTGGTTTTTAACATAGTATAACCATACATAAATGCATATTCTATAATGAACGACAAAAGTTAGATGGTCAGTTCCAAGTTTTAAGCCTTCAACAGATCATTAAGCCATCGAACCGTGAACCTAGTCATGTACCTTTTAAAACGACAAACCAGTCAGCTTGTTTCAATTTGGATAGTTGATTTCAATTTGTGAACACCCCTAATCAAAGTTCATGATTAGCGATAGCTAATATATAAAAAATCCACTCGAAGTTCATGATTAGCGATAGCTAATATATAAAAAATCCACTCAAAGTTCATGATTTCAACTTGTTTCAATTTGGATAGTTGATTTCAATTTGGATAGTTGATTTCAATTTGTTACATGGGCAGAATAAATTTAACAAATAAAAATCATTAGGCTTTATAAATATTTTATATGAGATATAATTGAAATCTTATTATTAAACATGTCTTAATAAATTCTTAGAATACTAATATTTATTTGAGATATTTAATTATTTAATTTACTTATTTAAAATTATTTTTATTAAATAGAAGAGAGACGGAAAACAAAAATTTAGTTTCATTATAAGTCATCACATGTCCTTTAAAAATTTTTTATTAGATACTATAGATATAAGATGATATAATATAATCATCTTAGGTATTTTTTGTAATTGTTTCGATTTATATCTAGCATTTTATTTTTGTTGAGTTTTGATAGTATATGAATCATTCTATCCTGCACATGATCAAAAGTCAATTTATATATCTTATAAATTTAACAGAGAGGTCATTTAAAGGAACGTATGAAATAGTTTGTACCTTATATTCTATATTTTTTTAACTCTTCCTAATACATAGATTGTGAAATAATAAGAACTAGGTTTTGTCACTCCATGCTACGCGACGGATCGATCCGATCATTTTTCCACACGCAAAGCTTACGTTACTTTGATCGTTGTCGAGAACCATAAAAATAAGTCTTGTGGTGAAACATTAAAATAATAAACTTCAAGAATCAAACTCTAAAAATACATGGCAGGAGGCTAGTCGTTTTTTCGATACGCAGTGTAGCATTACTTTGGTCATTTACTATCCGGCTTGTCGGAAACTATAAAATCGAAGTTGGTGATGAAACTATAAAAATACTAAACTTTAGTGGGTAAACTCAACAAAAAAGAATCTCACCATGAGTAGAGTAGGGTTCTAACTCTAAGATCAAAGAACCCGGCCACCTATTTCATTCGACATTCTAGGGCAGGGCCTCGACTGACTCGACCGACTTTTGCTTTTGGATAACAAGAAGGAGAGCTTCAATGTGATGGCTAAAGTAAAAAAAAAAAAAACAGTGGTCAAACTCTAATATCATAAACTTTAGTTATCATAGTAAAAAACAAACTAAAGCAAAACAAATCGACGGATAAACTATAAAACTACTAAACTTTAGTGACAAAATATGGGAAAGTAAAACTTTAACGTAAATATTAGGTGGACTAACTCTAAAACCTAAAACTTTAGTGCACAAAGTCAAAAAACCAAAATTCAAAGTTAAATGTGAAGATATTTAAAACAAATATGCCTAAATTAGAAAAATAAAAACTTAAAAGGAATCAAGTAAAAAAAAAGAAAAGTATCATGTTAACTTGAAAAAACCTAAAAAAACATTATTCATTTCCCATGTTTATCTATACTATATATAAAGCATATGAGATGGGTATTTTAAGATATCAAAAAATTAAGAACACTTTGTTGGATCTAAAAAGTATAGGTCTAGATTATTTTGTATAGGCTTAAAACTTTAATCAAGTCTTGTAATAAATGATTGTAACTAACTCAGTATATATATATATGCATTGAATATATAGGTTAACCCATATATATATATGTGTTGCTTTTTGTATGATGACAGACAAAATCAATATACTTGGTAGGATTTCTGAAATTAGCTAAGTGTAAGAAACATCTACGGATGAACAATAATGTTAATCCGTAGATATGTTTCTTACAACACCACTCAAGTGAAGACCCCTACGGATGACAAGGATTGCATGATGGAGTGAAGGCTTCTACGGAAGACAAATTTCCTACAGAAGAGCAAGACTTCTACGGAAGATCAAGTTTTCTACGGAAGAGCAAGACTTCTATGGAAGACAAGGCTCCTGCGGAAGTTCAGAACACTTGTATGATTTCAAATATCAACAAGTCAAACAAGTCAACCAATCAATAACAAATCCCAAAAGATCCGGTGTTTCCTTAACTGACTCAAAGCGCCTATAAATATGAGTCTTAGGTTTCACATCTCGATGAACACAATCAAGTAATATTACGGCTGTCAAGCATTACATCATTGTGCAACCCTAGCCGCCGTCACATCAATAACATTCATTCGATTGAAGAAATCATTGTTCATAGTTATTCATAATTATTCTTTTATAATCATTACTCAATAATTAATGAAATACTTTTGAATAGTTATTGTGTTCGTATTTACTGTGACATTGTGTTTGTGTTCTTTAATAACAATTAACATAATTAAACAACAATTAATGATAATTCCGCGATCATTATTTTGATTTTGTTTTAATACTGATAATTCTTGAATTGAGATCCTTGGATTCACACACTTACTATATTTAATGCATAAGATACAACCACTTTTAAGGGTAAAATAGTATTTAACGTTATTTACACATTACCGCTTATAATTAGTTACACAATAACCTTACACTTACTAATATTTGCATAAAATTTCATATTATCTACCCATACACCAAAAAAACTTAATATGTTTTAAGATTTCAGCTCTATTTTTAATATATCACATTAAAAAACGTTTTGAGACTACAATTTAACCTGTTTTTATTTTTAAACATTTTGGTGTAAACTTTTTGCTGAAACGATCTGTATTTTATGAGGTACAATAAGTTAATGTGTATATACAAGTCGTCATGCAGAACTCATTTATCTGTTGTTTTAAATTTTAGCTTAAAAAAAAACATTATAAAGTTTTTTAAACAGCAGAGGACTTCGAACCTGACAATATATCGGGACTGGTTATCTATACCTAGCCGTCAGTTGCAAGTCATACCCCCAGATACGCGGGAACCGGATTGAATCCGTAAACCCTCGCTCCCCATCAGGATCGAACCGGGGATGAAACCCCAAGCCAAACCCTCAGCTGTATGCCGCAGAAGATAAATATGAAGGGTAAGATTTGAACCTAGGTCACTTAGTACTATGAGATCGTTATATACAAGGAGGGGCGCTTGTTAAATATGTAACTGGTTTTCGGTTTTGAATTGAGAACTGCTAGATCAAAACAATCTGCTTGTACTAGTGACATGCTTATATAATAATAAAGTAATGATGAGAGAAAGAAATGTTTACTATGATAGCGTTTCAATAGAAAGATAAATCAAACATAAAAGGTTGGAAATATGATATTACTTATTTACATATTGGAAGTGGTATTACTTTTAAATAATTAACAATCTGAAACAAGTAAATTTTTTTTTAAACAGCAGAGGGCTTCGAACCTGACAATATATCGGGACTGGTTATCTATACCTAGCCGTCAGTTGCAAGTCATACCCCCAGATACGCGGGAACCGGATTGAATCCGTAAACCCTCGCCCCCCATCAGGATCGAACCGGGGATGAAACCCCAAGCCAAACCCTCAGCTGTATGCCGCAGAAGATAAATATGAAGGGTAAGATTTGAATCTAGGTCACTTAGTACTATGAAATCGTTATATACAAGGAGGGGCGCTTGTTAAATATGTAACTGGTTTTCGGTTTTGAATTGAGAACTGCTAGATCAAAACAATCTGCTTGTACTAGTGACATGCTTATATAATAGGGAGAGATGTAATCTACTTATGTGTTACAGTTAAAACAAATATATGATAGTGAAGAAATGGTTACAGTACCTAATCATATTATGTATTACAGTTAAAGCAAAAAGACACATGTTTATGTAATTGTCGTCGTTTTCTACTTAAAATTAGTCATGTATTAAACGTACATGCACATGTGTCTGTTTATAAAGGTATTGCTTGCTATTGACGAGATTAATCAATAGTCACAATATTTATTGATTGAACAAAGGTTTGTTGAAGAATGTAGCAATATAGCAGGGTATAATTGTCATTACAAAACCTCTATACAACTATACATAGTACAACAAGAAACATATAGGGTCAAACAACTAGATTCCAACCACCAACGTAACTAAGCCCTACACTCTGGTGGAAGAACTTTGTATCTTGAAGTGTCTTTACAATAAGAGTAAAACATATGTTTAGTGCGAGCCCAATTTAAACCGATGGTTTGTTGGCTCGTTAGCCTTGTATACTCGTCTCCCTCAATAGGATCCGAGGTCAAAATTGAACTCTTTGAGCATGAGCCTCCGGATGTTGAGTTTGTTTTCGACATCAAACAACCTTCTATTCGAAGTTCTCCTAGGGATGCAACGAATGGTGCATATCTATAGTTGACGGGGTATTTTCCGCCATGTGTGGCCCACTTTGAACCGTCCCATATGGTTGTGTATAAAGACATTGGCTTTGATGGATATATAGATGATGAGACATGGTTGTTGATTAGTTCTCTTACTGGTATATTGTCTACGAGAAACCTGTGTTACAATATCATTAACATTTGAAAATAAGCACGAGTGACAATTGTAGTAGTTCTTTTAAATTATAAATTGAAATATGTAACACCCCAAGCCCAAAACAACAAATTGGTTTGTAACTTTTTAAGTGATAAAAGTTATGGTGTTTGTTAATAACTCAAACAACCTTGTTGTGACTTGCAAACTCGACCCGACTTAACCATGGTTAGACCTTTGATTAGATGATAATGAAACTTACACTATGTGATGGGTGTTCCATAACATGCTATATTGATGAAACTCTTGTGTAGGGTCAAACCAAAGGTAGAATTTTTCTTCTCTTCCTGTTTTGACACTCCCATTCCCATAAATATTTGTTTGAAGAACCCATTGTCTTTGTTTCTCATGCCCAAGTAATTCAAAGTCAATTTCGTCATGGTTGTGTGGAAAAACATCTGAATTAGACATCTGTACGTCAAAAAGAACAAGGGTATTTTAAAATTTTTTATTAAAAGTCGAATACACTTGGATTACGTCACTTGTAAAAGAATAACTCACATAGAAAGCTAGTACTACTCCTGAAGTGTCCCCCATTGGAAGCTTTATTGCAACACTAAAGAATCCATGGTGGTATCTATCTTTCGAAACCAATCCCGAACCTAAAAAAGGAACACAAAAACAAGTATAACTCAAAAACACAATATATGTTATAGACCATCATAAAATGAAGAAATTCGTAAGTGTAATGGTTGTTTTACCTGAAACTTTATCTAAAACAATATCCGCATATGATCCATTGTTTTTCATATGAATGTTTGAGGCTCCAAAGAAAGTTGACATTTTCCCATTAAGCGGTGTTGAACGAAAACGATCAGTCAATCGCTCGACGCTTGGGGGCTTATATATCGGCCCTCGAGATGAAACTAAGAGGAAATGTGAAATTGTAAACATGATTGAACATGAATGAAGAAACCTTTGATGCAAAAATGTCATTTTCTTAGAGTTGAAAGTGTTACATTGATAGTTGGAAGGGTGGATTTGGTTTATATACTTGTTTCAGTAGGTTGCTTGGCTGTTTTGATGTGGAGACAGATAATTTCTTTCATATATTGTTTTGGGATTATTCAAAAATAAAACATATGAGAACCAAATATAATTTATAATAATTTAAAATTATGTTGTGTTTGTATTTATAATTAACGATGTCTTAAGTTGGTAATTCTTTAGTAGTTTTAAATTTATATCTAGTGGATTTTCGTATCTAAGCGAGTCTTACTTCACATCCGTTCTGTTTTCATACTTAATTTTATATACTTATTAAAAATAGTCTATATTTAAAATATTCTAATTTTATACAACACAAGTTAATATCAAAATATATAAATTTTACGCTACATAGTTTTTATAAGTTTTATCAAAATGTAGTTAAAAATTAAATATATTTAGCAATGACATGTCTGAAATTATATACAACGTTATGTATTAAAAAGATTATAAAATTATAAATTATATTTTAGATAAAAGAAATTAATAACTTAATTATTAAATGGTAATTTTAAAGGTAACACCACCAACCTGAACTACTCAACTACAGCATGCACAATACAATATCGAATACACCACTTGATAACAAATACATCATTGCATCTTCGTGCTTAACATTTTATTGACATTGTGATTATTAGTTATCAATATTAACTTGTTTATTTATATGTAATTTATATTTATATCAAGCTGGTTAAAATATTAAAACATAATATAAAAATGACACGAAATTATGCAAAAGCATATTCAGGTTTTAGAAACTTTTTGATTACTTTGTTAAAAAATATATTACTGTTATGGATATATTTTTATTATATTATCGGATTAAGTTTAATAACCTAGTACAGTAGATAAATTTCTATGAATCTCTTTCTTTTTGTCTTATTTATGTTGTAGTTTTACATGATATACATATTAATCCTATAAGCATATGATAAAAGAATAATGTCACACATTCTTTATGTGTATTTTTTATCCAATTTTTCTTAATATTTTTGAAATAGAATCAATGTTCTACACAAACTTATTAATATAATGGGTTGTGTTAAACATACCACCCGCCTTTGATTTTACTCAATTTATTCTCCTATTTTCCTATACGAGCGTAAGAAGCCTTATACAAGTACATAAAGCATTATACAAGCGTATTCGTTGCGAAAGAACGCATGTAGTAATCCTATACCGACACAATCCAATACAAACATATAGGGTTAGAATCAATCAGATAACAGGAAAGAATCAATCATATAAATAGGAAAGTGTATATAACAATAGTAGGTGGATTCAAATTTTAATAAAAAAATTTGTCTGCTTGCCACTTAAAAAAGAAAAAAAAAAACAAAAGTTCACCCTTATCATAATCTTTCATTGATCATAACCTTTGTGGATCTTGTATTTTGATACATTTAAATATATTTTTCAAAAAATTATATAATTATGGACGTTGATGGTGACATATTTTAAAAAAATGCGTGATATTGTAAGATGCTTAACTGTAATTTGGGTGTACACAGCTGTTTAAACATTAAACAAGATGTTGCATTCATAATTTTGTGACATTATAAGTCAAATTTTTCTTCCATTTATTATGTGATAATTAATATGGAGGGGTCAGTTAGGTAAAAAGACCAAAAGGCTTGCAGTTGGACACCGTATTGGACCAACAAACAATTTTTTTTCTGGTTCTATTCATTTCCACGAAAGTAGATGTGTAAAAATCGAGTTTTTGGCACAAATAGGTTTGGGTCGGGTCAACAAAGGTCAAAACCATTTTTATATCTTGTTCGATTGAAACAGTTTTTATGGGTGACCAGGTTGGTTAGGGTTTGAAACCAGGTTGAAATCAAATCGATTCAGGTTGAATCGGGTTGAAACCGGTTTTAACGTATAGCGTTAGGAACCGACCTCAACCCTATGGGTTGAATAGCTAAGTAATTATGTATACAACTTTTTTAACTATGTGTATTTTAAATAAGTTTATAGACTGCCGGACCTAAGGACCTTATGAGCAAAATGATAAAACGTGTTGTTTTATTGGTATTAACCTTGTAAAATGTAGGTAATGATAAAACATGTTTTATTGGTATTAACCTTATAAAATGTAGGTTTGTGTTATAGGTTTGTATGTCACTTACTTTTTCATAGTAAAATTAGAAGGATATTCATTTTGAAATCATTAATGTTTTATAGTAGTAAAATGGTAGGTAGACCCGTGCGACGCATGATAACGTCTTTTCTAATGTTGCAAATAGTTTTTTTTGAATAATTTTATAATTATAGTCTGTATAAGAGAATTGTTGATGTCCTCTAAAATCTTAAATGTCAACATAGAAACATTGTCTCTCTTGTATATCTAAATTTTTCAAGATCTGAAGTTAAAGATAAACAACCAGATTTTCGTCGAGCCGTAATCAAAGGTTCTATGCGTATTCAAAGACGTAAAATGGTTATTTGGGGACCGTCTCAAGGTAATCCCCACTCCCCGCTTTTTTTGGAAAAAATGGAAGATTTTCCTTTTCCTATATCCGACCTAATGAAACTTTTTTTTAATATCAGAGATTGGTTGGGTAAAAAGTCAGAATTCGAAATTTTAGATCAACAACTCCAAATAAAAAAAACAACCAGAGAACATTTCAAACTTAAATATGACGTACCTACGATGTTAAACAAAGAGAACACTGTTCAAACCCAAACGTATAAACCGGAGATGAACCAAGAAAAAAAGAAAAAAAGAAAAAAAATAAACACATTAAAATTTTAACTGGAATTGATTTTTTTCATGGTCTTGCACAACAAAGGTTGCGCAAATCATAAGCTTGTTTTCCCTCGGGTTCGTGTATCTTTTTTATAGGTGTTAAACTCTTATTTTGTTATCTTACTTGGCCGATGTAAGATAGCAAACATATCTATATACCATACTAGGTTAGTACCCTGTGTATTACACGGGTTGAATTATAAAACGATTAATGAATATTAAATAGTTATTAATAAAAATTATTGACATTACGTACGATTGATAAAAGAACGATATCATTATTTAAACTTTTTTAAATAGTTATTAATAAAAATTAATGAATTATAAAATGATTTTTTAATATAAGATATTATTGATATTACGTACGATTGATAAAAGAACGATATCATTTTTAAACTTTATTTTATTTTATTTTATTTTATTTCAAAAAAAGTTTGTTTTTAAACAAATTGTTTCAAAACAAACCATTTAAAAAAAAGTGCCTTTTTCAATAATTTATTTATTATAACTTAATTTAATTAATTTTGTTTCATAAGAATTTTATTTTTAAAGTTCACGGGTTTAAAATATATTGTGGTTTTTAAAAATTTGATATTTTTTGAAAAAAGTTCTTATTTTATAAAAAAATTATTTCTTTACGAATTGAATTTGTAGAAAAATCTTTTTTTTAATTTATATTTGTAATATGAAAAGAATTAAATAATATCATTTGTAGTTAATGTAATGTTTATTGGGAGAGACAAGCGGTAAAATAAAACTTAGTAACTCTATAATTGTGACAAGTGTCCATACAAAAACCTTCTTTTATTACTATTGATAGATATGGATGGACAAAATTATAAATGGTAAGTTATTTATGCATAATCATTTATATCAAATACAACAATATTGTTCTTAATTGTCTTAAAATTGAATTAAAATCAATCCAAAGAGTTATGTTATATAATTGTATAGAAAATATATTTCTTACATAAGATGATGGAATAATCATGTTTAATAAACCATTTGAAACTAATGATATGTCAAGTTTGAAGGCCAAATTATCCATAAAACATGGTTGGAGGTTACAAGTTACCATCACTAAAATGACATAGGAGATCTTGTGATCTAATAATGTATACAAAAGACTAATACTCACGAGATTGATAACAAATGTTTCACTTATTCGTCTTAAAACTTTTACTTTCTGTTCACCTGAAATTACACATTAAACAAAAGCTAGCAATGTTAAGTTGAATACGTAGGACTTAATGTTTAAAAACAAAATTGTATACATCTACACAATATTTTTGAGGTATTATTCAAAATCATGTACTCACTTGTAACTTCATAAAAGCAAATATATGTATATACTGATATACAGTGAACAAGTAAGCACATTAAGGTGAATCTAAGTTATCCAAACATCACTAAAATAGTGTTAGCAAAATCATATTTACTAGACCAAGCATATTGCAAACACAAACAATCAAATTGATCCGTTTTCTACTACTTATTCATTATTACACTACTAAATAGACGAGTCATCGACGAAAAGGGTAGTCGAAGATTTACCGACGGACCACCTACAATTCTACAAAATACACAATTTCAAGTTTTTAATTATTTTTAATTGGTTTGCCCATTCGTGGACTTCGTCAGTGACACGACTAGGCTTTTCGAAAAAGATTTCCACCTAGTTGTCTTGAAAGAGATCCCATCCGTAAATTTGAGGATAAGGCTTCTGATCAGATTTTCATCAGTCTTTTCAGGCATTTGTTAGTGAATAAGAATGAATCTTGATCGATTGTTACTTACTTTTTCGGCTACCCACTCTTAGTAAATAATTATACACACCTGTGACTACGATGTGGCCCTCTAGCAACCTCCTCAATATTTTGTAGCCACGTTTCCTAACCATCGTAAATAATTTTGCCTCTGAGTTGTTTATGATTCATACTGTGAACATCTTGGTCTTAAAAAAAGTGGCTAAAATCCATGCGTGCATGATTGATGTTTCGAGCCCTATAAGGGTGTTGCCCGATCTGGATCCCAACCTAGTGGTTCACAAACCGGTTTTTTTTCCTGAACCGGTTCGGGTTCGAACCGGACTGGTTTCAGGTCAACGTTTCTGGGACCGGTTTTGACCAAGAACCTGGTCGGGTCCGGAACTGGTTTTGGGCCAATAAAACCCAACCCGGTTGAAACAGGTCCGGCTCGGTTCCTAACCGGTTCGGGTCCAAAAATCGGTTCCAAAAACTGGTATTTTTTATTTTTTAGTTCAATAAATAATATATTTAAAGTATACAAAAGATAAGATAAATACCGGGTTTTTGGGCCGGTTCCAAACCGGTTTTTGGGCCGGTTTTGGTAAAAAACGGTTCCAAACCGGTTTGGGCTAGAAACATACAAACCGGTTCCAACCCACAAGGTTTTTTCCGGGTTGAAACCGGTTTGGCCTACCACCGGGTTGAAACCGGTTCGGTAGCGGTTCGGGTTGGGGAACCGGTTTGTATGTGCACCTCGTCCCAACCCGAACTCATATCACACCTAGGCCCAAGTATTTTCTTTTGGCTAGATCTAGTTTATCAGATTGGGCTGTCTTGTTGGGCTCAAGTCAGGTTTTCATCCGGATTGGATGTATCCTTTCAATACTTTCTTTAATTAAAAGACACTTCTCTCAACATCTTATAATTAATAATGAACTAATACAAATATTATTTCAAAACTAAAGGATTAAGGAAGTTATAAGGTATATACTGGCTCAAATAGTGTCATTCGCCCAGTGTCTAACACGTTTTATTGGCCACAAATCATTCATTAGAGAATGAAAAGATAATGTTGTCAAATAGAAGGAAAAAAAAAAAAAAAAAAAGAAAGAAAGCAAGTTACATCAGCAAATAACAATTTTGCCTTGTATTGTGATGAAAAACACCACTTTGTAGAAACTAAAACCATGTTTCATATTGTATCAAGCAGCATATATGACACAATCAATCTAAACAAATATTCAAGAATTTCTTAATTTGATCCTCAATTTCCTAGCAATATCTGCTGCTTTTGGATGCAATGGCCTCTTGCTAGAATCAAATTGTTCAATTTCCACCCAATTCAAAACCTTTTTAACAAGGACTTGAGGAACTTTTATACCATCTGATTTTGACTTTTTCATACCATTTTCCAAAGATTTCTCTAAGAACTCCATGAACCAGTTTCCAGCCTCTTTCTCAATCTGCTTCCCGAGTTTAATCGTATCGTTCAGATTTCCAGATGATCTCAAGTGTTTTCTGAAGACTGTTGACTTTTGTTGACCTGTGTGTGATGGTGATTTTCTCTTGGACGTGTTGTTGTTCATGATATCATGCAGGATGTGGGTGTCTTTTGATTCTTCGTTAGTTGTTTCGGTTGCTGCTTTGACTGACACCATGTTGGTTATGGCTTGAACAATTTGGTTATGGAACTCAAGAAACTGGTCAAAATAGTCTGTTGGGTCATCAGGGTTGGCTGACTTGGTCAAAGCGGATAAAGTCCTGCAACAAAAATATTAACTTGATGTTAAATCTTTATTTTAGTTTCATAAACTAATTAATGCACCAAAACAAGATTATATAAAACTGTTTTGTTAAAATATAACCTTATTTAAAAAAAAAGATTTAAGCATTGGAAAGCACTCTAGGTGTACTTCGACCTGTTTGACCAAGATAGCATATTTGGCGCGTTTGCAGTTTAGGCTTTAGCTAAGTTATGAAACTTTATTCATTTGACTTGTTAGAGATAAAAGAACCCAGAACGATACAGATTTCAACAAGGTAGAGAAGGGCGGGTAGTAACTTTTAGTGGAGGTCAAAACGGGTTGGGTTGACAGGCATCCACTTTTTAGAATTTTAATAAAATAATCAACACATTCTATTAAGTAAATACTAAAGTAAAGTGATTTAGGAGGCTGAATATATTAAAAATATACGTTGGGCAACTTTTGAATAGTTTAACCATTCAACACGTTGCCTTTTCAATCATATTTGATAATTGGACCAGTGTGAGATAAAATATAACCCAAATCGACCCATTCATAAGCAGACGTATCAAATTGCCACCTCTGTGATAATAAAGAGTAGGATCAATAAGTCATACTTGAGATACCACACAAGTGTTTCAGTGGCTGAGGCATTTCTAAGCGCTTGAAGGGCGATTTTCTGTGCTCTTTCTTGCTGTTGGACAGCTTCCTACAATGTATCATTCATATTTCCTTAAAGTTTCAAAAATTTTGAAGAAACCTTTTATAAATGTAAAAATGAAAAGAAACAAAAGGCAGAAGGATTTGAAGTACCTTTCCTAGCAGGCTAAGCTTTTGTGGCAAATTAAATGATAGACTTGTTTTGGAAGATGAATGAGGAGAAGACAATACTCTTGTACCCTGTGAACTTGGTGTTGTGACACTTTTATTTACCTACAATTTAGCAATTAAAACACTTAATCTTATGAGTTATGAATAAATTTTCATAATACAAAATTCACATTTTGACAGGCGTCATGTATCACCAAGTTACATTTTATTACCAGTTGTAGCAACGTATGACCTATTCAACAAGAACTTGGGCATTTTTTTGTTGATTTTTCAAAAACCGTTGATGTGACATGTTTGTCATTTTGGTGTAAACGTATAAGCCACGTGACGACTTATTTGTCAATTAATGATTATTTTATACTATAAATTTGAAAATTTATAATTTTTTAAACTTGTGAATGAATTAATGTGGTAACATTTTTTCTTACAAAAGCGTTGTTTTCACATGTAGCATCCCTTGTGGCGACTCGCATGACATCAACAAGATACAAGTAAAAAATCATTTAAAATGAGGTCGGGTGCTTAAAAAAAGGCGATAAATGGTAAGTTGGTTTCTACCGTACGTCTAAGTTAAAAATTGGTTGCTAAAATCGGGAAAAAAATGTGAGACTCATTTCTAATTCATGTATTTGCCAAGATCAAGAAAGCATACAGGTAATGAAAAAATGCACATGTGAAACCAGAATTAGGCATGTCAACATTCAAACTACAAGCCCCTACAACTGAATAAGATAATAATATTATTAAAGAGAGAAGATGTACCTACAGCTGAATTAAAGGGACTTGCTAATGTCTTTGAATCTTTAACAATCACTCTACTCTTACTTTGTGGAATCTTCACCATACAAGATGCAACACATCTTTTACTCACAATCACAGGACTTTCAGTCAATCTAGACAACGAAGCCCTTCGGTTTGACCCAATCTTCTGAGCTGATCTAGAGCTAATCACCGAAGAACACTTCTTCACAGGCGTACAATGATCAAAAGAAGTTGATTTCAAACCCATAGGTGACGATGATCCACAAACTCCATGCTCTCTTCTAACTCCTGTAACCCAAGAACTTCTTCTAGCAGCCGACAGTTTCACGTTTGGATTCAAATTCACATGTGAACACTGATCAGTTTTCAATGAGATTGGGTCTAAAACCTTAGGTGATGCACAAACATCATGATCTTTCTTTTGTGCAGCGACCCATGAACCCCTTCTAGGAGTAAACAACATATGATCACGATTCACATCAATCTTTCGATTGATCATCTCGCCTTTTGCATCAAACCCGATCAACGGTTCAGGCATTCCAACAAACGGGTGGCGGCCAGGAAGCGGTTTGACCCCTTTCGCCACAGGAACAGGCGACCCACGCTCCAATTTCTCCACAAACACAAACTGCCCAAGCTGAATTTCATCACAAAGAATCATATCACAAGGAAAACTCACATAAACCCAATGTAAAGAATCCGAAACCTTAACGTAAAACCCATCTTTCGGCCAAAGATCTTTCACATCAAGATCAACAGGAACAATCTCCCCAACTTGTAACACCGAATTCCTGTGTTCACTAGTGGGTTTCACCCCTGAATCCATCGCTTCAAGCAGCTTCAACAGCACCCCTGGTGTCAACACCGCCATTTCATCCCCAAATCTTTGATTTTTCACTGATTTGAAAGCGGAAAAAGAACAGAATCTTGATGAAATATGATGTGGGTGTTTGATTAAAGTGTGGGAATCGAATTATGAAGGGGTTTTTAGGGTTGAATTTGAAAATGGGAGCGTATATCGGGAGCGTTAAAGAAGGAGATGAAACGGTCATAGCTTCGTTGTTGTGTCACGATATTATTGTTGATTTCGTAATTCGTTATAGGCGGGTAGAGTGCCCGTAACGACGACGTTTTGAGGGTTTTTGACGTTTGGGGAAAACACAGGTATGACCCTGAAGGTTTTGGTGGAGTGACATAAAGCCCCCCTAAAAGTTTTGGAAGAATGGCATCTCCAAGAATAACACGGATATATTTATTTTCTATATCTTTTTAAGAAACGATAAACTCACATTCTCTTTAAACTAGGAGGTACACCGCCCTTTGCCGCGGGTACGTACATGCTTAAGCTTCTCGAGTAGGTATGAAACATAAATATTTGATGGGTAAATGTTACATAGTTAATAATGATATCACAACAGTATATTATAAATTTAAATTATATATAAACTTGGTGTGAGTAAAGACCATGAATTATATAATGATATAAAAACTTGTAGTTAAGTGGTAAATGAAATAAAAAAGAAATCAAAACATAAATTATTTAATTTTAATTTACATAACAGAGAATATAAGAAAATAAATGAAAAAGTAGCAAAAAATACAAGAAAAAAAACAACAAAACCCTATAATTAGTAAATATAGTTGCACAAGGACATGAGCTTAGGTAGGTGGCGAGGAATTAGTTTTTTATTTGCATTGATTTACTGAAATGGAAAATAATAAATTAAAAAATGGACATGTGGACCAATAAGGGTATGATACTACAATTCATTCATACATGCTGTTATTAGAAATTTAGAATCTATTTTTAAACTCATATTATTTGTTTATTATAAGACTTGAATTATCAATCTCTTAAAGAGAATATTTGATGAAATTCTGTTTATTAAATTATTAGAAACAAAATATGTTATGCATTAATAAAAGGTTAAAAAGTTAAATTTCATCTTTTTTTTACATTTTGGCTTAAAATTTATAATAAGATAAATATTATGTCTCGTAGCTCACTTGGACCCAATAATAGCTAAGTGTGGTCTTAATCGACAATAAACAAACAAACAAACAAACAAACAAACATACCCAGTGTTTGTTTGTTTGTTTGTTTGTTTATTGTCGATTAAGACCACACTTAGCTATTATTGGGTCCAAGTGAGCTACGAGACATAATATTTATCTTATTATAAATTTTAAGCCAAAATGTAAAAAAAGATGAAATTTAACTTTTTAACCTTTTATTAATGCATAACATATTTTGTTTCTAATAATTTAATAAACATAATAAAGAGAATGTTACCTTAAGGACATAACATTTTACCTTGTTATTAATTTTCAAACAGAATGTTAACAAACTGAACTTTATTTTTTAACCTTTTATCAATACATAAAATATTTGTTTCTAATAATTTGATAAGCATAATAAAGAGAATGTTGAAACGGTTTGGTTGGATCATCACTTAATTTAACAATTAACATGTGTAATAAACTTGATATGATGTTTTTTTTTTTTCAGGGCGAGGTTGGGTCTAATGATAAAGTCATTTGAAATTGGAACTGTAAAGCTAAAATTATCACTACATATTATCATAGTATCACGTTAATGTTTTGCGAAGGAATAAATATTTGTTTATAAGAAGCGATGGTTAAAAAATCAATCCGGTTGATAAATCAGTAGTTCTTGTGGTTCTGCAGCACTTTCAAGTTTTAACGATCGACGCACTCTCAAAACTTCGTCATCCAACAAAGGATGGGGGCAAGCATCATTTCTTTTCCATCGATTTTGCTTGTTGACATAGAAGCAACTGACTCATTTGAGATCGATTCTTTCAACTTATTACCAAACTAACAACATCAGACTATTCTTAATCTAACCAGTCAGACAAGGTGTTCTTGGTTAATAAATCATTTTATGTATCATATCTAAAACCATACTTTTAACTTTTTTATGTGTTTGTGGACCACAATTCTTTTAATTAAAATTGATTTTATACTAAGCATTTCTCACTACTATATGTTTTTTACTAGAAATTTATATATGAAAAAATGAAACCGTCCCAAAAACCAGATGACACCCGAATAAGAGGTATTAATGCCCAAGTCAGCTAGTTTTGACGTAAATTCTAGGACAAACCAATAACAAGAATTTCTTGATACCATAAGTTGGATGGGTCGGCCGGACAAGCTGATTTGCAGTTTAGCGGTTCAGTTTTGATCGTCTTAAAGTGTGTATTGAAGTCATACATACAATTTGTGATTATACTATATATATTTATCCTTACGTATTCCAAAAATGAAAGAAATATAAAAATTTAAGTTCAACAGTCATTTCAGTTTGCAGGGCGAGTTTCAAATTCAAATCAAACTGAACTGTCAAACAAACAGAACGGCTTGGATTTCAAACCAGCCGACTTGCTTCAGTTTGTGTGGTTAGGTCTGTCTCAAACGGTTTATCAACTCCATTAAACATAATCACTTGTAGGAACTCGACGAAGCCATAATCACTTGTAGAGAGAGTCTCAAAAATAGGCTTCACTGTTTCATGCAATTTTACCAGATTTATGTGTCATTCAAATTACCACAAGATGTGGAAAAATTTTAACCATTATTTGATAAAGATAGCATTGGATAAAACAAATTAAAATAGATATATAGTCTCAAATCGATACTGCCCATGGGCACTTTCTTATAATCATGTTCACAAAGTAAAATCTAACTTCAAACTTTCCAAAAAAAGAAATAATGAAATATAGCAACCAGATTGCAAATCATGTGAAAATTGGCTCACAAAACCAAACAAAACAACATGAAATTTAAACTTATATAATCTCAAAAGGTTATTTCTCATCTCATTGTTGATCAAAATAAACGCTAGTTGGTAACACTAATAGACTATAAATTAAAAGCATAAAAGGGTAAAAAAAAGCTTACAGTAAAGCTGTAATAAAACCACCCTTTAATACAAGAAGACGGATCGTTTACAGTCGAAGGCGAAGGCGAGAGGGTAACTTCTTACTCTTCAACGGTGATAAGTTCAAACTCGATAAGTGACAGGTTGTTGTCTTCCTTAACAGAAAAATCAGCTGGTTCGGTTACCTCAACACGACCCCATTTGTCAACTGCAAGTCTCATTGACCCTTTGTACATGTCGATTTTTGCATTTCGCAAGATTATAGTACTGCCTTCCTTCATGGCGTCAACTGGGAAATGTGCATATATTTTTGTGAGTTAAATGGAAGAGAAAATTCATAAAGGTATAGATATGCTGAACGAGGAAATATGTTTGATGGAAAAAGAACAAAAAGTAAAAAAAGGAACAATGAGTAACTGAAATAATTAAAACCGAATATTATATGGGGTTCATTATATTT
The DNA here is from genome assembly GCA_024085815.1 of Flaveria linearis. Classification (NCBI taxonomy): domain Eukaryota; kingdom Viridiplantae; phylum Streptophyta; class Magnoliopsida; order Asterales; family Asteraceae; genus Flaveria; species Flaveria linearis. Next base: position 1,758,082 of record CM044009.1, on the reverse strand, counting down.
CCCAATTTGGATGTAGTCTTAGCAATCATGTCTGAGTAATTGTAAAAATTAAAAACGAAATTGATCAATACCACCTACGTATATTTTTATAAAACACGCGATGCAATGTCAAGTGTTAAAACAAGCTTTGACATCGTATAAAATTTCCCCAGATTTTACTTCATATTTTTGTGATAAAATGTGAATACAAAATCATAAGGGCATAGGGTAAGTAAATACGATTTTAATGCACATACGACCATAGAGCAATTAACATAACATAACATAACATACCCAGTAAGTCCCACTCAAGAGCAGGGTCTGGGGACCATAGAGCAATTATTCACATGATTAAAAAGTAACAGTTCATCCAAACATGCAATAAGCAGAAGTATGGCCTTTGGTTGGTAAATAGGATTCACTAAAGGGTACGGGTTTGATAGGAAGAGTATAGTGCATAGTTGTCAATAGCGAATAGCGGTAAATAGCGACAAGCCACCTATATGCTACGTAGCGAATAGCGGTAAATAGCGACCGCTATTTCGTGTTTAGCGATTAAGTAGGATAATATGTAAGAATGTTATACATTCAATAAATAAACATGTTTAGCAATAAAGTAGTAGAAAAACAAAGCAAACACCCCCAAAATAACTAAAACACTCTATTACTAATCATCTAAATCTCATATTTACCAAAAAAAAAAATTAAAAAAATAAAAAAATCAAAAAATCCGCTATGCAGGCGCTATCTGTAAATAGCGACAACATCACGCATCGCCACGTAGCGCGCTATAGCCGCTATTGACAACAGGGGTATAGTGGAATCTACGAGATTCCAATACCCAAACACCTTTTACAGGTTTAGAAAAATCCAATTTCAACAGCTTCAAGTCTAGTTTAAACCCAAAACCCTCAAACCAAAAACACTCCATGATCCCTAATCTATTCCCACCATTCAAAACCCCCAACCCAAACAAACAAACAAACAAGCATACCCAGTAAGTCCCACTCAAGAGCAGGGTCTGGGAGGGGTAGGTGACGGCGAGTCTTTCCTCTATCTTGGGAGATAGAGAGACTGCTTCCAAAGAGACCCCCGACTCGGTAACGAAAACCAATAACAGTCGCAATCGCAAACATAAAGTAAGTCAGACAACACACAGGTATAAAACCCCCAACCCAAACACAGGTGGTATTTGGTTTGAACTCGGAGATCACTACGGGTATGGGTTATTACATACTGGCAATGAGTATGCATTTCTAAACGCAACCTCCATGTGTGTATGGAGGTTAGCCAGTTTTATGGATGTCAAACGCATTCCTTCAAATCCATACCATACCCAAACACTATCATACCCATACCCTGCAAAAAGGAATGTTCTTTTATAGAAATTGATCGAGTAAAACATACCTTGGTCATTTCTAGCAGTAAAAACAACAATTCCAGTTTCATCGCCAACCAAACATTCAGCAAGACGCATGTTTCGACCTTGAGTTCCATTGCGACCTCTTGTCATTATTGATTTTGAGCTAACCACTTTTACAGTTAGGTTAAGACCAAAAGCGCCAGGACGGAGTTGGTTGATCTTAATGAAAGCTGGTTGCTGCTTAATTTGTTCAGCCATCTTCCAAGAAACCCTAAAATAATATTCATCAACAATAAAAGCATAAAACTATTCAGACAAGGCACCAGATTCATACCTACATGATGAAATCTAATGACATACCGATCCGAAACACACTTATGCAAGGCTTAGTCAGTAATAACATTAACAAGAAATACTATTGATTCGAAGACTAAATTAATAACATCCCAACCTAATTTGTTATTCTTATTGTTTCAATTGCGTTAAGCGCAAAAAATCATAATTTACTACCAAACAAAGATAACACGCATTACATAAACTACAGAATAATTGACAATAATAAGATTATTAATACTATAAGAACCTAAAATTTTGATATTTTCGCATACTCAGTTGTGTACTATGACAAAGAATCATTAATTCAAATATGTATATATATATTTTTTTGAACAATTAACTCACACACCCACTATATCTTCTCCTAAATGTACACCTGTCGAGTGAGAAACCACAACACCTTGGTACCATTGTGTTAAATGTCCTTTGGTTCAAAGATGTATAGATGTTTGCATGAACTAAAACTACAACAAGATTCTCCAACTTAAATATAACATTGTGTATGGATGTATGATGATCATCAATCATAAGATCATAACACACAACAGCTCTAGGAACTAAAAAAATCGAGTTTTTTCATGGTACGACTCAGCATATACAAACAAATAAGAAAAACATGTAAATTTGGGGATAACCATCGATCCAAAAGAAAACGAACAGATACATGCATGAAGTTCAAATCAAACCTAATTTTAACGAATTCAACAATCAGCTTGAACCTTCAGCATTCTTCTAACTTCTCTAAGTCGATCAAACAAGATCAGGACCCAAAATCATACTATTTCAACAATAATCGACAATTTTGTATGATTTTGACAGGAAAACAGTATTATTATGCGAGCTCACGACTCACAAATCAGATTCTTATTGTGCGAAGAACAAAATTGAAAAATCAATATTAAAATTGATACCTAGAAATTGAGATCTGAATCATAAACAGGGGAAATGAAGATCGACTAACCTGATTGCGAATAACGGATTTGGGGTAAAATCGAGAAAAGGGGGTGAAAGATCTGTGAAGGAATTGAAAAATTGATGATGATGATAGTAGAATTAGGTTTTTATAGGTAAACTCACTATAATTATCTATTATCTATTCCAATTGTGTTTGGTCGGTGGTTTTTTTTTTTTTTTTTTTTTAGGTTTAAGGTTTGTTTTGGGTGTAGTTTCGTGGCGTATTTTGGTTAGTTCTTTTATATGGTTCGTTGGTGTTTTCTTTTCCTGGGTTCTTGCTTTCTTTCTTCCGTTCGATTCCCTGAAGATTCTTGCTATTAAGGTTTGGATTTTCCTTTTGTTTCTCTTTTCGGGACTTTGATTTTCATTAGTTTTCTATTTTGGATTGTGTCGTCTTTTTACGGCTTTGATTTTAGTCTGTTTTGTGCATGGTGTTGGACTTTGATTTAGTTTTTGGGTTTCACATATTATAGTGTGTTATAAATTTAGGGTTTTGGTGTGTTTTATTTTGTGTATTTTGCTGATTTTGTGGTTTTGAACCTTCATTTTGATTTTAATTTTGGTTTAGGGTTACGTTAAAACTCGCATAGCCGCGGCAAAGCGCGGCGTCAAAACCTAGTTATTATAACAAATATATGTTAAAAGATACTGAAATGTTCGGTTCTCAATCCGACTACTGGTTTAACGTCAAAATGGTTGTAAGCACCAAACTGGACCGGATTGGAGTCTGCTTTCCGGCCTAACCTGTTCGATCCAGTTTTCAAAACAATGCTTAAACTACACAAATTTCTACACTATCACATGTCAGTATTTTCACACGATATAAAAATTTTGAAAATGCATAAAACTTTTAAAAGCATTATTTGAAAATTATTTTTACAAAGTTTACAGAAAAAAACATAGAATCACCCTAAGATAAAACTACCATTAACAACTCACATCAAAAAAATCATCTCTATCTTATTTGATAATAGTATGGATCAGCTCACGAATTATCTATTCTATTTAAAACATTTAGTCGGTGTGGGTTCTTCTGGACACTTCCGATGTGTTTCCTTATATATGGCGTTCTTCTTCTTCTTCCTTCGGTTCCCGCTTTGCTTCCTCCTTGCTGCTTCGCTTATCAGGTGTGTATTTTCATAACTATAGTCTTTAAAGTTTAATCTTTAAGAAACAAACTCAAGCGGCCACACCGGTGGTCACACCATCGTCTCCGATCAACCTCCGTCTCCTCCTCATCCTTCTGGCTCTAATCGTATTCCAAATCACCACCGTAATTGGCGGTAAAAGCAGTCGATTTCACTGGTGGAGGCGGAGGTCGGGGAGGCGGAGGTCGTTGGTGGTGGCTGCGTTAGTGGAGGCGGAGGTCGGTGGTGGTGGCTGCGTTGGTGTAGGCCGAGGTCGGCGGTGGTGGCTATGTTGCTGGAGGTCGGCGGTGGTGGCTGCGTTGGTGGAGGCGAAGGTCGGTGGTGGTGGCTGCGTTGGTATAGCCCGAGGTCGGTGGCGTTGGTGTGCGACTCACTAAAGAACTAGGGTTCCACCAGGTTAGTACTTGGTAGAAGATAAAGCTTTCATCTTTTGTTGTCTTTGCTTTGTGGGGTTGTACTTTGTGCATGTTTGGTTGTGCGTTTCAGTCCAGAAGTAGTCAAAGATTGATCTAACAGGTGAATGGGGGAAAACCCATTTCACTAATGTTGTTTTGAGTTGTTTTGTTGCATTGTTGGATTAGGACTTAAGAATTTTGTGGGATGTATTTAGTAATGCATTGACTTAGAGAGAGAAAAGAGTAAATTTGAAGATGTAGATCACAAGAAAGCAGATACCAGATTTATGCTCATGTCTCACTGATTGTGTTGTGTGAATCTGTGTTTAACTATTCAATGTTAGCTTTGCATGGCCTATGTTTGAGGCAGGATGTTGAGATGAAGGTATACGGAATTTGGGTATCTCCGAATCGGTTGGTATCTTAAGTTTGGATTCGTAGTGAGAAGCAGATATAGTAATCAGTTTTGTAGTTGCGTTAATCTATAGAATTGTTAGAAATTGGTTTGATTAATCGAATCGGTTAGTGTCTTAACTTCGAATTCGTAGTGAGAAGCAGAGATTAAGCTATTGTAGCGATTAAAAGTAGTATTAAGGATTGATTAATCGAATCGGTTAGTGTCTTAACTTCGAATTCGTAGTGAGAAGCAGAGATTAAGCTATTGTAGCGATTAAAAGTAGTATTAAGGATCTCAAGTAGCGAATTTCATCAAAATTAGGTTATAGATGACTCAAGATGAAGCTGTTAATTGGATCATCTATCACTAGCTAGATTTTGGATCTGCAAATCTATAATCAGTGTTTAACTCAAATTATTGAACAATTGATGTTGTAGAAGAGTAGAAAATGATGACAATTGACATCATCTTCTTTAGTTGTTGGAATTTTCTTCCAAATTTTTTATTGCTAAAATTAGGCGCAGTGCTTTTGTGGGATCTATTTAGTAATGCATTGACTTAGAGAGAGAAAAGAGTAAATTTGAAGATGTAGATCACAAGAAAGCAGATACCAGATTTAAGCTCATGTCTCACTGATTATGTTGTGTGAATCTGTGTTTAACTATTCAATGTTAGCTTTGCATGGCCTATGTTTGAGGCAGGATGTTGAGATGAAGGTATACGGAATTTGGGTATCTTCGAATCGGTTAATATTTTAAGTTTGGATTCGTAGTGAGAAGCAGATATAGTAATCAGTTTTGTAGTTGCGTTAATCTGTAGAATTGTTAGAAATTGGTTTGATTAATCGAATCGGTTAGTGTCTTAACTTCGAATTCGTAGTGAGAAGCAGAGATTAAGCTATTGTAACGATTAAAAGTAGTATTAAGGATCTCAAGTAGCGAATTTCATCAAAATTAGGTTATAAATGACTCAAGATGAAGCTGTTAATTGGATCATCTATCATGTAACATCGCATATTTCGATGAATAAAAAAAAAATAAATAAAAAAAAAAAAAAAAAAACAATAATAATAATAATAGTAATAATAATAATAATAATAATAATAATAATAATAATAATATAATAATAATAATAATAATAATAATAATAATAATAATGATAATAAAAAAATAATAACAATAATAATTTGACTTATAAGTCAAGGGGGTTTGTGGTAATTTATAAAACTTAAAAACTAAGTTTAAATCAAAACTATCAAAGCATAAACCACAGGGACCATTCCTGTAACTTTCAGAAACATCCCAACCCCACCCCCTGTTTCCCCTTTCTTCTTCCCCGATGACACCACGCTTGTCGGGAATCTCTGACCTCCATCGATCGCACTAACGATTAAATTAATCAAACCTAAACCACTATATAACTACATCTAATCGGTTTCTATACTCGATTTCATCTAAAACGCACCCGAATATCACCTTCAACCAACCTTGAACCCGTCGACCTGCAACCTCTGTAAAATCCCATTTCCGATCAAATTTAATCAAAATTAACATAGGGTTATTGTTCCTTATCACCATACGAAGCTAACCCTAAGATTAATTTGATTATGGTTATGGTTTGAGCATGATTCGACTACCTCCTGCGGTCGCGACCTGCAACTCCGTGGAACACCATTAATCGAGCTTCAAACTTCGAAATTAACATTGGGTTTTGTTTCTATATCATCAATCGAAGCTACCCTAGAGTTTAATTTGATTATAAACAAGGTTTGGGCATCAATCGATCACACGAGTGTCGCGGACCTGTTCTTCATCGGGTAAACTTCAATCGATCACCATATAGTTAATTAAATACACACACACACTCGGTTTACATAAGGAACAAAAGCCCTATGATCTTGGTTGCAAACAAACTCGATTTGATGGTCAATTTGGGCGAAGATCAAAACTAGGGCTCGAAGTGATTTGGGGGTTTTTGTTTAAATGGTTTAAAAGGAAAAGAAACCAGAGTTAATCGCTGATAGGGCTCTTGGCTCACTGGTTCCTGCGCCCCATTTCAACCTTGAGGTCCCGGGTTCGAAACCCGGCAGCCTCCTATATTTTAAACATTTTTTTAGGCCATTTTAAGGCTCTAAAAATTCTAAAAAAATTCATAAAAATCATAAAAAATATTTTTAAGACATTAAAAATATTTAAAACAACTAAATTATTTTTCTGGAATTTATTTCAATATTTTATCTATTTTTAATAAATGTTTTAAATAAATAAAATTACAAATAATACAAAATTATTTAAACAAAAGTGAACTACTAATAATAATTTAATTTATTAAATTATTATTTGACACTATATTACTCTTGATTATTTCAAATAATCGTTATTATTGTTTTAATTATGAGTAAATATAAAAAAATGATATATTTAAATCATTTCAAATAACAAGTTCATTTCTTTTAGTTATACAAATAATTAAATATTTTAATTAGTTATCATATAATTAATATATAAAATTAATTATTTGTTTTTCCACACTTTAACAATAAATCAAACGGTTACGCATAATGATACGTTTATTTTAAATTTTAAACATAATCGTTTTCAATGAATTCATTTATTTATTTCGAGACATTCAAATTAAATAAATTAGTTTATTTAAACTACCATTCCAAAACTCAATAGGAATCCTAATACATTCCCAATTCTCAAATCATTATTATTCTAACTCGAGACACCGTTTCTTAGGTTAATCCTAAGGAAATCATAGGTGTCTAACCTATCACATTCAATTATTCAAAATCCAATCTCATCAATCAGGTGAGTAGTCATATCCCCTTTTATTATCATTTCCTATTTGGGGGAAATCATGTGATACTATTTATTCAATCATGATATTCTATTGTTATTTCATTCTAAATTCAATTCAAGACAGGTTATGTTATTACTTGCAATTACGTGAACATACTGTGATAAACTGGACGACAGTAGAACCCTAATTCAATCAATCAATCAATCCTGGCAACAATGTAGATCTACTGGTTTGGGATAATCCACCCCACATGGCTTACGAGTGGTGATTATACAAACCCACCCCATATGAATAGTCGAGTGGTGATTGTGCCAGAGGCAAGAGTCAATCTATGGTTTATGTGTGGAGTCTATTATATGCAAGTGTCAAGTCAAGGGGTTGTTATTGTGTCGGTTTATCTATATGCTTTACTATTGCAATATAAGTCTTAATGTTACCTTGTGAATTGGATTATTCTCAATCAATCAATCAATCTATATGTATACTCAAAACTGTGATTACTCACCAGCTAATTCGTTAGCTGACTTATTTTCTCACATGATTTCAGGTTAAGCAAGCTAGTGGACTTCTACTTGATCATATAAGACCTGGACTTAGTCAAAACAAAAGACAATTATTATTTATGACTTTAATTGTTGTATTTGTATCTGTTAAATTCATGTTATCCTGTAATCTGATTATAATATTATTTTCACTATTAGCAATCATGAGTTATGAACAATCAATCATTCCCTCGTCCGCTCCGATGATTCCGCCGTCGGTCGGGGTGTGACAGATTGGTATCAGAGCCATGGTTATAGGGAATTAGGTTATTAGAAATGGAATGACCTAGACTATAACTAAGTACCTTTACACATGAGTCCTCTCATGTATTTTATATGCTTAGATAGGATTTTATGTGCCTTACATGTTTATACTTGATTATGTGATTATCTGCCTTATGTGATTCTTCTTATACTTTGAATATTATCAATGTACACGAGAATCTTAACTCATATTCTAAGGCATTGTGTGCCTAATTCAAGTGATTTCAAACTCCAAAACTCGATTGTTATTCATGGTTTTCAAATCTCGTCAAAGTCCGTGTCACATGACCGAGAACATGCAATGCTGGAAGAGTGGGATACCTGTATCTTAAGGTGTTCTGTCTAGGCAAGGTATTCATACAACTTGATTACCTTACCTGGGAACCCTCGAGATGAGTATTCGCTTATAGGTACGCATGTCCTCGATAAGGTTGTGGTGGACACAAATACTTTGATTAGTCAACGTATTCGCTTTGATTTACGAATCAAACGATTACACTCGGAACATATCATTGTTATTATGCCAAATTCTCGATCCTCGTTTTCATGTTGTATAGCTCGTATTACCCAATTCTCATAAACTATCTCAATGATATTTCAGAATGTCTTCTCGTCAAATCCGTTCACGATCTAGAAACTCTGGCCGTAAGATTTCTGCTATTGTAGCACGTGAAGTTACTGCGGTCATCCCAACTCTACTTACCCATTTGAACCAAGGCAACAATACTGTCCAAAACCCAATTGCACCAAACCCTCCCAAAACTTGTACCTACAAACATTTCAGTTCCTGCAACCCCACTAAGTTCAGTGGAACTGAAGGAGCTACTGGATTACTACAGTGGTTCGAAAGCATCGAGAACACCTTCCTAAACAGCGAATGCCCTGAAAATCTAAAAGTCCGGTATGCCACAAGTGTTCTCCAGAAACGCGCACTCACTTGGTGGAACGGAGAGAAACGAACCCGTGGAACTGATGCTGCTCTAGCATTAACATGGGCTGAAGTTAAGGAGCTTATGACTAAAGAGTTCTGCCCAAGAAACGAAGTCCGAAAGCTGGAAGCTGAATTCTGGGAGTTAACCCAAGACAGTGGCGAGAACCTCGCATACACTAACCGATTCCACGAACTGAGTCTTTTGGTACCGCATCTTGCTACCCCTACCTCCCGAGCCATCGAGAAATACATTGGTGGTCTACCCATGCAGATTCAGGATACGGTGCTAGGAAGGAATCCTTCAACACTAGAAGATGCTATCAGGCTGGCTGCACAGTTAACCGATAATCATGTGAAAGCTGGTTCCTTAACCAGGACAGGATCGAAGAAGAATACCGATAAACTTCATAACGAAACCGTTAAAACCGATCAACCCGAACTTTCCAAGAACAAGAAGAGGAAGGCTCAATCTCAAAACTTTGCTGTAATTACCCTGCTGTGCCAATTAATCAAGTCTCTCCAACTCGTCAACCAACAGTAAACAACCAATCGCTAATGAAAAAGTCATATGCTGGACCCTTTCCGCAGTGTAACAACTGCATGTATCACCATCCCGCTAACATTCAGTGTCGTCAATGCACAAATTGTGGTCGTTTGGGTCATACATTCAACGTGTGTAGGAGTGCTGCTAAAGCTCCGACTAATGCACCAGTTCACCAACATCCTCTTACAATTACCCAGGGTCGTGCATGCTATCAATGTGGTGATCCGAACCATTTTCGCAATCGATGCCCTCAACTTGTCATCCCAGTTCCTACGGCTCAAGGACGTGCTTTCAACATTAATGCTCAACAAGCTCAAGCCACCAATGATGTGGTGTTGAATAATTCTTGTCCTTGATTCGTCTTCATGATGTAATTCAAGATTTGTAATCGTGATTTCCTTTTTGTTACATTGATGTAATTTGAAAATTTCTAAATTTCTAATTGAGATATTTTCCTTTCGTTGTTAAGTCTAACTTTGAACCGTTTGCACGTGGGAGATGAAAGAGTTTACAAGTCAACCTATGACTAAGGACACTCGAATCTCCTAAATGATTCTAACTCATCAAAACAGGGGTGATTCCCTTACTTTGGTGATCAATCTTTATTCATTAAAATAAATGTTTTTCAATGATGTGTTTTATGAAATTTTATCCTCTGGATTAGGGTGATTTCCTTATCTCGAGGACTAACTTCAATTATTCACTTTGGAACTTGCATTTCACAAATGACATGATCTCACCAAAATAGGATTGAAACCCGTACTTTGGTGACAAATGTCAATCTACAATGTTTTCTTGTTATTATGAGATTTAATCATCAAGATAGACGTAAATTTCATACCTTGGTGATAATTTCATTTTATAGATTGTATTTCTCAAATGAAACGACCTCGTCAAAATAGGAGTGAATTCTGGATTTTGATAAGAAAGTCTATCTTATCATATTTGTTTTTGTAAAAATTCATCGTTAAGATAGGAGTGATTTCCCTTACCTTAATGGTGAGTTATCTCGTCTTATTTCTGAAGATTCTCAGATTGAACTTTTGATTGGTAAGTTAGTGGTCATACCTTGAGAGTACACCATCAAGTTAGGGGTGAAAACCATACCTTGGTGACTATTCTCATTTCTTGATCATCAATTTACCATGGTTGTAATCAAGTGACGAGACGCATGTAGTAACTTGAAGGGTGAAATAATGTTAGTGTTTCGACCTGTCAAGCCAAAGCATGATCTCTGAACTTGAAAAGAGACCGATCGTTTTAGGTTGATTTTGATTCCAAGTTTGGAGCATTTAAATTCTTAAATCAATTTTTTCCTTTTATTCTCATGTTTTGACTCGATCTAGCTACATCAAACCATTTATTCCTTACTTATCAACTTACATTTTGAGATATCATCAACGCCTGATTACGTGATGGTAGTCTTCCTAAACAATCTATTGTCAAGTAAAAATATCATCTCTGATCGCGATGGTCGCTTCATCTCTCGTTACTGGAAAAGTCTCCAATCAGCTCTTGAAACTCAACTGAATCCTAGTACAGCCTATCATCCGCAAACCGACGGTCAGACTGAAAGAACGATACAAACCCTCGAGAATATGCTCCGGGCTTGTGTCATTGATTTCAGTGGATCGTGGGATTCTCATTTTTGTTAATTGAATTCTCTTACAATAACAGTTACCAGACCAACAGATGACACCATTTGAGGCCATGTATGGTCTGAAGTTGGTGAATCACAAATTACTGGTCCGGAATTGATACAAGAAACAACCGACAAAACTCACAAGATCCGTGATAACTTGGTCGCTGCTAGAAATCGTCAAAAGCATTATGCTGATAAAAGACGTAAACCCATGGAATACAATGTCGGTGATCTCGTACTTCTTAAGGTATCACCTTGGAAGAGAGTGATTCGTTTTGGAAAGAAAAGGAAACTAGCACCTCGTTACGCGAGTCCACTCAAAGTACACGAGCAAATTGGGAAAGTGGCCTACAAGCTTGAACTACCCCAAGAGCTCAGCAATATACAACCAACGTTTCATGTTTCAAATCTCAAGAAATGTCTTGCCGATAAAAATTTCCACATCTCACTCGACGAAGTCCAGATTGATGAAACTATGTACTTTGTTGAGAAATCTGTGGAATTTATGGATCGGGAAGTCAAACAACTCAAACGCAGTCGGATACCCATTGTCAAAAACCGCTGGGAATCTAAACGTGGCCCGGAATTCACCTGGGAACGTAAGGACCAAATGAAATCCCAGTATTCTCATCTTTTCGTTTCAGCCTCCTCGTGAACAAATTTCGGGACGAAATTTCCTAAAGCAGGGGAGACTGTAACATCGCATATTTTCGATGAATAAAAAAAATAAATAAAAAAAATAAAATAAAAACAATAATAATAATAATAGTAATAATAATAAAAATAATAATAATAATAATAATAATAATAATAGTATTAATAATAATAATAATAATAATAATAATAATGATAATAAAAAAATAATAACAATAATAATTTGACTTATAAGTCAAGGGGGTGTTGTGGTAATTTATAAAACTTAAAAACTAAGTTTTAAATCAAACTATCAAAGCATAAACCACAGGGACCATTCCTGTAACTTTCAGAAACATCCCAACCCACCCCCTGTTTCCCCTTTCTTCTTCCCCGATGACACCACGCTTGGTCGGGAATCTCTGACCTCCATCGATCGCACTAACGATTAAATTAATCAAACCTAAACCACTATATAACTACATCTAATCGGTTTCTATACTCGATTCATCTAAAACGCACCCGAATATCACCTTCAACCAACCTTGAACCCGTCGACCTGCAACCTCTGTAAAATCCCATTTCCGATCAAATTTAATCAAAATTAACATAGGGTTATTGTTCCTTATCACCATACGAAGCTAACCCTAAGATTAATTTGATTATGGTTATGGTTTGAGCATGATTCGACTACCTCCTGCGGTCGCGACCTGCAACTCCGTGGAACACCATTAATCGAGCTTCAAACTTCGAAATTAACATTGGGTTTTGTTTCTATATCATCAATCGAAGCTACCCTAGAGTTTAATTTGATTATAAACAAGGTTTGGGCATCAATCGATCACACGAGTGTCGCGGACCTGTTCTTCATCGGGTAAACTTCAATCGATCACCATATAGTTAATTAAATACACACACACACTCGGTTTTACATAAGGAACAAAAGCCCTATGATCTTGGTTGCAAACAAACTCGATTTGATGGTCAATTGGGCGAAGATCAAACTAGGGCTCGAAGTGATTTGGGGGTTTTGTTTAAATGGTTTAAAGGAAAAGAAACCAGAGTTAATCGCTGATAGGGCTCTTGGCCACTGGTTCCTGCGCCCCATTTCAACTTGAGGTCCCGGGTTCGAAACCCGGCAGCCTCCTATATTTTTAAACATTTTTTTAGGCCATTTTAAGGCTCTAAAAATTCTAAAAAAATTCATAAAAATCATAAAAAATATTTTTAAGACATTAAAAATATTTAAACAACTAAATTTTTTCTGGAATTTATTTCAATATTTTATCTATTTTTAATAAATGTTTTAAATAAATAAAATTACAAATAATACAAAATTATTTAAACAAAAAGTGAACTTCTAATAATAATTAATTTATTAAATTATTATTTGACACTATATTACTCTTGATTATTTCAAATAATCGTTATTATTGTTTTAATTATGAGTAAATATAAAAAAATGATATATTTAAATCATTTCAAATAACAAGTTCATTTCTTTTAGTTATACAAATAATTAAATATTTTAATTAGTTATCATATAATTAATTATATAAAATTAATTATTTGTTTTTCCACACTTTAACAATAATCAAACGGTACGCATAATGATACGTTTATTTTAAATTTTAAACATAATCGTTTTCAATGAATTCATTTATTTATTTCGAGACATTCAAATAAATAAATTAGTTTATTTAAACTACCATTCCAAAACTCAATAGGAATCCTAATACATTCCCAATTCTCAAATCATTATTATTCTAACTCGAGACACCGTTTCTTAGGTTAATCCTAAGGAAATCATAGGTGTCTAACCTATCACATTCAATTATTCAAAATCCAATCTCATCAATCAGGTGAGTAGTCATATCCCCTTTTTATTATCATTTCCTATTTGGGGGAAATCATGTGATACTATTTATTCAATCATGATATTCTATTGTTATTTCATTCTAAATTCAATTCAAGACAGGTTATGTTATTACTTGCAATTACGTGAACATACTGTGATAAACTGGACGACAGTAGAACCCTAATTCAATCAATCAATCAATCCTGGCAACAATGTAGATCTACTGGTTTGGGATAATCCACCCCACATGGCTTACGAGTGGTGATTATACAAACCACCCCATATGAATAGTCGAGTGGTGATTGTGCCAGAGGCAAGAGTCAATCTATGGTTTATGTGTGGAGTCTATTATATGCAAGTGTCAAGTCAAGGGGTGTTATTGTGTCGGTTTATCTATATGTTTTACTATTGCAATATAAGTCTTAATGTTACCTTGTGAATTGGATTATTCTCAATCAATCAATCAATCTATATGTATACTCAAAACTGTGATTACTCACCAGCTAATTCGTTAGCTGACTTTATTTTCTCACATGATTTCAGGTTAAGCAAGCTAGTGGACTTCTACTTGATCATATAAGACCTGGACTTAGTCAAAACAAAAGACAATTATTATTTGTGACTTTAACTGTTGTATTTGTATCTGTTAAATTCATGTTATCCTGTAATCTGATTATAATATTATTTTCACTATTAGCAATCATGAGTTATGAACAATCAATCATTCCCTCGTCCGCTCCGATGATTCCGCCGTCGGTCGGGTGTGACAGATTGGTATCAGAGCCATGGTTATAGGGAATTAGGTTATTAGAAATGGAATGACCTAGACTATAACTAAGTACCTTTACACATGAGTCCTCTCATGTATTTTATATGCTTAGATAGGATTTTATGTGCCTTACATGTTTATACTTGATTATGTGATTATCTGCCTTATGTGATTCTTCTTATACTTTGAATATTATCAATGTACACACGAATCTTAACTCATATTCTAAGGCATTGTGTGCCTAATTCAAGTGATTTCAAACTCCAAAACTCGATTGTTATTCATGGTTTTCAAATCTCGTCAAAGTCCGTGTCACATGACGAGAACATGCAATGCTGGAAGAGTGGGATACCTGTATCTTAAGGTGTTCTGTCTAGGCAAGGTATTCATACAACTTGATTACCTTACCTGGGAACCCTCGAGATGAGTATTCGCTTATAGGTACGCATGTCCTCGATAAGGTTGTGGTGGACACAAATACTTTGATTAGTCAACGTATTCGCTTTGATTTACGAATCAAACGATTACACTCGGAACATATCATTGTTATTATGCCAAATTCTCGATCCTCGTTTTCATGTTGTATAGCTCGTATTACCAATTCTCATAAACTATCTCAATGATATTTCAGAATGTCTTCTCGTCAAATCCGTTCACGATCTAGAAACTCTGGCCGTAAGATTTCTGCTATTGTAGCACGTGAAGTTACTGCGGTCATCCCAACTCTACTTACCCATTTGAACCAAGGCAACAATACTGTCCAAAACCCAATTGCACCAAACCCTCCCAAAACTTGTACCTACAAACATTTCAGTTCCTGCAACCCCACTAAGTTCAGTGGAACTGAAGGAGCTACTGGATTATACAGTGGTTCGAAAGCATCGAGAACACCTTCCTAAACAGCGAATGCCCTGAAAATCTAAAAGTCCGGTATGCCACAAGTGTTCTCCAGAAACGCGCACTCACTTGGTGGAACGGAGAGAAACGAACCCATGGAACTGATGCTGCTCTAGCATTAACATGGGCTGAAGTTAAGGAGCTTATGACTAAAGAGTTCTGCCCAAGAAACGAAGTCCGAAAGCTGGAAGCTGAATTCTGGGAGTTAACCCAAGACAGTGGCGAGAACCTCGCATACACTAACCGATTCCACGAACTGAGTCTTTTGGTACCGCATCTTGCTACCCCTACCTCCCGAGCATCGAGAAATACATTGGTGGTCTACCCATGCAGATTCAGGATACGGTGCTAGGAAGGAATCCTTCACACTAGAAGATGCTATCAGGCTGGCTGCACAGTTAACCGATAATCATGTGAAAGCTGGTTCCTTAACCAGGACAGGATCGAAGAAGAATACCGATAAACTTCATAACGAAACCGTTAAAACCGATCAACCGAACTTTCCAAGAACAAGAAGAGGAAGGCTCAATCTCAAAACTTTGCTGTAATACCCCTGCTGTGCCAATTAATCAAGTCTCTCCAACTCGTCAACCAACAGTAAACAACCAATCGCTAATGAAAAAGTCATATGCTGGACCCTTTCCGCAGTGTAACAACTGCATGTATCACCATCCCGCTAACATTCAGTGTCGTCAATGCACAAATTGTGGTCGTTTGGGTCATACATTCAACGTGTGTAGGAGTGCTGCTAAAGCTCCGACTAATGCACCAGTTCACCAACATCCTCTTACAATTACCCAGGGTCGTGCATGCTATCAATGTGGTGATCCGAACCATTTCGCAATCGATGCCCTCAACTTGTCATCCCAGTTCCTACGGCTCAAGGACGTGCTTTCAACATTAATGCTCAACAAGCTCAAGCCACCAATGATGTGGTGTTGAATAATTCTTGTCCTTGATTTCGTCTTCATGATGTAATTCAAGATTTGTAATCGTGATTTCCTTTTTGTTACATTGATGTAATTGAAAATTTCTAAATTTCTAATTGAGATATTTTTCCTTTCGTTGTTAAGTCTAACTTGAACCGTTTGCACCGTGGGAGATGAAAGAGTTTACAAGTCAACCTATGACTAAGGACACTCGAATCTCCTAAATGATTCTAACTCATCAAAACAGGGGTGATTCCCTTACTTTGGTGATGAATCTTTATTCATTAAAATAAATGTTTTTCAATGATGTGTTTTATGAAATTTTATCCTCTGGATTAGGGTGATTTCCTTATCTCGAGGACTAACTTCAATTATTCACTTTGGAACTTGCATTTCACAAATGACATGATCTCACCAAAATAGGATTGAAACCCGTACTTTGGTGACAAATGTCAATCTACAATTGTTTCTTGTTATATGAGATTTAATCATCAAGATAGACGTAAATTTCATACCTTGGTGATAATTTCATTTTTATGGATTGTATTTCTCAAATGAAACGACCTCGTCAAAGTAGGAGTGAATTCTGGATTTTGATAAGAAAGTCTATCTTATCATATTTTGTTTTGTAAAATTCATCGTTAAGATAGGAGTGATTTCCCTTACCTTAATGGTGAGTATCTCGTCTTATTTCTGAAGATTCTCAGATTGAACTTTTGATTGGTAAGTTAGTGGTCATACCTTGAGAGTACACCATCAAGTTAGGGGTGAAAACCATACCTTGGTGACTATTCTCATTTCTTGATCATCAATTTACCATGGTTGTAATCAAGTGACGAGACGCATGTAGTAACTTGAAGGGTGAAATAATGTTAGTGTTTCGACCTGTCAAGCCAAAGCATGATCTCTGAACTTGAAAAGAGACCCGATCGTTTTAGGTTGATTTTGATTCCAAGTTTGGAGCATTTAAATTCTTAAATCAATTTCTTTTCCTTTTATTCTCATGTTTTGACTCGATCTAGCTACATCAAACCATTTATTCCTTACTTATCAACTTACATTTTGAGATATCATCAACGCCTGATTACGTGATGGTAGTCTTCCTAAACAATCTATTGTCAAGTAAAAATATCATCTCTGATCGCGATGGTCGCTTCATCTCTCGTTACTGGAAAGTCTCCAATCAGCTCTTGAAACTCAACTGAATCCTAGTACAGCCTATCATCCGCAAACCGACGGTCAGACTGAAAGAACGATACAAACCCTCGAGAATATGCTCCGGGCTTGTGTCATTGATTTCAGTGGATCGTGGGATTCTCATTTTTGTTAATTGAATTTCTTACAATAACAGTTACCAGACCAACAGATGACACCATTTGAGGCCATGTATGGTCTGAAGTTGGTGAATCACAAATTACTGGTCCGGAATTGATACAAGAAACAACCGACAAAACTCACAAGATCCGTGATAACTTGGTCGCTGCTAGAAATCGTCAAAAGCATTATGCTGATAAAAGACGTAAACCCATGGAATACAATGTCGGTGATCTCGTACTTCTTAAGGTATCACCTTGGAAGAGAGTGATTCGTTTTGGAAAGAAAAGGAAACTAGCACCTCGTTACGCGAGTCCACTCAAAGTACACGAGCAAATTGGGAAAGTGGCCTACAAGCTTGAACTACCCCAAGAGCTCAGCAATATACAACCAACGTTTCATGTTTCAAATCTCAAGAAATGTCTTGCCGATAAAAATTTCCACATCTCACTCGACGAAGTCCAGATTGATGAAAACTATGTACTTTGTTGAGAAAATCTGTGGAATTTATGGATCGGGAAGTCAAACAACTCAAACGCAGTCGGATACCCATTGTCAAAAACCGCTGGGAATCTAAACGTGGCCCGGAATTCACCTGGAACGTAAGGACCAAATGAAATCCCAGTATTTCATCTTTCGTTTCAGCCTCCTCGTGAACAAATTTCGGGACGAAATTTCCTAAAGCATGGGAGACTGTAACATCGCATATTTTCGATGAATAAAAAAAAAATAAATAAAAAAAATAAAAATAAAACAATAATAATAATATAGTAATAATAATAAAAAAATAATAATAATAATAATAATAATAGTATTAATAATAATAATAATAATAATAAAATAATGATAATAAAAAATAATAACAATAATAATTTGACTTATAAGTCAAGGGGGTGTTGTGGTAATTTATAAAACTTAAAAACTAAGTTTTAAATCAAAACTATCAAAGCATAAACCACAGGGACCATTCTGTAACTTTCAGAAACATCCAACCCCCCCCTGTTTCCCTTTCTTCTTCCCCGATGACACCACGCTTGGTCGGAATCTTGACCTCCATCGATCGCACTAACGATTAAATTAATCAAACCTAAACCACTATATAACTACATCTAATCGGTTTCTATACTCGATTTCATCTAAAACGCACCGAATATCACCTTCAACCAACCTTGAACCGTCGACCTGCAACCTCTGTAAAATCCCATTTCCGATCAATTTAATCAAAATTAACATAGGGTTATTGTCCTATCACCATACGAAGCTAACCCTAAGATTAATTTGATTATGGTTATGGTTGAGCATGATTCGACTACCTCCTGCGGTCGCGACCTGCAACTCCGTGGAACACCATTAATCGAGCTTCAAACTTCGAAATTAACATGGGTTTTGTTTCTATATCATCAATCGAAGCTACCCTAGAGTTTAATTTGATTATAAACAAGGTTTGGGCATCAATCGATCACACGAGTGTCGCGGACCTGTTCTTCATCGGGTAAACTTCAATCGATCACCATATAGTTAATTAAATACACACACACACTCGGTTTTACATAAGGAACAAAAGCCCTATGATCTTGGTGCAAACAAACTCGATTGATGGTCAATTTGGGCGAAGATCAAACTAGGGCTCGAAGTGATTTGGGGGTTTTTGTTTAAATGGTTTAAAAGGAAAAGAAACCAGAGTTAATCGCTGATAGGGCTCTTGGCCCACTGGTTCCTGCGCCCCATTTCAACCTTGAGGTCCCGGGTTCGAAACCCGGCAGCCTCCTATATTTTTAAACTTTTTTTAGGCCATTTTAAGGCTCTAAAAATTCTAAAAAAATTCATAAAAATCATAAAAAAATATTTTTAAGACATTAAAATATTTAAA
Organism: Flaveria linearis; assembly: GCA_024085815.1. Classification (NCBI taxonomy): domain Eukaryota; kingdom Viridiplantae; phylum Streptophyta; class Magnoliopsida; order Asterales; family Asteraceae; genus Flaveria; species Flaveria linearis. The sequence continues at coordinate 1,738,512 of CM044009.1, read as the reverse complement.
CAACTAAATTATTTTTCTGGAATTTATTTCAATATTTTATCTATTTTTAATAAATGTTTTAAATAAATAAAATTACAAATAATACAAAATTATTTAAACAAAAGTGAACTTCTAATAATAATTTAATTTATTAAATTATTATTTTGACACTATATTACTCTTGATTATTTCAAATAATCGTATTATTGTTTTAATTATGAGTAAATATAAAAAAATGATATATTTAAAATCATTTCAAATAACAAGTTCATTCTTTTAGTTATACAAATAATTAAATATTTAATTAGTTATCATATAATTAATTATATAAAATTAATTATTTGTTTTTCCACACTTTAACAATAAATCAAACAGTACGCATAATGATACGTTTATTTTAAATTTTAAACATAATCGTTTTCAATGAATCATTTTATTTATTTCGAGACATTCAAATTAAATAAATTAGTTTATTTAAACTACCATTCCAAAACTCAATAGGAATCCTAATACATTCCCAATTCTCAAATCATTATTATTCTAACTCGAGACACCGTTTCTTAGGTTAATCCTAAGGAAATCATAGGTGTCTAACCTATCACATTCAATTATTCAAAAATCTCATCAATCAGGTGAGTAGTCATATCCCCTTTTTATTATCATTTCCTATTTGGGGGAAATCATGTGATACTATTTATTCAATCATGATATTCTATTGTTATTTCATTCTAAATTCAATTCAAGACAGGTTATGTTATACTTGCAATTACGTGAACATACTGTGATAAACTGGACGACAGTAGAACCCTAATTATCAATCAATCAATCCTGGCAACAATGTAGATCTACTGGTTTAGGATAATCCACCCACATGGCTTACGAGTGGTGATTATACAAACCCACCCATATGAATAGTCGAGTGGTGATTGTGCCAGAGGCAAGAGTCAATCTATGGTTTATGTTGGAGTCTATTATATGCAAGTGTCAAGTCAAGGGGTGTGTTATTGTGTCGGTTATCTATATGCTTTACTATTGCAATATAAGTCTTAATGTTACCTTGTGAATTGGATTATTCTCAATCAATCAATCAATCTATATGTATACTCAAAACTGGATTACTCACCAGCTAATTCGTTAGCTGACTTTATTTTCTCACATGATTTCAGGTTAAGCAAGCTAGTGGACTTCTACTTGATCATATAAGACCTGGACTTAGTCAAAACAAAAGACAATTATTATTTGTGACTTTAACTGTTGTATTGTATCTGTTAAATTCATGTTATCCTGTAATCTGATTATAATATTATTTTCACTATTAGCAATCATGAGTTATGAACAATCAATCATTCCCTCGTCCGCTCCGATGATTCCGCCGTCGGTCGGGGTGTGACATATCATAGCTAGATTTTGGATCTGCAAATCTAGAATCAGTGTTTAACTCAAAATTATTGAACAATTGATGTTGTAGATGAGTAGAAAACGATGACAATTGACATCATCTTCTTTAGGTGTTGGAATTTTCTTCCCAAATTTTTTATGCTAAAATTAGGAGCAGTGCTTTGTGGGATCTATTTAGTAATGCATTGACTTAGAGGGAGAAAAGAGTAAATTTGAAGATGTAGATCACAAGAAAGCAGATACCAGATTTAAGCTCATGCCTCACTGATTGGTGTGTGTGAATCTGTGTTTAACTATTCAATGTTAGCTTTGCATGGCCTATGTTTGAGGCAGAATGTGAGATGAAGGTATACGGAATTGGGTATCTCAATTATTAAATCTCCTACCTTTTCTTTTGGAATGATGTTTCAATGAATGTGTATGATTATTTTTTAGCCTTCTGTGTAGATGGTGCCGGTGGTGGGTTTTCTGGTTATGGTGTTCATGTGGTGGGATTTGTTGGTGGTTGCGGTGGTGCGTTTTCTGGTTGTGGTGGCATTTCGCATCCCTATTGTTGCGTTGGCTGTCTTTGTCCTTTCGAGATGATCTCTATTTTGGATATCTGATGTGTTGGTGTCGATGATGCTAAGCGAATGCTTATGCTGAGACTGTTGTTTGTTGTTGTCGATGATGATAGACATGTCTTCATCCGAGACCATTGCTTATCGTTTATCTGTGATTTTTTATGAGAACCGGTGCGGTTGCCTTGGCTTGGCATCCATTTTCGTTATGCAGCCGCAACCGAGTATCAGTTCAATTATTGCTATACGTGTATTAGAAAGTATTCTTGGTGGTTATCTTATTATGCTGCGAGGTAGTTGTTCATTGATGTCGATGATGATGAACGAGGTCTTCGTCTGAGACCATTGTTTTCGATTCAGTTCTGAATTTATATGAAAACCGGTAATAGTTTCCCTGCCTTGGCATCCACGGTTGGTGTGCAACCACAACCAGGTCTCGGTTTAACGATTACCTTAGCGCCGGAAAAAAACTGTTAGATTATGACTATGATGATCAAAACATAAATCTAATCCTCGGTAAGAAAAAAAAGGGTTTGTTGTGTTTCAAGTGGGTTTTAGGTTTTGGTGGAGGTGTCGGTGGCGGTCGGCGATGATGATGAATCTGTCGTTGTCTGAGGAATCGAACGAAGGTTGAAACTTCCGTATCTTGGCGGGGTAATTCCGGAGGTTTCGCGGTGGAAATTGGTGTTTCTACCGTTGAAGCAGTCGTGATGTTTGCAGCCATGGCGGTTTGTTCATCTTTGTTCTGATTATCATTATTAGCAGATCTGAACCTTATTTTGTTCTTTTCATTGTTTTCCAGTTTGTTTTTTCGGATCGTAATTACAATATATGTTGAAATCGATACTCTAGAGACGCGATTCATATTCTGTTTCTTTTGTTTGGGAAGGAGGCTCCGGCGAGAGAGATTGTTGTTGATCTCTTGCCATGTTTTTTAGGTTATGTTGATTTTCTTATGTGGGTTACTTGACGATGAGTACCTATTCATCTGAGATGGATCTTTTGGGTTTGTTTTATGATTTGGATGAGATCAGACCCTAATTTGTCCCTGATTGCTACTCATTTGTTTACGATTGCTATTGTCGATTATTGTTTATAAGTGGTCGATGATGTTGAACTGTTGTTCATCTGAGGCCTGCATTCGGGTGCATGATGTTGAGCGCACGCTCATGTAAGACGTGCTAAAAGGTAATTGTAAATGTGTACTCCTTGTTAACTGCAATCAACAATCAACCACCAGTAGCATATCGGAGTATTTGATTGACATGCTTCCTGGTTGGCACGTTGAAGATTTTCTTGATTCTCGGCGAACTTCTCGAAGGTATGTCACCGTTATCTATTTTAAGTTTAATCAACAGTTTCATAGACCCTTTTGATTCAATTGAAGAAATTGCAGGCGGGGTGACAATGATCCGGGGCCGAGTAAAAGGCTTTCCTCAGGTTCTGAGTATAAGGTTTTACTCCGATTTACAGGTTTGTACTCTCCGTTTTAATTCCCGGTTTGTGTATTTGGGTTTTTGTCACGTCCAGGATGCTCCTGGAGGTCTCTCTTCTTCTCTCTCTCACGTTTATTAGCTTTATCTCTATAATTATGATTTACGTTGTATGTGTCTGTGTGTATGCACGTGTATGATTGTTGTGGTTATGCGTTTATTGTACAAGTATATGTCTATATTTCTGAAGAATTGTAATATGTTTCTATATGTTAATGTAATTGAGTAAAAAGCTATTATGATTTAGGGCTATTGGTGAAATTTAGGGATTAGTTTCTGGGAGAGTTAGAGTGGCTGTAAGATTAAGACCACGAAACAGCGAGGAGCTCGCAACAGATGCTGATTTTGCTGATTATAGGTTATGGGTCAGCTTGGTGACATTGGTTGTGGGTCAAAATGGGTGACATTGGTTATGGATTGAAACCATTGATATTTGGTATAGGTCAGCTTGGGTGATATTAGTTATGGGCCAAAATGAGTGATATTGATTATGGTCCAAATGGGTGATATTGGTTATGACTTAAAATGATTAAAATTTGGTATGGGTCAACATGGGTGGTATTGGTTATGGGTCAAAACATGTGGCATTGGTTATGGCTCATAACAGGCGCATAAGTTATGGGTCATAAGGGGTGGGTTAATTATGGTCAAAACGATTGATATTTGTTTTAGGTCAAAAGTGGTGGTATTGGTTATGGGTCAAAAAATATCGAATTGATATGATCAAAATGAGTGATATAGGTTATGGGTCAACTTTGTGGTATTGGTTGTGGGTTAAAATAAGTAATATTGGTTAGGGGTCGAAATGGTTGATATTTGGTATGGGTCAGCTTGGGTGATATCACTGATATTGGTTATGGTCAAAACTATTGAAATTTGATATGGGTCAACATGGGTGGCATTGGTTATGGCGTATGGGTGAAAACGGATGGTATTGGTTATAGGTCAAAACGGGTGATATTGGTTATGGGTCAGTATGAATGGTGTTTGGTATGGGTCAAAACGGGTGATATTTGGTATGGGTCAAAATGGATGGTTTGGTAATGGGTCAATGAATGGCGCAGGGTAATTCAGGTGGTGGTCTTGGAGGCAACATCACCAGATATACAACATACAACATTGACAGTCATGCATCTTCAACCGGGTTAGTTTGTTATTGTATAGTTTTTATGTTTAGTTCTGTTTAGTGCAGTGGTTTAGCCAAGTTGTAGTAGCTTTCTTTCACTATTAATCTCATTATGTTGGATTAATAGAGTTGTTAATTTTGAATATATAAACAACAAATCCCGCGGCATCGCGCGGGTATGTTTGCTAGTTATAAGTTATCAAAAGAACTACCGACTCATGCTTTTATATATTATGAAATTGTTGGTTATGATTCACTTTTTCTTAGTAAAAAGTTTCTTTTTATAATTTTTGAGAATAACTAGAAATTTATGTTCGTGATTTAAAAAACGCATCAGATAAAAATAATTACATTGATAAAATTTTACACTATTATAACAAAATGGCACAGTCAAGTAACATAATAATTAGGGAAATACTTTATGTTCAGTGAGGGATAGCTTTAATATATCATCAAATAAGAAAAATCCTAACAAATTGATAATCGGTTTGGCTTTTGGCCAACTTAGTAAAGTTATAGTCATTCTACTTATATTCGATCTGAATCGTTGAGTTTGATTAACAACAGTTTTAGATAAAATTTAAAGTATTCGTTCTTAATATTGTAGTAATGTAGTTTATGTAATTAAACAGTACTGACATTTATTTTATGGGGAATGTGTTGTTTTTAATTTCTTAATCGCTTTTAACCTACTTTATTACTTGTTATTTGTATGATTTGAACTTTTGATTTTTTTTAATCACTTTAACCTGCTCTGTTACTTATCATTTGTATGATTTAAACCTTAACATCTATTGTCAAGGGAAACGACTTACCCCATAGATGTTCCTTTGGGGCATATGTTGTTTTAGGTAAACAGAGAGTCCTTAGGGTGGTTTGGGTACCAGAAGTCACAACTAACCCGATGAACCCCCCCCCCCCCCCCCCCGCAGCGGGTTGATTGGAAGAGATAAATGCGAGTTCTTCAAGCCGAGAGCATACGACGATTTTCTCAAGTTTACGAGAGGTATTTGAGAGAGAGAGAGAGAGAGAGAGAGAGAGAGAGAGAGTAGGTATATTATCAAATTTTAAAAAAAAATAAATAAAAATAAAAAACTCTACAGATGATTGAAAGATAGATTTCAACACCTTAGGATGGTCTATATGACGCTAAAACGAAGCAGAGGATATGCACTTTTCAAACCTTGTAGGTTAAGTTGGAGGAAATTCGACAAGTATACGCTATTCACCCCTCAAAATATAACTATATGGTAAAACGAAGATCATGTCTCTAATTTTAGTTTGCATATATATGGACTTGTATATGTGGTAAATAGACCTTATAATCACGTTTTACTCTATTTTTATAATTTAAAGGTTTAATTAATAATCATAACGACGAAAATGATTGGATCCGGTTTCAATCACGTCACTGTTTGAGCTTCATTTGCAATATTAAAAGCTATTATTAACGGTGTAACACATAGATTAATATAAAAATCACACGAGACAGAGAGAAAAATAGTTAAACATATTTGCTAAATTTTGTGTTTGACTTTATGTTGAAAACAAAATATGTAAGATGAATGGTAAAGTTACTCAAAACAAATTAAAAGAAATGTTACTGGCGCATGTATATAGCCAAAAAAGTGTGTGATATATATTTAATGTTTGATCCATGCTAGTAAACAACACGTTATTTCTTTTAATCATATCATTATTTGTCATATGTCACACTCTTCTTATTAAAACATGATATGTTACACATAAACTAAAGTTATCTGAAACAAGAAGACCGATACATCGAAACTCGAAATACATATATATAACACATAACATAATTTACAAGTTTGATGAAATCAAAGACTTTTATGCTTAGTTATTGTAAAGATGCATAGCAAGTTATGTTGATGGAGAGTGAAAACTCATTGAAGTAGAGATGGTGAAATGCCAAAGTCAAGATTCCAAAGGTCAAAAGCTCCATTCACAAAGTCATAATGTGCTCCCTTTAGTGATAGCTTCTTGTTGACCAAAGCATCCCTAACAAATGGATATGTTAATAAATTCCCGAAAGACACATTCACAGCTTCCTGGAATTGTTACACAAACACATCAAATGCGGTTAAATTCGAAGTGTTTATAAGAAAACAGTTAATTTGGATGTATTTTGTTAAAAAGGAGTCGAATAGATAAAAGGAGGAAAAAAATAGTTATTATTAATGAAGGTTACGAGTTAAATTGGCCAATTATGCAATACCATCAGCAGTTGCTTTTGGGATTTTTGAGATTAATCACATGATTTTTGAAACTTTCCATTATACTCCCCTTGCATCAGCTTTTTTACATATATGAGTTGAGAGGGAGAGGATGTGATGGCGATCGGAGCCCGGCCGCGGCGGCAGTCTGCGGCGGCATGCATGGTCGCTTTTCTGTGCTCCGCTCTCGGCGGCGACGGATGTTGACGGCATGCTTGGTCGCGTTTTGGGCTCCGATTTTCCTCAGTATCGCTGCTGGGTCGGCGGCGGCGTGAGGGTTGAAGGTGGGGGACATCATGGCGGCTTGGGTCGTCGGCCTTTCGTATTCTGCTACACAGATGCGGCGGCGACGGCGGCCGGCCGGCCGCTGACAGATCTGTACTGGGCGAGCCTTTGGTGGGGGTTTGTGCGCTCCGCCTAGGGGGTCTAAAGTTTAACGACGGGACACTACCGCGACGAGGGTCGTCGATTTTTCGTCTTCTTCCGCACATATACGGTGTTAGCGATGGTCGTCTCGCCTCCGACAGATCTCTGTTTGGTGGGTCGTTAGTGGGCTACAGATAAGGGTTGTCATGGTCGGTGACCGTTTCCTGCCATTATGGAGGCCGCTCCCTTGGGGCCACCCGTCGCTCGGTCTCTCATTTGTGGTTGAGGTAGAGCACGTGATCGTCTTTCATCTCGGTTCTATTTTGGCCGATTAAAACATTAGGGTTTTCAGATCCACCCTCTTTGGGGTTTACCTGAATGAATTTTGTTACCTGATGCATCTGAAGGAATTGTTACCTGATGCATCTGAAGGAATTGTTACCCGATGCATCTGAATGAATGTTGTTACCTGATGCACCTGGATTTTCCTCATTTGAATCTTTGATGTTTGATGTTTCGTGATGTGATAATGATGAGTACTTGCTCATCTGAGACTTTTAGCATGATATTGATCTTAGGTTCTGATGATTTGGGTTTTTCATGTTGTTAGAAAAAATATTAATGATGATGACATTAGGTCATCTGATGCCTACCTGAGGTTGATGTGGTACGTACTATGTCGGGCTGTGATGATAACTAATGACGATATCGGTTGTTTTGGCATGGCTATCATTCAGGGATAGCAACCGCAACTGAAAGTCTTTTTTGAGCCCGATCCGTCACACGCGCAACGCGCGTGGACAATTATACACTAGTTTTATCTAAAACATATTTAAAGTCTTACAACCACTTGAACCATTTATTTGATAAAATAGCATACTATAAATACAGGAGTGTAGATTGTTTTTTCAAAAATAATAAACAAAATAGCATACTATCAATTGTGTGATTTAGGTTGTTTTGTTTCTAGTCTAGAAAATTTAAAAATCATTGTTAAAAATATATAAAAATACCTTTTCACACTTGGTACACAAATCTTTGAACTCCAAATTGTTGCAATTTGCTTTCACCTTGCTCTTAGCAGGCAAACCAAGTTTTACCCATTGCTCAATAAAATCACTATTCATTCGATATGCAAAAAAAAATTAATTCGCATCAAAATAAATTGAACAATATCTAGATATTAATTTGTATTAATATAAGTTGTGTTGTAGATTGAGCAATATTAATTGTATTCATGTTTTATAACTAATTTTAAGTAGATAACTTTGGAAACTTATAGACAACCACAGCTGGTGTATAAAAGATAGTAAGATACTCACATGTAGTAAGGGAGAAAAAGATAACTAACGTCTTTTGTATATGTATGAGTCTATGTATAGTTCTCACGGTTATCTATTTAAACTGATTATGCATTGATTTCTCAATATATAACAAAGAAACCATTTATGTAGAGAAACAAACTTTTTTAAAGTTGTGCCATTGTTGTGTTTTTGTTTTACCTGCTAAAACCGAATAACCTATTAGATTCATTAATTATGACTTTATGAGAAAAGAATCATAAATAACAAAGAAAAATTATCTGTCTTGAAATTTTGGGTTTTCCAGATGATTATTCAATAGTTCTAATGAAATGATATTGATATTTGGTACTTAATGAAAATTAATACGTCACATGTTATATTTATGTTATTAAATATTTGTTAGTAATTAGTAAACAGCATATGAGTTTCTACTCACCTAGCAGGTGTTCCATCATCAGGGATGGACATGAGTCCTTTAATTCCACCACAACAGCTATGCCCAATGACTACAATATTCTCCACCTGAAAATACAATATTAACACCATTAAATCCACAGCTAGAGCATTAGAGCAAAGTAAACAAATATTTGTACCAAAAAAAGGAAGTAAAATATATTCATCTCCAAGTGTTGTGGTTGAATAACATGTAGGATTCGATCTGCCCAAAATACATATTAAATTGATGTGGCTAATGTGATATGATCCAAGTCGGATCATACCCAATAACAAGTTAGACAAACACCTGCAATATTTATTTACTGATTTGATCAATTAAATAAATAACAACACTAAATATGTTTAGAAAGTGGTTTTCTAAATAGATGCACTTAAGAAATTAATAAATAACATGGGTTTATTTATTTTGAGAGATTGATTTATAATTGTTATTTAATGGTTAAGTAACATTTATAAAAATGAAACATGACTTGTAATGTGTTACAAATTAATTAAATTGGGTTTTAATTAATGACATGTTAAAGTTAGTTGTATGTACAAAATAATTTGTTAGTGTTACAAATTGAATTTTGGTTTTAAGGAAAATCAAAAGGATGGAATTATAGGCAAGCAACCCCACTCATTGGGGCTGATTTACAGCCATTCTATGGCTGGAAAAAAAGGGTAGAACAAAGCTGAAAATTCCAGCAACAACTAGTGAGTTAAGTGCTGAAATTTGGTGTTGTGTTTCCTAGCATTCAAGGGTGTTCGTTGGTGGCTTGGGATATCACCATCTTGAGGTCTTCTAGCTTGAAGATTCAGCCACGAAGTTCATCATTTGCACCTCCATAAACTCGTTTTCTAAGAGCTTGAAAGGTTGTATTCTAAACATCCTATGGTTGTTTTATTTTGAAAGCATGTTCTTCCATATAAAGATCCTTTGTTCATGGGTTTTGTTTTAACTAGTGTATATGATACATAAACTAACTAACATCAAAATGGATTTTGATACAAACTCCGCTGCGTTTTAAATGTTAAATGGTTAATATGTCTTTGATAAACATCTACAAAACCCAACAATGGCATCAGAGCCAGGTTATATGGATACATGCTTCAAACATTGAAATTTTCGGGTTCTTTTTTTAAAAAAAAATGGGCTGGAAATTTCTCTACTGGAAGTCCCTTTGTTTTTCAAGATATTACTTTATATGCATGTAAGGATCTTGAAAAATTTAAATCATGAGATGGTTTGTTTGTTTGGACAAAAGCCCACTTGTTCTTGGTTTATGTTGGCCAAGAACTTGGGTTCAAAAGGGGCTGCCAAAAATATCTACATATTTGGATGTGTTTTAAGTGCATAAAACCTAGCCATGACCTTGTGTTTGATTATTTGTGGTTGTGATTCATTTGAATGCAATAAAGGCTATGTAATTTATTTGTTTCATTTGGTATGTAATAAGTAGATTAGCTTGCACTTTATTTTACTAGAAAAATGTATTAGGACTTTTTCTATGTAATAAGTATTTTGGGGCTGATTTGTAAGACTGGTGGTGGAATCACAACACAAAAGGCATACTTGAAGCATTTGGATGCAAGTTCAAGTGGGAGTTCATCAACACAACAATGTGTCATGTTTTACCCTAGGAATGACCACTTGACACACTTGTTATGGCAAGCAAGTGTGATCAAAATAGTTGGCTATGGTTATGCGCTTATTTTTTTATGTTTGGTTGATTATTTGGTTGTTTGGTTGTGTTTAACATTTTAATTGAAAATAGATAAACTAGTTAAACAACTATGATAAATCAAGCATAAAAATGGTTCTTTATAATCATTAAAGGAATTAATAAAATGTGTTTATTAAGGGTTAATGATTTAATAAAAATGGGTTTTATTAAAAGGAACCTTGAAAATAGTTTTTCAAAAAAAAATACCATACATTTGAATGCATACAAGTTGTATGGTATAAAAGGCTTTTTCTAAAAACAAACTAGAATTTTAGAAACTACAGAAAAACCCTTTTAAAACAAGTTTAACATCATCCTTTTAAACAACACTCAATTCACTTGTAACTTATTTATGGGATAAAGGTCACCTAACCATAAATATAGAAACTTGTAAAGTTGAGGTGAAATTACCATATTTGTGGGATAAAGGTCACCTAACCACTTATATATGTAAAATCACACATGTGTTTAAGTAGGACGACTTGATTTGGAAATCATGCATTAGGATCACCGAAGCATGACGTACAAACGGTGTTGATAGGATAAACATGCCAAACAAAACATAAGATGTTTAAAACGATCCCATATAACTAGAAATTGTAATAGGTTACAATTATCAAACGTTGACTACCTTGTTAATTTAAATAAAGGGATAAAGGTCACCTAACCGATATTTGAATGTAACGTTGGATTCTAGATTTTAATTATTAATTGTCTATGAGACATAAAAGGGTATTAATAATTAAAATGCCTTGATATCAAAATACTAAAAATTGAACTTTGTAAAATTGTAGATGGCTAACAACAACAATGCAATCCCGACCGTCCACAACCTATCACTAAGAACCATCCTTGAAAAGGAACGTCTAAACCATGGGAACTTCATGGATTGGTACCGAAACTTGAGAATCGTTCTCAAGCAAGAAAAGAAGTCCTATGTGTTAGACGATCCCATTCCCGATCAACCCGATGAAAATGACGTAGAGGCCTTTACCGAGTGGGTCAAATACACTGAGGACTCTGTGCAAGTCTCATGTCTCATGCTAGCGAGTATGATTCTCGATTTGCAAAAGGACTTTAAGAACCACAATGCCTATGACATGATCATCCAGTTGAAGGAAATGTTCCAACAACAATCAAGGGTGGATCGCTTCGAAACGGTTCGAGCACTCCATGCATGTCGGATGGACGAGACCCAATCGGTGTCATCTTATGTTCTAAATATGAAGAGCCACATTGATCGCCTCGAAAGGCTTAACTGTCGTGTGTCCATCGAGTTGGCAACGGATTTGATCCTCAACTCCCTATCAAAGAAGTTTGATAGCTTTGTTATGAACTATAACATGAATAGATGGGACAAGAGCATTGGTGAGCTTCATTCAATGCTCAAAACGGCCGAGGCGGGCATGGGTAGAAAGGTTCTACCGGTCCTTACGATCAATGAAGGTGGTAGTAGGAAGAGGCACCTCCCCGACCCTAGGGCAAGTGTTGCCAAAGGGAAGGGGCACGTCAAGGGGAAGGGTAAGGGTAAAGCAAAAGTGGAACCGGCCAAACCGAAAGAAAAGAAGCAAAAGGTTGCTCAAGATGACTCGTGTTTTGAGTGTGGTGAGGTAGGCCATTGGAAACGCAATTGTCCGGTCTATCTCAAAGCATTGAGATCGAAGAGGGACGCGGGGCAAACCTCAGGTACAATCTTTATGATACATGTTGAGCTAAATGTTATTTCTTCTAACACATGGGTATTAGATACCGGATGTGGAACTCATATTTGCAATTTGTTGCAGGGGTTCAAAAGAAGTGAGCATTATGCAAAAGGGGAAATAAGTCTCTTCATGAGCAATGGTGCAAAGGTTCACGTGGAAGTCCAAGGAGACTACATTTTGAAGCTTCCAAGTGGTTTGGAAGTCATTTTAAAGAATGTGTTATATGCTTCTAGTTTGACTAGGAACATTATTTTTATTTCCCATTTAAGACAATGTGATTATGATTTCAAGTTTGTTGACAATGATATTCATGTTTCTTTAAATCATATGTTTTATTTTAAGGCTATACCTTATAATGGTATTTATGAATTGGTTCATGAAAACATAACATATGATAGCTCAATGTACCAAGCAACCACCAAAAGGTTCAAATTAGATTTGAGTGATTCCTATCTTTGGCATTGTCGCCTTGGTCACATAAACAAGAATCGTATGCAAAAACTCCAAAAGAATGGTCTTTTGAAAACTAATGAAAATGATTCATTTGATGCATGCGAGTCTTGTTTACAAGGTAAAATGACAAAGACCCCTTTTAGTGGGACTAATGAAAGGGCAAAGGATTTATTAGGGATCATACATTCAGATGTATGTGGACCTTTTAAACCAATAACTAGGAATGGTGAAGGATACTTCATTACCTTTACCGATGACTATAGTCGTTATGGGTATGTGTACTTGTTAAGACACAAACATGAATCTTTTGAAATGTTTAAAATCTTCAAGAATGAACTAGAAAATCAACTCAACAAAACGGTCAAGATTCTTCGTACAGATAGAGAAGGTGAATACCTAAGTAGTGAATTTCAAGAGTATCTTAGAAGTTGTGGGATTGTCTCACAACTTACTCCACCTGGAACACCACAACATAATGGTGTGTCTGAGAGGAGGAATCAGACTCTATTGGATATGGTTCGATCTATGATGGCTAGAAGTACACTACCTCTATCATTTTGGGGTTTCGCGTTGCTCTCCGCGGCCCGTATTTTAAATATGGCCCCAACCAAGAAAGTGGAAAGGACACCTTTCGAAGTATGGCATGGAAGGGTTCCATCATTATCATATTTAAAAGTTTGGGGGTGTGATGCTTATCCTAAGCAATACACTCAAAACAAACTGGAAGCCCGATCCACAAAGTGTATCTTCATTGGATATCCTAGAGATTGTATTGGATATTATTTCTATGATCCGACAGAGCAGAAAGTGTTTATTGCTCGAAAGACAGAGTTCTTGGAAACTAAGTTTCTTTCGGAAGAAACTAGTGGAAGAGCAGTGGAACTTGAAGAGGTTCAAGATTCACAAGACGATACACAATTGGTTGATACTAGCAATCAACATGAGGATGTTGAGAGTGATCATATGGATGATCAAGATACACAAAACGTTCGCAAATCTGGTAGAATTAGTGTTCCTCCTGAGAGATATGGATTTTTCATGGATGGATGCTATGTGGTAGATTCGGATGAACCAATCACATACCATGATGCAATGTCAAAACCTGATTTTGACAAATGGCAAGAAGCCATGAACGTTGAGATGCAATCCATGTATGATAACCAAGTTTGGAAATTGGTTACACCACCTCTTAAGTCCAAGATAGTTGGAAGTAAGTGGGTTTTCAAGAAGAAAACCGATATGCATGGAAACTTGGATACTTATAAAGCTAGACTTGTAGCGAAAGGTTTCACTCAAACTCAAGGAGTTGATTATGATGAAACTTTCTCGCATGTGGCAATGCTAAAGTCTATCAGCATATTGTTTGCCATAGCAGCATATTATGACTATGAGATTTGGCAAATGGATGTCAAAACCGCTTTCCTTAATGGATATCTTGAGGAAGATGTCCATATGAAACAGCCTGAAGGTTTTGTCGATCCAAAACATCCTAACAAGGTATGCAAGTTAAAGAAGTCAATCTATGGATTGAAACAAGCGTCAAGAAGTTGGAATCACCGTTTTGATGATGAAGTAAAGAAATTTGGCTTCATCAAAAACGCTGATGAAGTTGTGTATATAAGAAAGCTAGTGGGAGCATTATTACTTTTCTTGTATTATATGTCGATGACATTCTACTAATTGGAAACGATATTCCAACCTTGGAAGGTGTAAAAACCTGGCTTGGAAGCTATTTTTCCATTAAGGATCTTGGTGAAGCCGCCTATATTTTGGGAATAAAGATCTATAGGGATCGATCAAGGCGGTTAATAGGTTTAAACCAAAGTACATACATTGAAAAGATCTTGAAAAGGTTCAAGATGGAGAATTCTAAGAAAGGTTTGGTACCTATTCAAAAGAGGACTATATTGAGCTCATCTCAATGCCCTAGTTCAAAGGTTGAACAAGAAAGAATGAATGGAGTCCCATATGCATCTGCTATAGGATCCATCATGTATGCAATGATATGTACTAGGCCGGACGTGTCATATGCTCTAAGCATGACAAGTAGATATCAACAGAATCCGGGTAATAATCATTGGATGGCTGTTAAGAGTATTTTAAAATACCTTAGAAACACTAAGGATATGTTCTTAATATCTGGATCTGGTGAGGAGGAGCTCGTTGTAAAGGGTTACACGGATGCGAGTTTCCAAACTGATCGAGATGATTCTCGATCACAGTCGGGATATGTCTTCATTATGAATGGAGGAGCGGTCTCTTGGAAGAGCTCAAAGCAAGATGTAGTGGCACTATCTACAACAGAATCAGAATACATCGCCGCTTCATTGGCAGCTCAAGAAGCTGCGTGGCTTAGGAAGTTCATTGCTGATCTAGGGGTCGTTGCTACCATTCAAGACCCCCTAGAGATTTTTTGTGACAACGAGGGTGCGATTGCTCAAATCAAGGAACCTCATGCTCATCAAAAAACTCGGCACATTGAACGGAGATTCAACTACATAAGGGATGAAGTTGAAAAGGGAAAGATATGTATTCGCAAAGTTCACACCGGTTAAAACATTGCGGATCCATTCACGAAGCTCCTAGATAGGTCAAAGCATGAAAGTCATACTTGTGCCTTAGGACTTCGATATTCTAGTGATTGGACTTGATCAAATTTTGTATTTGGATATTGGAACTTATGTTATTATGTGGTTATAATTTTCATTTGTTCTTCTATTTTAGCATGTTTAAATCCATGAATAAATAAGTTATTCTAAATGTCTGTAGTCGATCATACTTGTGGGAACAACTATGAATGTAAGACTATAATGAACTTGGATTGGTTGATATTCATAAGGTATGAATATAGAGCAAGAGGTTGCTACCAAGGTTCATTGATATCTATGGGATATAGATATTGGACCGACCCGCTCTCAATTATTTCTGCATGGAATCTTTATGATTAGTCATAAGAGATATTGAGTAAAGGCGAATATCATTGTATCCTCAGACCTGAGATACATATTGGGTCTTGATATTCACCAAGTATTGTACTTTGACTTAGTACTTTGCTGTTCTGAAAGATTGGCAGTACATAAGGCTGAGTTCAGGTATGATATAAGGTGATTGTAAGAGACGTATGTAGTCAAGATGGAATTTGTTCCTCTTATTCGTTAAGAGTTAGATGTCTAAGGCCTGTTAAAGTTAAATCAACGGAGAATGACAATTCTGTGTCTCTGGGATTTAACATGACATCTGTAACAAAAGGATAAATGATAGATTCACCTAAATCGTATTCAAGTAAGGTACTTGAAAAGGATGATGTTATTGAATGACACTTAATCATATACATTAGGGGTGGCAAACCGTTGCTAGGCGTTATTTGCTGCTTGCATTAATTTTATATGAATCTTATGCAAGTGAGAGATTGTAGGATTCGATCTGCCCAAGATACATATTAAATTGATGTGGCTAATGTGATATGATCCAAGTCGGGTTATACCCAATAACAAGCTAGACAAACACCTGCAATATTTATTTACTGATTTGATCAATTAAATAAATAACAACACTAAATATGTTTAGAAAGTGGTTTTCTAAATAGATGCACTTAAGAAATTAATAAATAACATGTGTTTATTTATTTTGAGAGATTGATTTATAATTGTTATTTAATGGTTAAGTAACATTTATAAAAATGAAACATGACTTGTAATGTGTTACAAATTAATTAAATTGGGTTTTAATTAATGACATGTTAAAGTTAGTTGTATGTACAAAATAATTTGTAAGTGTTACAAATTGAATTTGGTTTTAAGGAAAATCAAAAGGATGGAATTATAGGCAAGCAACCCCACTCATTGGTGCTGATTTACAGCCATTCTATGGCTAGAAAAAAAGGGTAGAACAAAGCTGAAAATTCCAGCAACAACTAGTGGGTTAAGTGCTGAAATTTGGTGTTGTGTTTCCTAGCATTCAAGGGTGTTCGTTGGTGGCTTGGGGTATCACCATCTTGAGGTCTTCTAGCTTGAAGATTCAGCCACGAAGTTCATCATTTGCATCTCCATAAACTCGTTTTCTAAGAGCTTGAAAGGTTGTATTCTAAACATCCTATGGTTGTTTTATTTTGAAAGCATGTTCTTCTATATAAAGATCCTTTGTTCATGGGTTTTGTTTTAACTAGTGTATATGATACATAAACTAACTAACATCAAAATGAATTTTGATATAAACTCCGCTGTGTTTTACATGTTAAATGGTTAATATGTCTTTGATAAACATCTACAAAACTTAACATAACATCCCTTAAATATTAAACACTGTTTTGAAATCCGAATCAAATTAGCTGATTTGGCTAGTTAAACTGGGAACTGATGATTATGTTTGGTTAAAAGCTAATAGTATTATTGGTTTTGACTTTTAAATGAACCGGAAACAAAACAAGAGAAAACTAATGTAAATAAATGATAATACGTGTAAAAGCAATTATACTAAGTAAAGTTATAAACTTTCTTAATGACAGGAATGATTTTATATCAAAAACAAAAATACTTTTGTGTAAATCTAACAAAGAGGGATGATTTAATATTAAAACTAGGTGTTTTGACAATTAATAATTTACATGGCATAGCTATGGCTCAATTTGGTGTGTGTATAAATGAATGACACAAAATAGTTTTAATATATCATTGCTAGGGATGTGCACTTCTAACGATACTCGAAAACACGACTCGAATTTAAAGCTAGCTTAAGTTAATTTAAACGGGTTTGCTTCAGTCTTGGTGAGTCTACGGGGTGACTCGTTTAACCCATTCATTTATTGTTTACTATTATAAAATCTCTTTTTATGCAATAATTGATCTATTTGAGTATATTATTTATACCAAAACATAGAAGCTTAAAAGTTAATCATATAGCTAAAACATAATTGCTTTAAGAAAATATACAAATTTTAGTTGCTAATAGTAATAATATAAAAAAACAAAAAAAAAATAATATTCTTTTTCAAGTCAAGCGGTTTGTGTATGTGCCAGCTTGCAAATATGTGTGTCGTGTTTGGATTCATGAGTGTGACATGATCCTCGGGTTCGTGTTCTGTTCTGATTTGATATGCAAAACTCATAGGTTTGCATCAGGTTCCACTTGCCAACCCATGAACAAGACAAGCTTAACTTAATCCAAAATATAGCACAAAAGAGGTATGGAAAATATAAAGTGAGAATTGGCTAATTGCCTTTCCACCAAGAAACCTCCTTTAGTAGAGAAGAGACCCAACTACAACTAAATAGATATAATTAGGGTCCATAAAGCACGTCACCCCTCTCATATTTGGTGTTCAATTTCTTCAGTATTTAGACTTTATGCGTGGTTAACTTTCCTATCTCAATATATACAAACATCAAGTTGATAATATAACAGATATAAAACATTAGCTTTTTCCCAAATAACAAATCACTTTAAAAAAGTTTAAATGGGAAAGATTGAGTGATGTCATAAATAATCTACATTATATCGATCGGCTTACTAAAAGCGGAGCCAAACTAAATAAACTTTAGCCAAACTCATGCCTAAATCAAAGTATATTTAAGAAAAGAGCCTAAACCCTTGCCTCATATCCCAAGTTTCATTAAGCTATTAATTTAAACGAGCATATTGTTTATAAAAAGCAAGAATATCTATGTAATATAATATGACTAGATAGAGCTCATCTTCCTACTCTAATAAAAGACTATATGGGATGGCACGTGTCAACACCACAATCACTCTCACCAAAATTTTCCTGCCTCTCTCTCTTATTAAATAATTACCTTAATTACTAATAATACTATTTAACACTTTTTTGATTTAATAAATTAATAAAGAGATCTATTTATTAATGTTATTTCTAAATAAATAATTTTTTTATAAAATAATAAATTTATTTAAAGCATAAGACTTTTTTTAAAAATACGAAATATTTAAAATTGGTATTTTTAAAAAGTTAATTTTTTAAAACCAAAAATAATTAAATTTAAGAGTTATAATAAGAAATTTTTTAAAAAATGACAATTTTATACGGTTTGTTTTAGAACAAAACGTTTATTTTTTTTTGAAAAAAAATAAAGTTTTAAAAAGTTGATATCACTATTTTATAACTTACAGTCATTTCTAATACATAATTTCAGTGATATTATATCTTAAAATATTATTTTATAATTAATAAATTTTGTTATATTAATTTTTTATTCATTCAACCCGTGTAACACACAGGTTACTATAGTTATATGGGTGAAATAAATAAAATATATCAAAGTTATTATTATAATATTTTATTTTCTAGATGTTATTAGCCATTAGTGAAATAAAAATATAATGAGTATTTAAAAGTTATAACAGATAATGAAATTAAAAATTATTACTCTATATTTAAAGATAAAATATGTCTAAAATCATACAATTAATTAGTATGTATTAAAAATTATTATAATAATTATCATTTAATATGTATTTAAAGATTAATAGTTTAGTTTACTTATTTACAATAATTATCATTTAATATGAGAGAAAAAATAAACACAAATATAAATATATTTTTTTAACATATTTTCATAAAAAAAAGGAAAGCCAAATTGATTGTTTTTAAAATTTTCGTATTTATTTATTATAAGAGACAGACGGGAAAATGATTTTTTTGATATGCTAGAATGATGACACGTATCATTTGATATGCTAAAATGATGACACATGTCTTAAAAAACCTTTTTTTATTATATGTTATAGATATCCAACAACATATATAATTCTCATAGAAAGCCAAATAGTATGTGTGTATATAGTTTTTTTTTAAAAGAGAATCTCATTAACCACTCAACTCAAAGAGTCCTCAAAGTAAGGACCTAAGAGCAAAAAAACCAAAATCAATCCAAGGGACAAATACACCATACTTTCCAATCAACATCTTTATACTTAGATCTATGTCGAAACCAAAAAAACGTGGTAGATTTAACTTGCTCTACTAACTCTGCAGGTCTTCGGCTTTTGTTTTTAAACACCCGGTTATTTCTCTCATTCCATATCACCCACATGGTTGTGTAAACAATACCTCTCAAAACATACTTCGATCTTTTTGAGCTTGTGTTGTTTTCCGGAACCTGCAAGAGATCCACAATATCGAACGCGTAACTGTGAGGTAAACGGCACCAAGATTCTATACGAAACCAAACTTCCTGCGTAAACATGCAAGCGTATACATATGCATCGCTGATTCAACTTCTCCTTGACAGAACCTGCAATCCTGGTTTGTAATGTTGACGCCCCTCTTGATAAGCTCGACAATAGTGGGAATACGATTAAGAGCAAGCCTCCACACCATGATTTTACATTTCAACGGGACCCAACTCTTCCACTTAATCATCGATCTAGAATTAACATGAGGCCGTTGCGAAAGTAATTTCTTAGTCGAGACCACAGTGAACATCCCTTCCTTATCAAACTTCCATTGCCATAAATCCTTCCCTTCTCTCCATGATATGTCATGGATATCATTAAGCAGAAGGAACAATTCAGAAACTTCCTCCTCTGATGAAGGTAAAGATCTCCATTCCAACTTCATGACCTTGGAATTATTGACCCACAAGATCCTTTGAGAGACCTTAGCCCATTTATTTTTTTCAAGCCTGAAGAGATTCGGAAAAAGAACTCGGAGCGGGGCATCTCTCAACCAAACGTCACTCCAAAAATTGATCGAATGGCCGTCTCCTAAGACGCTAGCAAAGAACGAATTAAGAGGCAAGCCATTAGGCAGTTTTTTCTCCCCGACTTTCACAATAATTTTCCAACACCCGCTCAACAACCCATTACAAGGAAGCATCGCCCAAGGTCTACTCGACTCATGGCAAGCCATAATGATTTTCTTCCATAAGCTATTGCCATCATTTTTAAACCTCCAAGTCCATTTTAATAATGAAGCATCATTCACTTCTTCTAATTTAGCGACGCCCAAACCCCCATATTGTTTCAGGGAAGTGACGAGATCCTACGCTACCCAAGAAATTTTTTTCTCGTCGCTACTTCCCATCCATAAAAACCTTCTCATGATGGACTCTATAGATTCTATAACCGCCTTTGGGGCTTTATAGAGAGAAAAATAATAAATAGGAAGGTTTTCCAATACCGATTTGATAAGAACCAAACGACCTCCAATGGATAGAGTTCGAGCTTTCCACGATGCTAGTCGATTTTTAATCACCTCAATAACCGGATTCCACTTACTAACACGGGACATCTTGGTACCGACCTGAATACCGAGGTAGTTGAATGGAAAGTCTCCGTGTTTACACCCCAATAGAGCCATCATATTGTCCACCTCCCTATTCTCCACGCCAACCCCAAAAATATTAGACTTGTGAATGTTTATTCGAAGGCCCGAGCAAAGATAGAAAATACGAAGCACTCTAGCTATGCTTTGAATATTATCACGAGACCATTCCCCAATAATGAGAGCATCATCGGCAAAAAACAAGTGGGACAAATCGACTTCATTACTCGCGATACTCACCCCTTTGAAGATCCCAATTTGTTGAGCTTTATTCAACAACCATGATAGAGCTTCCATCACGATAAGAAACAAAAAAGGAGACAACGGATCTCCTTGGCGAAGACCTTTCTCACAACTGAAATCAAAAGTTGGAGACCCGTTTACCAACACCGCGGCTCTGGCCAACACACAAATACCCTTAACCCACATACACCAAGTCAGATGAAAACCCATCTGAGCCAAAATAGACAACAAGAAATTCCAGTTTACATTGTCGTATGCCTTCTCAAAATCGATTTTCAACAAGAAAGCATTTTTCTTTTTCTTCGTCAACCATTCCATAACTTCGTTGAGCATAAGAGGGCCATCAAAAATAAAACGGTCAGCTAAAAACGCCGATTGTGTCTCTGAAATAATCTGCCCCATCACCTTTTTAAGACGATTAGCAAGGATTTTGGAAATAACCTTACTAACCATCCCAACAAGAGTGATAGGTCTATAATCTTTTAGACCCATAGGAGCTTTCACCTTCGGAATTAAGGTAATGAAAGTTGTCCCACAACCCCGATTTATGTTGCCTGAAGCGTGAAATTCAGCCATAATTTTATAAAAATCCTCCTCGAACAAGTTCCAAAAACGTTTGACAAAACGAAATTAAACCCGTCCGGACCGGGCGCCTTGTTAGAGCCACAATCGAACACTGCGTCTTTGATTTCTTGTCTGGTGAACATAGAGATCAAATTTTGATTGTCGAGATCGTTAATCTTCTTCAAACGGTGAACATAGAGATCAAATTTTGACTGTCGAGATCGTTAATCTTCTTCAAACCTTCGCACGCCAAGGTCGGACGATCAGGGTGCCTCTCTTTGAAGTGATTCCTAAAGAACTTTAACACCTCTCGTTTGACAAGTGTTGGTTTAGTGACCCAAACCCCATCAATCAAAATACCCGGTATAGAGTTTCTAGCCTTTCTTCCATTCACAACGGCATGGAAAAAACCCGAATTTTCGTCTCCCAAAGAGGCCCATTTCACCCGGGACTTTTGTCTAATGTCCCGAGTTTTGAGGAGCTAGTCAAATTCAAGCTTTTCTAATTAATTAAATCAACTCGACTCATTTTCACCATTAAAATGTTCACTAAATAGGAGTCAAAGTTTCTAAAGGGTTAAAAAGGTTAAATGGGGGTTTATTGAAATAATTATAAATACTAACTACTATTCTTAATTATACATAACTCATTTTAGGGTTCTTTAAATTACTTTTTTAAAGCTATTTGACTCTCTCCAGTAACATATCTATCAAATGACTAATAATATTCTACTATTCACCTATTAATACAAACTATTAATTATGGTGCGCGTGTTGCCGGGCGTATGCGAGTTTTAATGTAATCCCAAATCAAAAGCAAAATGAATGTTCAAAACCATAAAATCAGTAAAATACACAAAGTAAAACACACCAAAAATCTAATTCATAACACACCAGAACATGCGGAACCCATAAACTAAATCAAAGCCCAACATCATACACAAAACAAACAAAAATCAAAGTCGTAAGAAAGCGATACGGTCCAAAATAGAAAACCGACGAAAATCAAAGCCCCAAAAAGAGCAAACAAAAGGAAAACCTAAACATTAATAGCGAGAATCGTCAGGGTATCGATAACGAAAGAAAGAAAGCAGGAAACCGGAGAAAGACAACGTCAACGAACCCTACAAATCAAAAACACATGTCCAGATACAAAAAACCTCATCCCAAATTCTTGAGCCCACACACAAAACAAACCATATTAAAACACAAACAAAAAAAGAAAAAAAATAAACACACAAAGAAAATATACACACAAAGAAAATTTAAAAAAAGGGAAAATCCCCACCGACCAAACCTTTTAAAAAGAAAGAAAGCAGGAACCCGGAGAAAGAAAACGTCAACGAACCCTACAAATCAAAAACACGTGTCCAGATACAAAAAACCCCATCCCAAAATCTCGAACCCACACACAAAACAAACCATATTAAAACACAAAAAAAAAAAGAAAATTAAAACACAAACAAAATAAATAAAAAAAATTAAAAAAAAAGAGAAATGCACCACCTACCAAACATTTTAATTATAATAGTAATGAATAAAATTGGAGTTATAGAACTAAATAGTGGTTTTACTGTTCACCTTTAGGTGCAATACTGCATATTCAATGGCTGCCCCAGCTCCACTGTGTTTTATCTGCATGAGCCATTTTGATGAGTCAGTTTAAGCAATAAGCGATCCAGCAATTATTGAAACAATTAACTATTATTTAAAGCATCCACATCCACTTCTTTACACAAAGTCAACTGTTGTGTTTTTTTTTAAGTTTTAAGTATGTTTTTTTAACGATAAATCTATCATACTTCCACTCGTAAATTACATCAAGTTACACCATACCAAATAGGTTAGCCTCAGATTAACAAAATGTACGAGTGCAAAATAGATAAAAGAAATTGCAAAAGAGACGTGTAATGAAATGCACATGAGTCTGCGCAACATGTTTGTATGTGCCAATTAATTTAATCTCATAATAATTATTGTTACGGGTTGCATATGTATGTTCCTTTTTATTTTTTTTATTTGTTGCACCGTCTCATGCAATTAGTTACACCAACTAGCTTATTACCCGTCGCGCATTGCGGCAGCATTATATACGACGTGTTAAAGTATAAACTACAATTGACTGATCTGTTTTTGATTCGACTCTTTTCCAAACAATCAACCCAACTTGTTTACTGACTACATCAACAAATATAGTGGACTTGAATTTATATTGCTAAATGAAAACATATTTTATTTGATCCGATGTTTTTTCAAACAAAATTTATGTCGAAACATAGATTTACAATTGCTTCGACTTGTTTCATAATTATATATATGTTGAAATGTAGAGTAAAGAAAAACATATTACATTTGACCCTACACGTTTTCTAACAAAGTTTACGTCAAAACATAGACCGACCCAAATCATAAAGTAAGCACGGAAATGTTTTATACTTGATCCAACTAATCTCTGAACAAAATTAAGTCAAAATGTAAACGTATGCCGAAATGCATGCAGTCTTAAAGCGTATTTAAAGTTAAGCACCTAAACATTTAATAATTGATCTGAGTCATTTATGATTACGTCCAAATGTAGAAGTAGATGGACTCGAATTTATATTGTTCAGGGCGACCCGAAAATTTAAAAATTCAAGAAGGTCAAAATGACATTTTATAACATTTTTAAAAAGTATTGTCAAGGTCAAAAGTGTAAATAATAAAAGTTGAGAGGAAAGTAAAAACCAAAAGTTTAAATAGTGAAAGTTGAGGGGGAAGTCACTACAAGGAAGAAGACCTAATACCCCTAGGTGTCGCCGCTATTACTATTAGCGGCGACTAGTCGCCGCTAATAAGTCGCCACTAAAAGTTCGTCGCTATTGACCAAAAAGTCGCCGCTAATAAGTCGCCGCTAAAAGTGTCGCCGCTATTGACAAAAAAATCGCCGCTAATAACTGTCGCCACCTAATGGTATTTTTCGACTATTAGCGGCGACATATGTCGCCGCTAATAGTCTTTTTTTTAATTTTTTTTGTTTTTTTTTTTTTTTGGAAATCCTGTTTTCCAGCCAAAACAAACCTATGTTTATCAAATCTAGATTACACTACACAATATCATAAAATTATACATAAACTACAATCTAGATTACGTACAAAATATCATCCAATCATACATATAGATAATTAAGTCATGTTTAATTACACTACACAATATCATCCAATCTCCAATCATCCAAGCATGCTATTCATCCCCCTCGTCTGAATCCTCTTCTTCGACTTGATTTGGAGCCTTTTGCGAAGCAATTAATTGCGTCATTTGTGACATAAATTGCGCGTTTTGAAATAGACTTGAAATTTGCTCCTACAAAAACAAAATATACATTTATATCTTGGCTAAGTATATGAAGTGTCAATTAATGATGTTAAACAAACACACTTATGATAAACTTAACACATCCAAGTCATAATAACCTAAAACAACTATGATGAACTTAACACATCCAAGTTTAACTCATTTTGACCCGTTTTTACTCAAATCTTGTTGTTTTCACCTATTTTGACCCGTTTAAGCTAAACTTAGATAATTAAGTCTATTTTAGCAATAAAAAGTCATAAAAAACCAAAATGAACTATGATCAACTTAACACATCCAAGTTTAACTCATATTGACCCGTTTTAACTCAAATCTTGTTGTTTTCACCCATTTTGACCCGTTTAAGCTAAACTTAGATAATTAAGTCTATTTTAGCAATAAAAAGTCATAAAAAACCAAAATGAACTATGATCAACTTAACACATCAAAGTTTAACTCATATTGACCCGTTTTAACTCAAATCATGTTGTTTTCACCCATTTTGACCCGTTTAAGCTAAACTTAGATAATTAAAGTCTATTTTAGGGATAAAAAGTCATAATAAACCTAAGTGAACTATGATGAATTTAACACATCCAAGTTTAACTCATTTTGACCCGTTTTAACTCAAATCATGTTGTTTTCACCCATTTTGACCCGTTTAAGCTAAACTTAGATAATTAAAGTCTATTTTAGGGATAAAAAGTCATAATAAACCAAAATGAACTATGATGAACTTAACACATCCAAGTTTAACTCATTTTGACCCGTTTTAACTCAAATCATGTTGTTTTCACCCATTTTGACCCGTTTAAGCTAAACTTAGATAATTAAAGTCTATTTTAGCAATAAAAAGTCATAAAAAACCAAAATGAACTATGATGAACTTAACACATCCAATTTTAACTCATTTTGACCCGTTTTAACTCAAATCATGTTGTTTTCACCCATTTTGACCCGTTTAAGCTAAACTTAGATAATTAAAGTCTATTTTAGGGATAAAAAGTCATAATAAACCTAAGTGAACTATGATGAACTTAACACATCCAACTATGATGCACTTACCTGTGTAAACGACTGAGGAGTTTGTTCATGATCATGAACAAAAGAACTCGTCCCTGCAGATGAAAATGGTTTACGCCCAATCCCCCGAATATGTCCACGCCGTTGTCCCAACACCGACTCAAAGATATCGACTTCATTCAGCGTTGATGATCCACTTTCTTGATTTTAGGTTTGACTTAGCTCATCAAACCTTTCCTTTAATTGGTTCTGTATTAATTAACAAAAATATATTAACATATTTATACATACATAAATATATATTTAAAAATTATACTTTTAAGAAATACTTACATATTGTTGCTCTGCTACCTCGCTATCAAATGTCCCATCTTTACCAGTATGAGCATCATGAAACGTTTCAAGTCTGCTTTTATTCTGTTTTTAAAAAGTATGTTATATATTAAAAAATGCTAATATATAATACACAAATATATAAATTTAAATCATTACCTGCTTATAACAATAACTACTATATGAAGCAGTCCCCCCACGGTTTGTATATATTTGTTGTTGACGATTTGATTTGTTTGAACTTGACACATTCCTATATGCGTCACTCATAAAATAGTCAACGGTTTTGTTCCAATTATCATGATTCATTCCTGTTGGAGGATTGACCCTTGCTTGTTCTACATTATCGTAGCCTCCAACCCGATCAAAATGTTTTTTTGCCACATTTTTTCGATCTCTAAATCGTTTGAGAAACACCGCACGGATTCCACCCTCTATCTGTGCGCGCTCACGATCTCGCAATATCTCATCAAAGTCAAAGCGTCGCTACATTTAAGTTCAACAAAATAAAAGTTATTTATGTAAAAATGAATAACAAACATATAACTTTTGCCGCTACATCAACAGGATGTCGCATCGTACCCTCTTCTGATCGTCCGGTACTATGCCAAATCATATCTTTTGCCGTGTGCCTTGAAGAATACAATCGTCGTAGTCTCGGGGTTAAAGGAAACCATCGTAACACCTTGTGAGGTAACTTCTTGTCCTTTGTATTTGTATCAACCCACCTACTCTCATTACAAACGGGACATTTTTCTAACAAAAGGTTTTCTCCCCAGAAAAGAGCACAATCATATTTGCACACATGTATCGACTCATATCCTAAACCAATCTTTTTTAATGTCCTTTTTGCTACATAATGAGAAGATGGGATTTTATTACCCTCAGGATGTGAAGATTGTAACAACTCAAGAAGCTCATCAAATGAGCTATTAGTCCATTTATTCTTCACCTTGATATGCATAAGCTTTGCTAAAAAATCAAGTGAAGAAAACTTAGCACAACCCGAATATAATTCTGATTGAACTTCTTCTAACAAGTTCTCAAAATCATCATTGAGACCACTACTCTGCTCATGGAGACCGCTACTCTCCTCCATAACGTCTTCGATAACGTCAGCCATTTCGTTTGTTGGCGCAACGTTTTCCACAACTACAACTTCAGGAATTAAACTTTCACCGTGATAGATCCAATCCTTGTACGACCGGCACATGCCCCATATTTCTAAATGATATTTCATTTTAACCCATCCTAATAATACCGTATTCTGACATTTCATACATGGACATCGAATCTGGCCATAACTGTCCACAAGTTTTTCGCACATATCTATAAAAGAGCTAAGTCCTTGTTGATACTCAGGTGATCTACGATTCGGATTAAGAAGCCAACTTTTATCGATAGGCATGATTATGGAACTGCAAAATATATTAGGATTTAAGTGGATGAAAAATTATCCACAAAACTCGAACAAAAAGAAATTACTAAGCTCGTGATTATCAGAATGAATCTTACCGAAACCCTAAAATCATATACATAAAGAGAAGGGAAAAATCATCAGAAAACGATAAGCCATAAGTTATATAAAAGGCTAAATAAACTAAGTTAAGTTTATATCATTATATCCAATATTATTTATCAAATAACACAACTAATAAATCATTTTCCACCGATACATTATTTATTAAACAAAAAGTAGGACAGTAGATTGAGAATTCCAAAGGGTAGGCTGCTATACCCACTTTTTGAATACTTTATCTCATATATGAACATGTATTACATAATTGTTTGTTTAAGAAAAATTCGGCAGCATTTCCTCTTAGCTCCCAAGTATATAGAAATATATACCCGAGGAGCAAAGAGAAAATGACCAAATTTTTCTTAAACAAACAATATGTAATACACATTCATATCCTAAATGAGATAAAATATTCAAAAAGCAGTCCCAAAACGGGGACAACCCGAAATTAATTACTAAATCAATTTCGGGCGGGTATTTCTAAGCTCGTGATGATTAGAATGAAGTCACGAAACGTAAACGCTCATAATGTAAAACAATAAGCAATTACTATAACAATTAAATGAAACGTGACAATGTCTAAACAAATTGAAACATTATTGTAATTGTTTTAAAAAATGTCACGTTTCGTTTGATTTTTTTAGTGATTTTTTATTGTTTTTCATTAATATAAAACACAAATGATCATAACCTAAATTGTGTTTTTATAGTAATGAAAAACAATAAGAAATCACTAAAAAATCAAACAACTAAACAATGATCATTTGTGTTTATAAATAACACAACTTGTCATTTTATAGTGATCATTGTTTTGTCTATACACAAATTACTAAACAATAATTTTCAAATAACACAACTTGTTACACGACTGTCATAACCTAAATAATCTAATTATTAAGCATTATTAACATAATAATTTTCAACCAACAAAACACCTAAACTAACATCTAATTAATAAACATTATAAACACATGATTCCTCTGTAGCATATGCTAGGGCTCAGGTTCCAATATACTAATTTCCTATCATAACCTCCTAACACCATATGTCCGGCACAAGCTATGATTTATGAATTACATGATCTCGTTCGTTAAAAGTGAAACTTATACTCTCGAGACGAAAATCGATAGCAGAAACAAACTCAACTAACAGAATCAAAAAATAAGAGCTGTAGCACTTGGCATTTGTTAATCAAACCAATTCACGAATGAAAAATCAAGGAACCCACAAAAGATCCCAATTCAGAAATCACAATTGAAGCACCAAATCAGTAATTCAATGCAACACAAATCAACTTACAGAACTCCAACAAGAAATTGAGAAACACCAACAAAGAAAGTAAGAAGCTTTACCAAAACAGATAATAGATCGCATAAACACAAATGAAAGTAAGAAGCTTTACCAACAGATCTCGTTTTGAGAATTGAAAAGCTGCTTCTGAATGCTTTACTCGTGCAGATGGGGAACAATAACGAGGCTTGGGCCTGATAAATACCAACCAAGAAACACATAAACACAAATGAACCATAGTAACCAAGCCCAAAAGTACAACCTACATAGCACAATGTACAACAAACCAACACATGAAACTAATGGATTTGGATGAACTTACAGAGCAGAGACGATGAAATGGCGGGGATCGAGAGGTGGCGGAGACGGTGGCTGGGGAGCGGCAGTGAGAAGAGGGGACGGAGGTGAAGAGGGGAGGTGCTCGGTGGGGGAGGTGCTCGGTGGGGGTGGTGCTCGGTGGGGGTGGTGCTCGGCGGTAAGAGGAGAAGAAAGTAGGGGTGGTGCTCGCGAGGTGGTGGCCGGAGGGTGGTGGTCGGCGGCGGCAGCACGCAGGGACAGGGAATCGGAGGGAAATTTGGAGGGGAATGGAGATGTGGAGGGAATCGTGGTCGCGTATACCCGGGTATATTTTTTAACCAATAGCGGCGACAAGTCGCCGCTAATAGTGTCGCCGCTATTGGTTAAGTACGTTTAATCCCTGTCCGTTAGATCTGTTGCACGATCAACGGTTAGATTTGTTGGAAAAAATTGGAAACGGATTGATTATCAATAGCGGCGACATGTCGCCGCTAATAGTGTCGCCGCTATTAATGTCGCCGCTAATGAGCTTGTCGCCGCTAATAGAGGCGCCGCTATTACTGACTTTTCTTGTAGTGAGTAAAGGCCGGTGGGAAACCCCACCGACCTTTACTATTAAGTATAAGTAAATATAAGTAAATTAGTAATACTCCCCTCTTTTAATACTAAAGAACAAAATAGATTTCATTGATTTGATATTAAAAAAAAATATAATGAAATTTACGAAATTTAGGATGACGGGATATGTTTAACCAACCCTATATTCATTGTATTTTATAATGTTTTTCAATTCTGTTTTCTTGTGTATAAATCAAAACCGTAGGTCAATTGTAGGGTTTTTCGTATTTCTCCTTACATTCAGTAAAATATAGAAATGAAGCTCAACAATTATAAAAGTATTTTTTTATCAAACTTATTACTTACATCACAATATGGATTAATGTTAAGGCGTCTAAAAGGTATCTCAAGAGACCTGAGTTCAAACATTTTATAAATAAACATCTTGGATGATCACATTCTTAAAACAAAGTAAAAACAGTTTAAACTATTACCGTATCATAAGGAGGAACCATGTTAGCAATGTTTCTGACCACAAAGGCTTCGCCTGGTTGAAAATCTAGGATATGTGATGGGCAAACTCGAGAATCCGAGCATGCAAATACCAGAAACTGCATTATTGTAAAGGCAAGAAATTAAGAAATGAATGCACCACATTTTCCCATACGAAATTTACATATTTTTTTTTGTTATCAGTATTTTGAGGTGCAAAAATCAGTCCGTTTTAATTGATGTAGGGAGTACATGACACTTGTGAATGCAATAAGTTTGCATACATGAGTAGAAACTTGCATTGTGTTTGTTTATCTCCTTTAACATATAATATTTTTTTATAGTAAATAAAGCCATAAGGAAAATCAATTAAGTTTTCTCACTTCATCTCAAAACAGATGTTTATCGAAAACGCACTTCAAACAAAATACACAGTTTTAGATTTAAATAGTAAATTTAAGGTAAATTTAAGGTTACCCAAAATATGGCAATTTTAAGTTTCTTAAGAAAATTTTGGTTATTTTTAGAACATATCACCTTAAATTAAAAGAGAAAAAAAAGGGTTAAATATTTTTAAAAAAATTAGCTTAAAATTAGCTTGTTTCTTAATGTATTTTTCTCTTTTTACTAGATATGGGAAAATCTCTATATAAAAATAAAAGATAATATAATCTTCCTACTCTAATAAAAGGGTATCTGAGACGACATGTGTCAACACCACAATCATTCTCATCAAAATTTTCCCGCTGCTCTATCATATTAAATAATTACCTTAATTACTAATAATACTATTTAACACTTTTTTAGATTTAATAAATTAATAAAGATATCAATTTATTAATGTTATTTCTAAATAAATAATTTTTTTATAAAATAATAAATTTATTTAAAGCATGAGACTTTTTTTTAAAATACGAAATATTTAAAATTGGTATTTTCAAAAGTTATTTTTTAAAACCAAAAATAATTAAATTTAAGAGTTATAATCAGAAAATTTTTAAAAATAACATTTTATACGGTTTGTTTTAGAATAAAACGCTTATTATTTTTTTTGAAAAAAATTAAAGTTTTAAAAAGTTGATATCACTATTTTATAACTGACAGTGATTTCTAATACATAATTTAAACGATATTATATCTTAAAATATTATTTAATAATTAATAAATTTGTTATATTAATTTTTTATTTATCCAACCCGTGTAACACACGGGTTACTATAGCTAGTTATACTACATATAAAGGACCAACCATTAGCTTACAGGAAAGTTTAAATTTTTTTAATTTTATCATCTGTCTATACAATAGATAACGTTAATTACAATATAGTTTTATAAACTTTTATTTTTACCACAAAACTTCTTTAGTTTATTAATTAGTCACTCCTCCTTCAAAACCGTCTTACACCCAATGTACAGCCAACTTGATGGCATATATCTTTTTGTTGAAATAAAAGAAAAGAATAAAACAAATAGTTAGCTTAACCTGTACATCAGTTTTTCTAATTTTTTCTTAAACCTATGTTCAATTTAGCACGTAAACTAGTTGTAAATATTGTAAAACAAAGAAATGATAACTACAAACACGTTCAATGGTTATAATCGTGTCAAATAACATTTAAACAAAGAAATTATATATGAGTGATTGAGTGGATGGTAAGAGGGTTGACCTTGGGGCTTTGGCCTTTGGCAAGCTCACCATACAAAGTGGGGTTTTTTCTGCGCAAAATGAGAAAGAATCAAAGATCAAATCGAATACAACTTAGTCTATAAAAATTAGTTCCCAACACATAATAATTAGTCTAGAAAAATTAGTTCCCAACACATAATAATCAGTGACGGGGCTTGAACATTATCATAGGGGGAACAAAGACGAAATAAATATTCTTTAAGGGAGAAGAACTCGATATTTATATAAAAATTTACACTACCGGGTCAAAAATTACACTACCGGGTCAAAAATTACACTACCGGACTAAAATTTAATACTACCGACGAAGAAAAAGAGAGCCCCCCCCCCCCGGGTCTCCCTTATGCTTCGCCCCTGATAATAATATAGAAAACTTTTAGGAATCTATCATATATATATATATATATATATAGGATCAGGATCATTACAGAACCTAATTAAATCTTCAGAACCGAAAGAACCATTTATAGCCGTTGATTTGATAATTATTTTATTTTGGATTTTATATCAATGAGGGTAATTGTGTAAAAACACAATATTCACAAATTAAAATCCCTTTTTTATCTCATTTAAGTTAGGCAAGTCTGTATCATCGGATCTCTAATTACCATTACGATCAATCAATTGAATTCATCATCTTCGCAACTTCATCATCTTCGCAGCTTCATCATCTTCG
Source organism: Flaveria linearis (assembly GCA_024085815.1). Taxonomy (NCBI): domain Eukaryota; kingdom Viridiplantae; phylum Streptophyta; class Magnoliopsida; order Asterales; family Asteraceae; genus Flaveria; species Flaveria linearis. The sequence continues at coordinate 1,705,445 of CM044009.1, read as the reverse complement.
CAGCTTCATCTTTCCCGTCTTTGTGTAAGTGATCATTTTCGTTGTTTCTCACAATCGATCTTGTCATCATAATCGATTAATCAATGCTTGAATTATATAGTTCTGCAATTTTCTGAAACAGAAATCGAATTCATCATCTTCGCATCTTCATCCTCTGCTGTATTCGTAAATAAACAATTTCGTATTTTCTGTATGTCGATTTTGTCATTATAAACCAGTGATGTATGTGTTATTTATATGGTATTGCAATGTTTTCGAACCTTGTTAACCGTATATGCATCTATATGTTCGAAAATTCAATTAACGATTTTTGTATTCATCGATTATATTTTCAATTTAAGATGTTCATATAATTCTATGGAATAAACATGATTCATATAATTGTAGAAAAATCTAAACGATGGTTATATGTTCTGTATAATTTGTTCAGGTTTAAGTATATGTAAATTTATACTGAATAAACTTCTTCCAACATACAAGTTCATGCAGCACTTTTATTAATGTATACTGCTCAGGATCCCAGCAGTCTAGTTTACACATATGTAAACCAACATATAAGTTCAATGCTTATGTTTAGATTCATTTACATCTGTGTAAACCAATATATCAATTTAAACTGCTCAGGATCCCAGCAGCCTAGTTTACACATATGTAAACCAACATATAAGTCCATGCAGAACATATTTTAGAATAAAATGTTATAAAATGTGTACATTTTTACAGCTCAGGGCCTTTATCTTGATTTTTTCCTGCAGGTGTATATTCATATTGCTTTTCAGATGGTTGTTATCAACATGCATAACAATGTCAATGATGGATCATCATGTAACATTAATCAAGTTTCATCCAATTTGAATGAACAATTGGATTTTTTTAATCATGTTCAACCAGAAGGTAGTACATATTTTCCAATGTTTTTTTAATTGCTTGATTTATAAAGTTATACATTTATGTAAATCAGTAGACATAACTTTTTATTAATTTTTTTGTTTCATGTTTATTTGTAGTTTTGAATGATGATGGCAAAGAGGAATCAATTTGCAGTAACTTCTTCCATTCTCCTAATGGAACTAAATACTGGATACCTAACTCGCCTGAAGATTTAAAACCAATTGTTGGTTCAAATTTTCTAATTAGGATGACGTTTATGTTATCTATCAGTTATATGCTGAGATTGCTGGTTTTGATATAAGATTATCCACTACTAAGAAGAAACATGGCGTCATTACGCATAAATATATTCTATGTAGCAAGTCCGGTAAGCCTCGTGGTCAACAGTTTGATTCTAGGAATAATGGATCATGTTATGGACCGTCACGATCATCTTCTATCAAGGTTACTGAATGTCCTGCCTGCATAAGGGTCAAATTTAAGAATGGGCATTTTATTATCTATGATTTTGTTGAGAAACACAACCATGGTCTTGTAGACAGTAATAATCAAGATTTGACCAGAAAGCGTCGTCAGTTGAACTTTTCTGATCAAGAGTTCATACACAGGGCTCGAACTGCTAACGTTGGACCAAATGTTGCTCATAAGATCCAGACCGCAATTAAGGGTGGTCAACATATGGTTCGTGGCACGGTTACCGACTACAAGAATTTTAGTAGGGACATAAGGCGGTTCATTGGTAATAGAGATGCTCAGATGATTATTGATACTCTAAATCAACGTAAAGTGAATTGGCAAAATTTCACATTCGATTACAAAGCTGTTAAAAGTGAACTCAGGTCTTTATTTTGGGCGGATGATGTTTCTAAGTTCAATTACTCCGTATTTGGAGACATTTTAGCATTTGACGCCACTTACCACACGAACCAGTAAGTTATATACTCACTATTAGTCCATTTTATTTTAGTTTTATCTAACTTTGGTTTTTTTCAGGTACAACATGATTTTTGTTTCTTTTACCGGTGTAGACCATCATAAAAAATGTGTCACATTTGGTGCTGGTTTGTTATATGATGAAACAATTGATTCCTATAAGTGGTTACTAGAATCGTTTATTAATGCACACGGTAAACAACCTACATTAGTTCTAACGGATCAAGATGCCGCAATGAAGCAAGCTGTTGCTGCCGTTCTAAACGAATCTAAACATCGTCTATGCATGTGGCATATCACAAAAAAACTCCCAAAGAAGGTACATCATAACATAATTAATACATCATATTTTTTCTTATCAAGTTAAGTTCATATCATGTACGTACTTTATTTTACACAAATGTACGGATAGTATCCTGTTCTGCACATATCACTTACCTGTTTTACACAACTGTTAGTACGTTTATAGGTTTCCCAAATGTAAGTTTTGCGGAATGTGTCCTGTTCTGCACATACCACTTTACTGATTTACACAACTGTAGTTACGTTTATATGTTTCCCAAATGTAAGTTATGCTGATACTGTCCTGGTATGCACACTAACTAAACTGTTTTACACAACTGTAAGTCAGTTTTTAGGTTTCCAAAAGCTAAATTATGCGGATAATGTCCTGATCTGCACACATCCCTTTACTGTTTTACACAAATGTAAAACAGTTGTAAATGAATCTACATATTTTTTACTTATATGTTCATAATTTCCATTTAAATATTTGTCTGTTATAATAGGTGTCTGGTGATGTATCAAAGAACAATGAAATTCGCAGAGCAATTCACAAGTTAGTATGGAATGTATTCATAGAACCTACAGTTTTCGAAGAAAGATGGCGTTTACTTATGGGTGAGTACAACCTCGAACATCATGAATGGTTATGTGATATGTTTGCCATAAGGGAACAATGGGTTCCCGCATATTTTAAAGATATTCCAATGTGTTGTCTAATGAAAACAACATCCAGATGTGAGAGCTCTAATGCTTTATTTAAACTTAATTCTAGTGGTTCTAACACTCTTGTTGACTTTTTGTTGTGTTTTGATTCAACAATCGAGGGTCAACGTTATCAACAACGGCTATTAGAGCATGGTACTAGCACATCGAAACCTTCGCTACGAACACGTTTACAAATTGAAAAACATGCATCTTGCGTGTACACGCGTAACATTTTTGATGAGGTTCAAAAGGAGATTGTGAAAGCAGTATGGTTTTGTAGTGTTTCAACTTGTGAAGTTGTTGGAAATTCTAAGATTTATATTGTTTCCCACAACAAAGAACAGTCTGGTTTGGTTGGCGAGTTCAAGGTACATATTTTATGTTTAAATTTCAATTAATGTTTATACATTCCATACAATGCTCCACAATCAGATTTTTCATTTTATAATATGCAGGTTATTTTGAATCTTAACGATCATTCAGCCACTTGTTCATGCATGTTGTTCACAAGGATTGGGTATTTATGTAGACATGTTTTTTGTGTTTATAAAAACCAGAACATTCATGAGATACCTAACATGTATTTATCGAAGAGATGGATGAGGGATGTGTTGCCTAAAAGACTTTTACTATGGAAAACAGGTATGGGCTGATTACAAATGAAAAAACAAGATTGAGGCACGAGGCTTTTGATTTGTTTGAACAATGTGCGGAGCATTTGGGTGGTAACACAGATGGCCTGCAACTTCTGATAGACAATCTTAAGGAGCTGAATCGTAAAATCATCGAAGATTTCCCGTACCAAACGCGTCGACAAAACAAGGATGTTGTTATTGAGGAACTTACTGGACATTCGAAAGAACAGGAAGTAGATGTTAATCCACCTCAAGGCATTAGGAACAAAGGTTGTGGAACAAATAGAAGATTGATTGGACCTGGTGAGAAAGCTATTACACGCAGTCAAAAACCAAAGAGATTTTGTCGGACATGTAACACATATACCAATGATCATGATTCTCGAAATTGTCCAGAGAAGATAAAGGCCGCTGAAGCAGATCCATCAGTATAATTATTGATCAACAGCAAACGTCCCCCTACGTATTACATGTTTTCTCATTTTTACATTTTGGTCACTATCGAAGATTGGTTCATTTTTTTTGGAGTTCATTTTCTGTCAGTAAGGACATGTCATTTACGCATTTGTACTTTACATTTGTGTAAAATAGTCTAAATATTTCAGTATTCAGTTTTTTAACACTACACGTTTTCTATTTTGTTTATATCGATAACGACATGTTATTTATGCATTTAAGGTACACAAATTTAATAACATTTTAGTCATACATACAATCTTCTTCATTTATGAGCAGTGATTGTACATACATACACATTTACAGCTGTGCAAACCAATATATCAATGTATACTGCTCAGGACCCCAGCCGCCTACTTTACACATATGTAAACCAACATATGTGTAAATACAGCACTTTTATTAAATCAGTTATAATGTACATTGTATCAGTTGTTTTATAGCCATATGCCACATTCATGCTTATGTTTAGATTCATTTACAGCTGGGATCCTTAGCATGAATGTTGGTTTACATATGTGTAAACTAGGCGGCTGGAATACTTATATGTAAACCAACATATAAGTTCATGCAGCACTTTTATTAAATCTGATATAATATACATTTTTACAGTTGTTTTATAGCCATATGCCACATTCATGCTTATGTTTAGATTCGTTTTCAGCTGTGTAAAACAATATATAAATGTATACTGCTCACGTTTATACATTTACATAAAACAATATATAAAACAATATATAAGTGTTGCATGAACTTATATGTTGGTTTTCATCTGTGTAAAACAATATATAAATGTATACTACATTGTATCAGTTGTTTTATAGCCATATGCCACATTCATGCTTATGTTTAGATTCATTTACAGCTGGGATCCTTAGCATGAATGTTGGTTTACATACGTGTAAACTAGGCGGCTGGAATACTTATATGTAAACCAACATATAAGTTCATGCAACACTTTTATTAAATCAGTTATAATATACATTTTTACAGTTGTTTTATAGCCATATGCCACATTCATGCTTATGTTTAGATTCGTTGTCAGCTGTGTAAAACAATATATAAATGTATACTGCTCACGTTTATATAAAACAATATATAAAACAATATATATGTGCTGCATGAACTTATATGTTGGTTTTCAGCTGTGTAAAACAATATATAAATGTATACTACATTGTATCAGTTGTTTTATAGCCATATGCCACATTATGCTTATGTTTAGATTCATTTACAGCTGGGATCCTTAGCATGAATGTTGCTTTACATATGTGTAAACTAGGCGGCTGGAATACTTATATGTAAATCAACATATAAGTTCATGCAGCACTTCTATTAAATCAGTTATAATATACGTTTTTACAGTTGTTTTATAGTCATATGCCACATTCATGCTTATGTTTAGATTCGTTTTTAGCTGTCTAAAACAATATATAAATGTATACTGCTCACGATCCCAGCCTCCTAGTTTACACATATGTAAACCAACATATAAGTTCATGCAGAACTTTTATTAAATCAGTTATAATGTACATTTTTTTGTTTTTTTAAAGCCATATGCCACATTCATGCTTATGTTTAGATTCATTTACAACTACATCAACAACAACTTCTACACAGATGTCACGTTAACAAACCCTTTCTAAGGCATAACCATTATTTTAATAACATTACTAAAAGTTACATAAGTGTAAATTATTATCAAGCATATCAAAAATGCATACCTGCAACTACGTAATATATTTACATTTCAACAATTCAAGGATTAAACAAATTAAAGAATATAATCAAAAAAAGACATATACTTCATCCAAATTAAAAACATAACTCCATTAATCAAATCCCAAAACATATTTGTTTACATGTTCAACAAAACAAACCATTAAATTTCTACTAAATCAGATATTCATAATGTTTCCCAACAAAATATATTTGTCTATTAAAGAAACATACAATCCACACTTAACCATCTTCTGCTCTCAACCAAATTCAGCCACCAAGTCTATGGTTCCAGCCTCTTGTTTAACCTTGTCTTTGTGTATGTTCGCATCGGATGTAAGTATCTTGTACGTGTACTTGATCCTTAGATTTTTCAGCTGCACATCCTGTCCAGGCCCTTCCTTCTTGAAGCCACAACTCCAACGCTTTACTTTGCTTCCCATGTATGACTCCATATGCCTCATTAGAAACACCCTACAGTCAATGGAATTATTTTTTGTCGCCCAACTCAACATCCTTTTCACAGGGTTACAAGCCCTTAATCCTTCAACCTTCTTATGCCCAATGTACATCAAGTATCTTGTAAATATATCTTTCTACAAGGACAATGACATATTAATTCAATTAGTATTGTTTTATTTTATACATTTCATTTATTTTATTGTAGACTTACGTCTTACGCATCAAATATGTGTCATGCTTGTGAGTAATTTACACCTTACATACCATTTGCATTATTACATGTTCATCATTATAATAAAAACAGTAGCCTAATATATTCTTTTTGGATTAACTAATGCTCAAACACATCTACGTTAATCTGCTTCATATTTACATACATGTTAACATAGCATATGTGTTGTTGTTACATATGTCATTCTATCACATAATTACACTTTAATGGTCTATTGAAAAGATATACTTACCACTTTCAGCACTGTGTCCTTCTTATGGAAATCATTGGAATCTGTCACACCAACAAAGCTTCTAGTATGATGCATGTTGTCCACGACTTCAATGTACGGGTCCTTCAGATCAAAACAAATTAAGTAGTAGTGGTTCGACTCTAATATTGGGAACATAACAATATCAACATTCTTCATGTACAGTTTATTCTCATCACCATCTACGACACTTCTCAAGTTGTCTCTAAAGGAATCAAGCCGGGCAACATTATCAAGTTTAGGATCTTCTAACATTGCATTAGTCTGCAAAGGAACATTAAAAATGTTATTTTACATTACAATTATTCACCAATGAAAATTACCATATTCAACAAACCACAATTTTTACTTACTATCACTCCAGTACTCATGAACAACCTATTAGGTGATTCAGCACTTTTGTTTATTTCTTCTAAGTTTAGTACTGATGCCCAACAATCTATCACATTGCTCAAAACAGTCTCCTCAGGTAGCAGTGACCTTAGTAAGAATCTTTTTGTTACAAAACCGTTCTTTGTTTCAAATACTTCATCACTGCTCTCATTAACGCATGTAAACATAATATTAGAAATATTTAAATACACTTTACAAATGTAACAAAAAACACTTTATTACTTACCTGAATTCATTAATAACTTCTTTCAACTCTACTGCTGTTGCATCCCCATCAATCCTACATTCAAAGATACAAGTAATCATTTTTATGCATAGTACGAATGGCAAAAAACAGATTTAATAGCTAATATACAATAGTTAGAATTAACTTACTCTACATCATTTGTTTCTTTCATTATATAACACCACACTTTCAATTCATCATCTGTAACAGCCTTATTTATGTTAACTGGACGAACCAAGTATGGCGACTTGCATGCATCAGCTAGTTTCTTCAATCTTTTGGGTCTACACTGATCATTTTCTTTAACCCTTTCTGTTTCCTTATCTTCTCTCATTGATCTTTCATCTACACAGTCACTTCTTACAACATCATTAAATTCTTGTGTTAACCCTAAGCTAAAACTTGGTATTGGTGAAGTAATCATGGTTGTCTTCAACTTCGAGTTTCTTAATAACATACTGTTTATTCTATTTTGGGCCCAATCAGCTATTTTAAACGATGATTGCGTCAGACTTACACCCTCATCTACCGCACCACTATAAACAACCAATCTGTTCTCCAAAGGCGTATGAAACACAACCGTTTGCTTATCTACTGCTGTTGTTTCTGCTCCCTCTCTATTTTCTTCTCTAACAGGAGATTCCAACTCAGCTTCCTCCACTACGTCACTTCTCGCAATGTTATCTATACATATACCATGCTTGAATCCATCATTATATTTCTGTATACAATCCTTAACTTCGCTACTACCAGGATATTCTCCATACGCATCAATTACTAGCTTCTCGAACCTTTTCCTCTCTGTTAGCAACCAGTTCAGATGGGTCTTTAATTTTGACACCGTACTCTGTATGATCATGATTCACAATTAGCGTGATAAATTATTAATAAATAACTATATCACTTTTACATATGTGTAAACTGGGCTGCTGGTATACTTAGCAGTATACATTTATATATTGGTTTACACACATGTAAATGTGTATGTAGGTTTAATTACTGTTTTCTAATGAAGTAGATTATATGTAAGAATAAAATGTTATAAAATGTGTACATTTTTACAGCTCAGGATCCCAGCCGCCTAGTTTACACATATGTAAACCAACATACAAGTTCATGCAGCACTTTTATTAAATCAGTTATAATGTACATTATTACACCTGTGTTAACCAATATATCAATGTATACTGCTCAGGATCCCAGCAGCATAGTTTACACATATGTAAACCAACATATAAGTTCAATGCTTATGTTTAGATTCATTTACAGCTGTGTAAACCAATATATCAATGTATACTGCTCATGATCCCAGCAGCCTAGTTTACATATATGTAAACCAACATATAAGTTCATGCAGCACATATGTAAGAATAAATGGTTATAAAATGTGTAACTTAAATGTTTATGAAATATAATAATTTTACATATGTGTACAAATACATATTAAATGTCATTTTCATTATGTTTATATATTACATAATATATGACCACATTACCTCCAACCCAGGAACTTCACAGACATCTGCTGAGTAATCACTTCCTTCGTCATCGACGTTAGTCCCCTCATCATTCGTACTTTCTTCTTCATTCTCTTCTTCATCACTTTCGACATACAACACCCGCATGTACCCGTTGCCAAATCCTCCGTTCATTATTTCCAAATCTTCTCTCATCACTAGGTTCTCAAATGTCCAGAAACTAATATGACTCATTGAACGCTGATCGTTTATTCCTTTGCAAGTAGTCCCATCAACATATAAAAGCTGCATTAAGACTAAAATAGTTACATACAAACAATACAATTTATATTTTTTGTTTCACACAAATGTAGATCAATACCGTAAGTATTGTTAAGGCGCCTTGGAAATGAGAGTTCAAGTCTCTTCTCCTCCATTTATTTTTCGATTTTCTGATCCTAGACACGATATAACCGCACCAGTCCATATCTGACAATTCCATATTCTCACTTATAAGATCTAAAACACCAACTTTACATTTACTGTTTTTATGACACTCTACCATTGTGTTCAAGAACAACACTATGAAATCCAATTTGAACATTATACCATCGTCATCATTTGAAAATGTTATGTTCCTAACAATATCCCTTAAACTAATCACCTTAGATTTATATCTATTCCTCCACTTCTTTCCTAATTCTGTCCACACTGTTGTTTTTTCCCCTGAAACCAAATCAATTCCTGAATTTGGCAACCCTAACAACGTGTGAATTGCATCGCTATCTACCTTCAATGATCCTCTCTTGCATGTTATCTCCATTCTTTCTGTGTTCAGATTTTCTACCACAAAATACCCTAATTTCGTGGGAATCTGATGTGCTTTGAGTTCTAGTACTCTACCAAATCCTATGTCTATAATTGCTTGCCTTTGCTTCCTACCCAACGAACCTAAAACCGAACATAACTTCATTGGTATACATCGAGCTCTTATACTGAAATAATCATCATCATTGCTTGATTTTTTTTTCTTCGAAGAACCCTCTTCATCCATTGTCAATGCCAACCTCTTCTTTCCTGCAAATAAATATTTCATTTCAGTAATTTATACATATAACAAATCATGTTTAAACACGTATGTAAATCAGTTTACAAATACTTATACCTTTACAAATAGTTTCTGGCCTTACACCACTTTTCATCACCAACTTTATTTTATCATCACCACCTTTCATTTTTTTCCCTTGATTTGCAACTTTTTTCCTTTTTTCCTCTTACACATTCTTTTGTCTTTTTTTTCCCAACTTCAGATTCTTTCAATGATGAGCATTTACCCAATCTTTTACTACTCCTAGTACCCTCTGTAATATATATATTTTCCAGAAATAATTTTATTTTTCAATAGGAATTCATTTACAATACTTCATATTCATATTAAACAGATGTATATTGAACACAACTACTAAGCTACACATATTATACTTGCTAAATAATTTACATCAATGTTAATCTTGTTTTGTATAAATTAAATGTATGCTTTTTTTACTTACTCTTTTTTGTCTTTACATCTGTTCGCTTCTTTTGTGATCTTTTACCTGTTCTTTTATTTACAAAACTATCATCCACATCCGCACCGTCATCTGTCAAAAAAATATACACCAACATTCATTGTTTCCACAAAATATTAAAATACCAAGTTATATTTTCTTAAATCATAATATCATACCTGCTTCTTCATTTGACTCATCATCTGTATTTTCAGGCGAAATTTCTTCATCAATCAAAATTTCTTCATTGTCTTCACATGGCTCTTCACCGTAATTTCCTTCTGAAGTCTCGCTATTGTCAACATCTGACTCTCCCACTATAACAGGGCTATCAGCCTTATTTTTAAACTTTGAAAAAGATGTTTTCCTTGCAATTCTACCGCTTTTACGTCCTGCATACAAGTATATGCTCATTTCATATATCACTAACTTTTACATTTACAAAGTTATTTACAAAATTTATAAACTTACTTGACAAAGAATGAAACCTCATTTTTATTAACTGCATAAAATGTTTACCATTAGTAAAATGTATGCACACCAACAATTATAGTGTAATGTATATGTTTTAAATAAAAACTGTACACTTTGTTACAAACAAGGATAATGCACATATTTACATATTAATTTACACAAGTGTATTTACATACATTCATACAAACATATTACAAATTTACATGTATGTTATGTTCATATAACAAGTATATTGATTTGAATGAACTACAAGCATTATATACAGTTAAAATATATTTTCTAAGGTTTCTCCTTATTTCATCAATACCATTTGTTTTACACAACTGTATTTACAAATCAAATATAAAAACTTATACAGGTTTACATTTACGTAAATTCCATACAACAATGTTTCATATACTGAATAAACTTCCAGGAATCGTTCACTTTGTAAACAGCTAAACGACATTGAATACCATTTGCTTGATTTACACAAATGTATTACTCAGCAAATAACTTAAACTATTAAAATATCAGTTTCATGTTCAAACCTATCAGATACTGAATAAACTTCCAGGAATCGTACACTTTGTAACAGCTAAACGACATTGAATACCATTTGATTAACCACGAATTTAGAACTTACACAATACCGTCGACCAACAAAACAAATTACAGGTTTACATGTACGTAAATTCCAAACAACAATGTTCATATACTTTATAAACTACCAGGAATCGTACACATTGTAAATAGATAAACGACTTTGAATACGATATGATTGATTTACACAATACCATCGACCAACACAACAAAGTTTTAATCACGGTTACAATATGTAAATTCATAATTGTAAAACTACAATCAGATATACTTACTACTGTTCTTCGACGCCAAATGCCGCAAACAGAGAATAGGGTTCGACGAGTTCTTCAATTTTTCCTTTTGATGCAATCGGATTAGGGCTCGATGTGTGTTTCTTCCGATTATGTAACCGCAAGGTCCGCAAGCCCTATGATTTGGGGATTTTCTTCCTAAAAACCTGCAACTTCCGTTTTTAAGAGTATGGTAAAAGACCAAAAAGCCCTTGATCAATGGTTTAAAAGTAGTTTTCTTGGTTTTCTTATAAGTTGAGGTTTTCTTAGGAACCCTCCCCTATATATATATATATATATATATATATATATATATATATATATATATAGATATATATATATATATATATATATATATATATATATATATATATATATATATATATTATAATAAAAGAGTAACTTGGTATGACACTTGTCACCATCACAATACCAAAATTTTACCGCCTCTCTCTCCTATTAAGTAATTACGTTAATTACTAATAATATTATTTAACATTTTTTAGATTAAAATATTTTTTTTATAAATTAAGAAAAATATTTGTTATTAATGTTATTTAAAAATAAATAAATTTTTATAAGTAATATTTTTTTCTAAAATATCAAACTTTGTTAAAAATATGATATATTATAAAATTACTATTTTTAAAAAGTAAATTATTTAAAAACCAAAAATAATTTAATTTAGGAGTTATGATAATAAAATATTTTAAAAAATGATATTTTTATACGGTTTGTTTTAGAACAAAATATTATTTTTTAAAAAAAATAAAAACAAAGTTAGAAAATATTGATATCACTATTTTATTACTTATAGTACTTACTTATACGTAATTTCAGTCATATCATATTTTAAAATATCATTTTATTTTCCATAAGTTTTATTATATTAATATTTTATTTATTCAACCCGTGTAATACACGGGTTTTCTAAAACTAGTGTGTGTGTATATATATATATATATATATATATAAATATGTTTGTATGAGAGAGTAAATTCCCTAACATTACCTTGCCTGGCCCGTAGACTTATATCTAATTATAGTTGAACCTTCGGTTGTGGCTAGTCATATGTTTCCACGTTCCACGGCCAAGCGATCTTTAAATATCGATAGATGTTATATTTTAATAATAAAATTTTAATTTATGTATTTTGCTCAATTATTTTGTTACGTGTTCGTTTATAAGAAGTGAGATATATATGTGATGAAGAAAGAGAATACAAAAGTTAGAAAAAGTGAGAAATAAAAATACTTATTAAAAGAAGAAAAGGGTAAAAAAAAGTAAATAAGAACCCACTTAGTGTTTGCTTATTTATTATATATAAATTTTGTGATATATTTAGCTTCCAAGAGGCTCTTGTTCGTGCCTAGTCTCGAACTCTAATATGATAGAGAACTCCATGTTTGTTTTATACTAAAATACTATTTTAGATGAATGGAAATTAAGTCGCTCTTTGGTGTAATAAGGCCTACGAGCTCTCTCTTTTTTTTATGAATGGAACTTTTGTTTAGTACCATCACGACAGGCTAGGATCCCGTTGAATTATACCTATCTAGTCATTCCCCTCACAAAGGTAATTTTCTGCCTCTCAAAAACTTAAATGTGAAGCTCCTTTTCGTTGAGATTTTAGGACTCTTAGCTCCAACTTCAATCTTGAATAAAGCTGAGTTGACTAGGATCAGACTATTGGATCAAATCGGCCTCCCGGTGGGTATATCTGAGTTCGAATTAATAGTCTCGGATTTCATATTTTTTATCAAACAAGTTAAGATGCGATATGATCGATTGGATGGATATTAATTTGTATTCTATCAACATTGATTGAAAGAGGTTGTATTAATTAATGGTTGGATGGTGTAACTTATCCAAATCAGACTTAAAAGCTCAAATTTGAATTGAATTACATAGAATATTGGAATAAGGTTATTGTTAGAACCACGTTCTAAATTTTCTTTCAATTTGTTTTTTAGCATATGAAATTTGATATTAATTGTACCCAATTCGAATAATGAATTTTCGGTCTTGAATACTCAAACCAGGTCCTTATTTGATCCAGACTCTAAAATCAATTTGAAATGGAACTCGAACCCGATGAGTTTCTGTTTGAACATACACAATTATTCAAATTTGAACTATATAATGTTTACACTTTAATAAAAAAAAGTACATATGCTTTAATTCATTGTTTGTATATATTTTGTACTTTATTTTTTTATTTAATTTATTTTTTTCATAGAATTATTAAAATCAAAAGTTATTTATTTAAATTTAATTTAAAATACTAGTAACCTATAACATATCATAAATAAATATTTTGATAGGAAACGTGTCATTCTTAGGTCATCATTATTTTTTTTGTTCTTTCTCATATTAAATAATAACAAGTGTGTATTCATCCACGCGCGTTGCGCGTGTGATGGATCGGGCTCAGAAAAAACTCAGTTGCGGTTGCTAACCCTGACTGGTAGTCATGCCAAAACAACCGATATCATCAGTTATCATCACAGCCCGGTACAGGACAACATGTAATAACGCTCAACCAAATGATGCATCAGGTTAGATGAGTTCGAATAAGTCTCAGATGAGCCAAGGTCATCATCAATAACATCTTTCCCAACAACATGCAAAACCCAAATCATCAAAAACCTAAGATGAATATCATGCTAAATGTCTCAGATGAGCAATATCCATCATCATCGACATAAGAGCAGATGCATCGGGTAACACCATTCAATCAGGTGCATCAGCTAAGATTATTCATCATGTAAACCCAGAGGATGATAGATCTGAAAACTCTAATGCCTCAATCGGCCAAAGAAGAGGATATCAGAACACTCACCGACATGAAAACGACCGCCTGCTCACCTCAACTGCAAACGAAAGGCCGAGCGGCGGCTGTCCCCAAGGGAGCGGAAGCCTCCGACATTCGGCCTAATGGCCGCAAGAGACCATACCCCTGAGTAGATGCCGATTTCAGGGAATATCGAACGATTTGAACCACAACAGCTTCCAACTCGGTCGGCCACGTGAAAGAGGAAATAGATAGGTACAACCAGTGAACCCACCGCCTTAATCTAGCCGGAAGCGGAAGGCCGATGACCTGACAACTCCCGTACCGTAGAGACCCAATCAAGCGGGCACCGCAACGCATAAAGCGAAATAGCTACCATCGGCGACGGCGCCAATGTTACCAGGCGGCAGGCCGCGACATCGTCACCAATATCTACCATCACCACATCGCATAATCCATCCCTTTTCATCTCCATCGAACCACAGGTGTTGCAAGTTTTGATCTTGGGTTCAAAGCTATATCTACAAACCTTAAAATAAGAATCCCTAACTTAGTTTTTAGGGTTTTGAGAAGAAGTTTTAAGGTTGAAGACGATGGTAGTGGTACAGATGATGTGAGGGATGTAGTGATGGTGGTGATAGTTCAATGATGATGGTGATGCTGCGATGATGGTGATGCGCTGATGGTGATTAGGGTTAACAGGGGATAGGGAAAGGGGAGACAGTGCGACCGTGGCAATGGTGGCGGTGGCGGTGATGCTTAGTGGTTGGTGTAACAAAGATGGGCAGTGGAGCTGGATGGCAGTAGTGTGAAGGTAACAAAGTTGATGCTTCGGTGGGCTGGAAATACCAAAATTGCCCCTTGATGAATAGTACTATTCATCAAGTCACATCAAAGTTGGTTTTTTCATATTAGAGAATATTAAATAATATTTTTTAATTATTTACAACTATTTGTATCTACAATTTTATTTTTCATCAATTATATTGTTCAAATATTTTATAGTTTAAATTACCATTAGTAATAATAATGGTTACATACTTACATCTGCATCTCTTATGATTTCTTTTAACGGTCAACGAATAATTTTTAAGCCCGGTCACCCGAGTAAACTTATTTGCGAAAGGTCACCCACGCCCGCGAACATAGACAACGATGGTGACCCGGCTCGTCCACCATTCCAAGGGAAACTCACCATCTGTGGTAAAACCATTGATCCACTTCGAGCATATTACATCAAGTGAGACTTCAACCCATAACCTCCACTTTAAAAAGTTATAAGATGTGTCCTCTTAAACCAATTGATCTAGTCTATACTATATTAATATAGATATTGAAAGGACAATAAGGTAATTTTACCAAAACTCTTAAATTTTAAGAAGTTTACATGTTATTAAGCACATTGTACAACGATCGAAGCATATGAGCAGAACCTCTATCCCTCATCTTCTGAAAAGGATATATTCCTTTCTTCCTTTCCTTCACTCTGAAGTCTGAACATGCAATCCTCTCTTTTCTTCTCTTAATACAGCCACGCTTACCAAAGAAGAAAGCCTCGCCTCTTCTTTTCTTCCCTTCTGGACCATTAGTACTCTAAGGAGGAAGAATGGTGTTTCTGTGCACAAATGAAAGCTTAAATCTTACAAATGAAAGCTCAAATCTTCTAAATTCAAATTCCAAATCTTGGCTATAATTAATCAGTGCTTCTCTCTTTCAATCTCCGGTAACACCTTCGTGACTTAGGTCTCTCCGCTTACCTAATTTTAACGGTTTAAGTTGTTCGCATTCTCCCCCTTTTGACTGAATCATCGATTATCTTACATTGATTTTGAACTTCCTCAGATAATCCGTGATAGTTTTATGTGGATTCAGATCTGGGTGTAGTGAATTTTTATTAGTTGTCATGTGAAATTGAACTTTGTGAACCTAATGATTTTGCTTTGTGTATCCACTATCATACTGCTTGCTTATTTGGGTATGTGGTATTAAATTGTGTTTAGTTTTGGTGTATGTAATGTATGCCATTGGATTCTTTTGGGTTGTGATTGATTATGTTTAATGATTTATGACTTGGGTATACACTGATATGTTTGAAATGATTCTAGGGTTGTTTTCAATTCTTATCTTTGTTATTTTGCTACCACTTTGCTGATTGAATGGTACGGCTTATTTATTTATTTTATTCTGATTTTAGATTATTATGTGTTGTTGGCCCTAATACTCATCTTAATGTTTATATTTTATGTCAATTGTATTGCACTGTATTACATGGCACTAATCTTTCTCCTCTTACTTTTGTTCTTTATTTTATATTATTGTATTAGTTAATGTACATTTTCATATTAGATTGTGGTTTATCTTGGCTTTGTGTTTGATCAAGTTCTGGATTGTATTGTTCATTGACTGTTGCTTTTTTGCTTACAGAAATCCAATATGGCTACCCTTTTTGCTTAAATTGTGTTTGATTATCATAACCATGGTGATTGTGATTATAAACCTCAGATTACATATGCAGTTAGATGTAACACCCGAAAGTTTGACCTTTTGGTAGGCTATGCGACTGAGCCTCAGTCGCCTGTGATTTATGCGACTGGAGGTCAACCGCATGGCTATTCGGCCGATTGGAGCTCAACCGCACGATTGGAGTTCAATCGCCCGAATGGAGTATGAGTCGCATGGAACATGTGCGACTGAGGTCCAATCGC
This sequence comes from Flaveria linearis, assembly GCA_024085815.1. NCBI lineage: Eukaryota > Viridiplantae > Streptophyta > Magnoliopsida > Asterales > Asteraceae > Flaveria > Flaveria linearis. The sequence goes on along the minus strand of CM044009.1, from coordinate 1,688,426 downwards.
ACAGTGTTGATGCGACTGAAGGTTCAGTCGCCCCTGGACCAGATGCGACTGAGATGTGGGTATAAAAGGGGAGCAGCTCCATTCCCCTCCCCATTTTCAGTCGGGGAGAGAGAGCAAGGGCGACAGGGAGCAGAAAGAGACCGAGAAGAGAAAGAAAGAAGGGAAGGTGCTGCCCGATTGTCGAGAAGCAAGCTAATTCGAAGCTCATCAACTTCTACCTGACAATGTGAGTTCTAGGACCCCTCATTTACATGTTTTAACTGATTTTGGGGCTGGAATCACGTATAAACCCTAGTTTTGTAAAAGTGTAAGTTGACCCATTTGGGTGAATTTTGAGTAATGCGTTTATAGTGAGAAGTAGGACTTGTATATGTTTGTATGACGTCGTAGTATGAATCCCTGAGACTTGGGAGGGTAGATTTGGGCTATAAATGGGTTAAAGATGAGTTTGGGTGCGTTGGTTCGCGGCTGCTGTTCATGATGAACTCCAGTCGCAGCCCAGTTAGGGTTATGCGACTGAAGGGCCATTCGGCCGAATGAGTATGAGTCGATGTCCAATCGCCCGACTGAGGCCCAGACGCCCGATTGAGTCTCAGTCGCACGATAGGTGATGCGACTGAGAGTTTCGGTCGCATAAGTTCAATCGCAGAGTAGTTCAGTCGTACGGTTAAGGGTTAGTCGCATATAATCCAGTCGCATAGTGTCTAGTCGTACGGAAGGAAGTCCAATCGCCCGTTTGAGTACCCATTCGCATGATAGCTCAATCGTATGGCCCAGTCGCATGGAGGACATGCGACTGGTAGTAGTTCAGTCGCCCGAACAGGCTGATGTGAGTGAATGTAGAATTGTATGTATGATGTATGTATGTTAGTATGATGTTGTCATGGTAGATGATGAATACCGATGATATGTAAGTAATTATGTTCCTTATGTGTATGTGTCTTATCTTTTAATAACTTTACGTGAATGAATGAACGAATGTAACGAATGTATTAAGAACGTAAAGTGAAAGATAATGAAAGAAGGAACATGATGAATGAATGCATGCATTAATGAATGAATGAACGTAATAAAGACTTGCAAGCAAAATGAAGGAGGTGCACACCCCTGGTAGGTGTTAGCTCAACGGTGTGCGGGTTAGCTACCCCGAAGGATGCACATCGGGGTCAGTCTTTGTGATTGACCAGAAGTATGTATGGGATCCTTGCCGCTTACCCTAGGTGACTGGATCAGCATTAGTGCACAACGTTCGTGATTGACCATCACAGGTCCAGCATCAGCATTTGTGCACAACGTTCGGGGTATAGCATATGGTATTGATCCAGAAGTAAAGTGAAAGATAAGTGGTGCATGTACCTACCCCAGGTGACTGGATCAGCATTTGTGCACAACGTTCGTGGCTAACTACCACAGGTCCAGCACCAGTAGTAAGTATGATGAAAGCGGGGTATTGCACATGTCACCGAATGTAATGAACGTTCGAACGAAAGTAAAGAAAGTATGAATGAATGTAATGAATGTTCGAACGTAAGTAATGAATGTAAGAATAAAAGTAAAGTACGTACGAAAGTACGTGAAGTATGTATGTATGAAAGTAAATGAGAATGATGAATAGTACACGAATGAAAGTAAGTAATGGATGATGAGATAATAATAATAATATTATCTACGTGTACGTATGATGTGTGAACACATGTATGGAAGAGCAGTTAATAAGAATGAAAGTATGTTTTATTATAAAAACTAGAACTCACTCAGCAACGCTGACTTTTTACGTGTTTTCCAGTTCACAGGTAGTGTTGCTGAGGATGGCACGAGGCGGCTACTCAGCTCTTTTGGGAGGGCATTCTCCATTTTGTAATGCTGCAACGTCACGTGTTGCGGGCCCATAACGCACGCAACAAGTCACGTTGCCTGCCATTACGAGATTTCTTGAGGATCTGAATCAACGAGATTACTCAAGAAATCTCCTTTATATATTTTTGAATTTAATATCTTCTTTATGAAGAAAAATATATTTTCTTATTTCGGTAGAGGTCGCTGTACGACCCTATGATTGTTGAGGAATATGCATCAGCAGCAATCATAGTGTAGTATGCCCCTATGATTGCTGAGGATTCGAATAAACGAGATTGTTAGGTAAATCTCGGGTTTCTATGTGTCTCCCCAGCAATCATAGTAAGGTTAGGAAGTGTAAAGAAAGTTGTATTTTGTAATCGTGTCAATGATGTAATGACAATTATGAATGAATGAGAATGTATATATGTTTTCTTTATTAATTCCGCTGCGTATGTTATGATCATGTACTAAAAGTATGTTTACACATTGTTTATCTAAAATATATGCAATGAAGGACCGACTGTAGGGTGCCCGGTGAGCGGGGCCTTACATTAGATTCAAGTATTGAAATTACATATGCAGCTAAAATCAAACATTTGTATTTAACCTATCTTTTCCCCTAATGTCACGAGCATGAAAAATAAAAATGGGCACTTCATGAAAATAGAGTTAATTTCTTTATTATGTAGTAGCTCCAAATGGAGTTTTTCAAAAAGATTACAAGTGAGCAATTCACTTCTTTTCTTTGAATTTGTATTTGCCATCTGAGTAAATTTTCATAATAAACCTAAACTTAAACTTAAGTAAAATGGGTAAATTTTCATAATAAACCTAAACTTAAACTGAGAATGGGACAGGGAGAATGAGAATGCCATCTGAGTAGTCGCGTGCCATCAGGTATTTTCTTAAAGATTAACTGGTTATTATATGCGCATGTGATGTGAATTATGTGTACTGTTAGACTGAGATACTAATGTAGTCAGGATAGGTGATGCTCGGGGTACGAAGAGTAGAGTAAGTGGCTAATCACAACTGGCCACTGTAATTAGGGACTTATTATACTTGACATAAACTGAGCTATTTCCTTGAATGACCGTGTTGGTGTTTTAATCTTTCAGTGTGATAGAAGATGGTCGGTGATAGATCATCTGATGCTTCCCGTGATGGTGAACGTGGTGATGAGCCGCGTATCACGCGAGGAAGACTTAGGAAAGAGAAAGTAGTTCGTGAGGAGAACGAGATTCCTCACCAGGAAGAGACGGACGAAAGCGCCAAGTTGAGAGCCTCGGTAAAAGAGGCAGTGGTGGAGGAAGTGCACCAGGTTATGCAGACGATCTTACCGTCTGTAATGACAGAAGTGATGAAAGCAGTACGCGAGGATGATAGACGAGGGAGGAATCGGTCCTCGGGTAGACAGCAACGGGCAGGGGTAGAAACAGTATTGTCTGATGATGAAGAGGAAGAAGAGGAAGAACAGGTACGGGAAACAGCCCGGGGTTGTGATTATGGGAAATTCATGAGGTGCAAGCCTCCAACTTTTGATGGCTCCGGTACTGCTACTGATGCTCACCAATGGGTGATGGAAATGGAAGCTGTCCTCGATATTAGTGACTGCCAGGAGGACAAGAAGGTGAAGTTTGCTACCCACTCTTTCACAGGGTCGGCTTTATGCTGGTGGAAAAATATGGTTCAAGCCGAGGGTACCAGGGCAATAGGGAAGATGAAGTGGGCTGAGTTGAAAAGGCTGGTGATCGAGGAATTCAGTCCTCGTCGGGAAATGGATAGGATAGAAAGGGAGTTCCTGCAGCTGGAGGCGGGAACGATGACCCATCAGCAGTACACGACTAAGTTTAACGAGTTGGCGCTGTTGGTGCCAGAGCAAGTGACGCCGGTGTCTCGAAAGATCAACCGGTATATTCAGGGGCTGCCATCCGAAATTCGTTGGCATTTGATTTCCGCCCGACCGAGTACTTTCAGGTCGGCGGTAGATTTAGCTGGGAGGTTGTATGATGAACGAGCTGCTTTGGTGAAATCTGAGGGCAGTAAGAAGGGAAGTGATGAGAGGAAGTGGCAAGGAAAGAGGCCTGGTCGGGGTGATACTTCGACAAGTAGTAAGAAGGCACGGGTTGATGATCGCCGTGTGGTCGTGACAAGTGCAGGGTCGAGAAAGTGTGAAAAGTGTGGGCGAGAGCACGGTGGTGAATGCAGATGGGGGCTGAATGTATGTTTTAAGTGTGGAAAGCCCGGTCATATGGCTAAGGAGTGTAGGGCGATGAAGTGCTTTAACTGCGGGGAAAGTGGTCATATGAACAAAGATTGCAAGAAGCCGAGGCCTGGGGGTTCCGGCGGGAAGAAGGCAGTGGGTGAAGGGTCGAAGGCAAGCGCCAGAGCGTTCACGATGACGCAGGAAGAGGCGAGGACCCGGTACGTTTCTGGTGAACCAAACTTTAGCCTCTGTATTATTTGATTCCGGTGCCAGTAGGAGTTTCATTTCTGTCGCTTTTTGTGCCAAATTGCCCGTTAATAGTAGACGTGTGGGGGTACCGTTTGATGTAGAGACTGCTATAGGTAAAACCACCAGGATTTCTGAGGTAATTGAGGGTTGCGATGTAGAACTGGAGGGTCACAAATTCCCAGTTAAACCCTTTGTGATGACGTTAGGTGGTTTCGATTTGGTGCTTGGGATGGATTGGTTGGCAGATTTCGAGGCGAACATTGTGTGTCGCAAGAAGATGATCAGTTTGACAGCGCCTGACGGTAGTCCAGTGATAGTTTATGGGGATCGGGTTACTACGATTCCGAAGGTGATCTCAATGGCAGTGGCGGGGAAATGTATGAGGCGTGGATGTAACGCCTATTTATGTTATGTGAAAGATGTAGAGAAGCCAGCACCACAACTGTCTGATGTTCCGGTTGTGTGTGAGTTCCCAGACGTGTTCCCGGAAGACTTATCGGGATTGCCACCTGACAGAGAGATCGAGTTTCAGATTGATTTAGTACCAGGCGCCCAACCTGTTGCCAAGGCACCATACCGATTGGCCCCGACAGAGATGAAAGAGTTGATGGAGCAGTTACAAGAGCTACTGGATAAGGGGTTTATTCGACCGAGTATCTCACCTTGGGGTGCTCCGGTCCTGTTTGTAAAGAAGAAGGACGGTAGTATGAGAATGTGCATCGACTACCGCGAGCTGAATAAGCTGACAGTAAAGAACAGATACCCCTTGCCGAGGATCGACGACTTGTTTGATCAACTTCACGGTGCTAGTTGGTTTTCACATATAGATCTTCGATCAGGCTACCATCAACTGAAGGTGAAGGAGCAGGATATCCCTAAAACAGCTTTTCGAACGCGCTACGGTCATTATGAGTTCCTCGTTATGTCCTTTGGTTTGACCAACGCGCCAGCTGCTTTTATGGACCTGATGAATAGGGTGTGCCGGCCGATGTTGGATAAATCAGTGATTGTATTCATTGACGACATCTTGATTTATTCAAAAAGCGAGACTGAACATGCCGGTCACATTCGCGAAGTTCTGGAGACACTGAGAAGGGAGAAGTTGTATGCAAAGTTCTCCAAGTGCGCATTTTGGTTGCGTGAAGTTCAGTTCTTGGGTCACGTGGTAAATCCGGATGGGATTCTAGTTGATCCGGCGAAAGTGGAAGCAGTAATGCAATGGAAGTCTCCGAAGACGCCGTCCGAGATCCGTAGTTTCTTGGGTTTGGCGGGCTACTACCGAAGGTTTATCCAAGACTTTTCCAAGATTGCTTCTCCGCTGACCAAGTTGACCCGAAAGGATGTGAAGTTTGTATGGGGTCAAGCTCAAGAAAAGGCATTTGAAGAACTGAAGACAAGATTGACCCAAGCTCCAGTATTGGCACTACCCGACGGGAGTGAGGATTTAGTGGTTTATTCCGATGCCTCCTACTCCGGGTTGGGATGTGTATTAATGCAGAGGGGAAAGGTGATAGCCTATGCATCCCGACAGCTGAAAGTTCATGAGGTTAATTATCCTACTCATGACCTGGAGCAAGCGGCTGTGGTTTTCGCGCTGAAGATTTGGCGGCACTATTTATACGGGACGAAGTGCACCATCTTCACAGACCACAAAAGCTTGAAATACTTCTTCGAGCAGAAAGATCTGAATATGAGGCAGAGACGGTGGTTGGAACTAATAAAAGACTACGATTGTGAAATCCATTACCACCCGGCAAAGCTAACGTGGTGGCTGATGCCCTTAGCCGAAAGGAGAGGCCCGAGCCGATTCGGGTGAAGGCGTACCACCTAATCATGACCTCAGACATGATGAAACAAGTCAGAGAGTTCCAGGATGAAGCACTGAAAGAAGATCATCTAAACTCTGAACGAATGAGAGGACTGGTAGCGGAGCTAGTAGAAAACACGACGGGCGTTAAAACCCGGTTTGGGCGTATGTGGATTCCTCGTCTCGGGGATCTACGAATGAAGATTTTGGATGAAGCTCATAAGTCCCGATACTCCATTCATCCCGGCGCCACCAAGATGTACCAAGACATGAAGAAAGATTATTGGTGGCCGGGTATGAAACGCGACGTGGTGGAGTATGTGAGTAAATGCCTCACGTGTTTGCAAGTGAAGGCGGAGCACCAGAAGCCGTATGGAAAGATTCAACCTTTGGACATCCCGGAGTGGAAGTGGGAACACATCACCATGGATTTCATCACAAAGCTGCCACGTACCCCTAAAGGGTATGATACGATCTGGGTGATTGTGGATCGATTGACGAAGAGTGCTCACTTCTTACCAATGCGGGAGACATATTCGTCCGAGAAGTTGGCTGATCTTTTCATCAAAGAATTGTGACTCGTCACGGTGTACCGGTGTCGATTGTGTCTGATCGCGACACCCGGTTTACATCCAAATTCTGGAAGAAATTCCACGATGCTATGGGGACGAGATTGCATATTAGCACGGCTTATCATCCTCAAACTGATGGTCAGTCAGAAAGGACCATTCAGACCTTGGAGGACATGCTTCGGGCATGTGTTATTGATTTCGGAGGAAGTTGGGATGACCATCTGCCGTTAGCTGAGTTCTCGTACAACAACAGTTATCATGCTAGTATTGGCATGCCACCCTACGAGATGTTATACGGTAGAAGATGCAGGACCCCCGTCTGTTGGGGTGAAATTGGTCAGAAAGAATTGGGAAGCGTCGAAATGGTAGAGGCTACGAATGAAAAGCTCGAAAGAATTAAAGCGTATATGAAGGCAGCCAAAGACCGACAGAAGTCGTATGCCGACAAACGACGCAGACCAATTGAGTTCCAAGTGGGAGACCGGGTTATGTTGAAGGTCTCACCTTGGAAAGGGATCATTCGATTCCGGAAGCGGGGTAAGTTGAGTCCGCGATATATAGGCCCTTTCCGAATCGTTGCTCGAGTAGGGGAGGTGGCCTATAGGTTAGATCTGCCAGACGAACTAAGTGGAATCCACCCGACTTTCCACGTGTCTCATCTGAGGAAATGTTTGGCAGACGAAGACATGGTCGTTCCACTGGTGATATCGAGGTAGACGAAAAGCTCAATTATGTAGAGCAACCAGTGGCGATCATAGATCGCAAAGAAAAGAGATTGAGAAATAAAGTGGTTCCACTTGTGCGTGTACAGTGGAGGCACAGGAAGGGATCCGAGTCAACGTGGGAAACCGAAGAAGAAATGAGGCAGCATTACCCACGATTGTTCGAAGAGTAACAGGTTTCGGGGACGAAACCTAAAATAAGGGGGGTGGACTTGTAACACCCGAAAGTTTGACCTTTTGGTAGGCTATGCGACTGAGCCTCAGTCGCCTGTGATTTATGCGACTGGAGGTCAACCGCATGGCTATTCGGCCGATTGGAGCTCAACCGCACGATTGGAGTTCAATCGCCCGAATGGAGTATGAGTCGCATGGAACATGTGCGACTGAGGTCCAATCGCACAGTGTTGATGCGACTGAAGGTTCAGTCGCCCCTGGACCAGATGCGACTGAGATGTGGGTATAAAAGGGGAGCAGCTCCATTCCCCTCCCTATTTTCAGTCGGGGAGAGAGAGCAAGGGGCGACAGGGAGCAGAAAGAGACCGAGAAGAGAAAGAAAGAAGGGAAGGTGCTGCCCGATTGTCGAGAAGCAAGCTAATTCGAAGCTCATCAACTTCTACCTGACAATGTGAGTTCTAGGACCCCTCATTTACATGTTTTTAACTGATTTTGGGGCTGGAATCACGTATAAACCCTAGTTTTGTAAAAGTGTAAGTTGACCCATTTGGGTGAATTTTGAGTAATGCGTTTATAGTGAGAAGTAGGACTTGTATATGTTTGTATGACGTCGTAGTATGAATCCCTGAGACTTGGGAGGGTAGATTTGGGCTATAAATGGGTTAAAGATGAGTTTGGGTGCGTTGGTTCGCGGCTGCTGTTCATGATGAACTCCAGTCGCAGCCCAGTTAGGGTTATGCGACTGAAGGGCCATTCGGCCGAATGAGTATGAGTCGATGTCCAATCGCCCGACTGAGGCCCAGACGCCCGATTGAGTCTCAGTCGCACGATAGGTGATGCGACTGAGAGTTTCGGTCGCATAAGTTCAATCGCAGAGTAGTTCAGTCGTACGGTTAAGGGTTAGTCGCATATAATCCAGTCGCATAGTGTCTAGTCGTACGGAAGGAAGTCCAATCGCCCGTTTGAGTACCCATTCGCATGATAGCTCAATCGTATGGCCCAGTCGCATGGAGGACATGCGACTGGTAGTAGTTCAGTCGCCCGAACAGGGCTGATGTGAGTGAATGTAGAATTGTATGTATGATGTATGTATGTTAGTATGATGTTGTCATGGTAGATGATGAATACCGATGATATGTAAGTAATTATGTTCCTTATGTGTATGTGTCTTATCTTTTAATAACTTTACGTGAATGAATGAACGAATGTAACGAATGTATTAAGAACGTAAAGTGAAAGATAATGAAAGAAGGAACATGATGAATGAATGCATGCATTAATGAATGAATGAACGTAATAAAGACTTGCAAGCAAAATGAAGGAGGTGCACACCCCTGGTAGGTGTTAGCTCAACGGTGTGCGGGTTAGCTACCCCGAAGGATGCACATCGGGGTCAGTCTTTGTGATTGACCAGAAGTATGTATGGGATCCTTGCCGCTTACCCTAGGTGACTGGATCAGCATTAGTGCACAACGTTCGTGATTGATCATCACAGGTCCAGCATCAGCATTTGTGCACAACGTTCGGGGTATAGCATATGGCATTGATCCAGAAGTAAAGTGAAAGATAAGTGGTGCATGTACCTACCCCAGGTGACTGGATCAGCATTTGTGCACAACGTTCGTGGCTAACTACCACAGGTCCAGCACCAGTAGTAAGTATGATGAAAGCGGGGTATTGCACATGTCACCGAATGTAATGAACGTTCGAACGAAAGTAAAGAAAGTATGAATGAATGTAATGAATGTTCGAACGTAAGTAATGAATGTAAGAATAAAAGTAAAGTACGTACGAAAGTACGTGAAGTATGTATGTATGAAAGTAAATGAGAATGATGACTATTACACGAATGAAAGTAAGTAATGGATGATGAGATAATAATAATAATATTATCTACGTGTACGTATGATGTGTGAACACATGTATGGAAGAGCAGTTAATAAGAATGAAAGTATGTTTTATTATAAAAACTAGAACTCACTCAGCAACGCTGACTTTTTACGTGTTTTCCAGTTCGCAGGTAGTGTTGCTGAGGATGGCACGAGGCGGCTACTCAGCTCTTTTGGGAGGGCATTCTCCATTTTGTAATGCTGCAACGTCACGTGTTGCGGGCCCATAACGCACGCAACAAGTCACGTTGCCTGCCATTACGAGATTTCTTGAGGATCTGAATCAACGAGATTACTCAAGAAATCTCCTTTATATATTTTTGAATTTAATATCTTCTTTATGAAGAAAAATATATTTTCTTATTTCGGTAGAGGTCGCTGTACGACCCTATGATTGTTGAGGAATATGCATCAGCAGCAATCATAGTGTAGTATGCCCCTATGATTGCTGAGGATTCGAATAAACGAGATTGTTAGGTAAATCTCGGGTTTCTATGTGTCTCCCCAGCAATCATAGTAAGGTTAGGAAGTGTAAAGAAAGTTGTATTTTGTAATCGTGTCAATGATGTAATGACAATTATGAATGAATGAGAATGTATATATGTTTTCTTTATTAATTCCGCTGCGTATGTTATGATCATGTACTAAAAGTATGTTTACACATTGTTTATCTAAAATATATGCAATGAAGGACCGACTGTAGGGTGCCCGGTGAGCGGGCCTTACATTAGATTCAAGTATTGAAATTACATATGCAGCTAAAATCAAACATTTGTATTTAACCTATCTTTTCCCCTAATGTCACGAGCATGAAAAATAAAAATGGGCACTTCATGAAAATAGAGTTAATTTCTTTATTATGTAGTAGCTCCAAATGGAGTTTTTCAAAAAGATTACAAGTGAGCAATTCACTTCTTTTCTTTGAATTTGTATTTGCCACTATTTGTTTGTATTTAACTTTCTTTTATGATTTTTAATAGAAGTTTGTTTAATAGGACTTATTGTCCTTACATTCATCAGGTTTTGATGTGTCTCCATTTGTATATTTATTGTATTGTCTGAATATACTTCTAAAATTACGCTTTGTGAGGGGGATCCTTTGAATGGATTTATGTAACAAATCAATAAAAAGAATTATCTTTGTTTCTAAGACTTATCTTTGTTTCTTTGATTCATAATGGTGGGATTATACTTAGCTTATTTAAATGAGAAGTATTTATTAGAGTGATTGAATAAAATACTATTAACATTTGGATCAAAAGATGAACCATGTGGTTTGAAAATAGATCACGAAGGGTGTTGAGGACGAGTAACAAATCAAGTATAAGTCAAACCTAGACACCATAACTATAAAAACCCAAATGATTGCATTCATGTTAGTATCGACAACTCAACAAGTAATATAATTAGATTTAAAGGAGGTTGTATTCTATATTTTTATTTTTTATTTTACTTTGTATCACTTTTATACTGGTTTCATTTGTTTATACATACATGCTTGTGAACAAAGTTTTATATAACTGTAATGCAGTTATGTAAGTTTTTTGGTCATGGAATCCACTTTACTAGGAAGATGGTGGTGGTAGAAAAGAAAAGCACCGACCAGCAACAATATCAAAGAGGTATTTATGTGGGTAATAGCAAATGATGGATGCGCAGTTCAAACACATGTTTAGAAGTTAAAGCTAACTGGTACTAGATTCTAACATGACTTGTTGTAGTGCATTAGTGTAACTTTAAACTCGGTTGGATGTTACTTCCAGCGCAACACGCGAGGTATAACTATCGCATTTTGTACTCTAACTTTTCATATCTTTGGGTTTCATTTTAGTAAAGTTTTATTTACTCATTAATAACCAATTATTATTGTTTCTGATTTTAGTAAGTTATTCACAACAAGGTTGTGGGTTTGAATCGCAACCATCATATTAAAAATGAATGCAAGTCAAACTAATAAAGTATCAAAAATTATACAATGAAAGGATTGATAAACTAACAGATCATGAATATCATATTGTAAATTGTTGCCGCCGCCGCGCCGCATCGTGCGGGGTTTTTACTAGTACTTATTGACGCATCTGTTATGATTTGATCCCTATGGTTGTACGTCAATTCAGTCGATCAAGGGACCGCAATAACTTTTATGGGCCGCATAGAAAGGGCCTATCGATCAAATATTGACATCCGTTCAAAAAATATTAAATATTGACTTTTTAAAATTAGTTAATTAATATAGATAAATGAAATGATTCAGAGATAATAATGAAAAATAATTTCATTTCATAAATCATAACATAACCAAGAAACTGGTTTTCTTTATGTGTGATTTAACCCTGTAATCATGTCAAAATAAACCTCCATTATACTTAGACTGTTTAGTAGTTTTTTAATGATTTCATTAAAAGGTTATATTTGAATTGGTATATACTAGAGTGTGTTTGGTTTACTTTAAAATATAAATTTTAATGGTTCTAATGCTTTTTATTGGGTAAGTTTTAAAAAAAAAAGCTAAATGTTTCAGATACCACCTCTTATTCAATCAGAATGTATAATGACTCATAACAAGATTATCAAATAGTCCTTAAGTTGTTTACGGTATGTGTAAAACAATGTTTTCAAAACCGGATCGGACTTCAAACCAGACGCCTTACTGGTTTGGTGGTCAGACCTGTCAGACCGGATTTAAGAACCGGATGACGTCATAATTATATATATAGTACATTATATTTACAGTTATACATATAAATTATAATTCAATATAAGCAATAATCTTATGTCCAACACACTAATTTATTATTCAACATCTTAACTTTTATCCATTAAAATAAAATAAAAAAACACAAAATCTAGTTCGAGCCCCGGTTCGGCCACCGATTCGGGACGAAACGGCCGGTCGAACCCCTTCAAAACGAGTTGATGCAAACCGGATCGGCCCCCCTCCGATTTCCGGTCGGACCGGTTGGACCGGCAGGTTCGATCCGGTCTCGAAAACAATGGTCTAAAGAGTAAATCACATTTAAAATAATAACTAGTTTTATGATATTTTTTTCTTTAATTCTATGAATGACTTTTTAAGTTCCGACTAAGGTGTCCCGTGTGGCCTCCTAAGGGACTAGCTTAGTAAAATATCGGTGTTAATTTAATCCATTCATACATGTGAATATGATACATGTTATATGTTTATGAAAATGGATTACAAGAAATATTAAAATCATTTAGATTGGTCAAGATGTTATAATTATTAAGGAATAGTTAAGTATGATCTTTTACAAATTAGACCATCCGTCGAATTTGCTGTTTACTAGTTTAATTAGTTAGCTGTTTCAAAAAAAAAAATCATTAGTCTTTATTATAGTTTATGAATTTGACCAACTAGCAAAGCCAGGAAACAACATTAGTTGTTTTTCATTAATTTTAATCACATTTTAATCCAGTTTTGTTTGATTAATTTAAAAATGTTCAGTGTGGTAGCTCGTAACCGGCTCAGTAGCACCTTTGATTACTGGTTTTAACCGTTAACCAATCACTTCGACCCTGATTTTCAAAACACTAGTGTGATGAGTTGTACAGACGATAATGACTCAATGTCGTATGAGACATAGTGCGTAGATTATAAGTTAGAAAAAATTACCTACATAATGATAGCTTTTATTAAGTTTCTTTAATAGTATGTAATTAATAGTTTTTGTTCTATATTAAAATTGATATGAAATGATAGAACAAGCGAATGACTGTTTTGAGTATACACTAGTTGTTTATAAGATGATTCTTTTTTATATTATTGCTAGCTTTTAATTATATATATTATAAGAACTACATAAATTTATAAGAATATGATTATGATTATATATATTATAAGAATTGCGTATAAATTTTATACATTTAAATTACATATTTTTTAATTTTAAACTAGAAAAACTATATACACATACACACACGAGCACGTATCGTTGAGAAAAATACAATAACACTATATAGAAGTTCTTACACGGGGCTTTCTGCTGCAACATGGTGTGATGGAATTCGTAAACTTCCTCGTCATCTACTATTCTTGACGTTTATTCAAACCTGATGAAATTATTGAAATTAACAAACAAGAAAAACTATATTGTTTTTGTGTCATTGTGTGTTTTTCTAGTTTCTAAAAAGGTATATAATAATTTACTATATTTCATATCATATTAAACTAAGAGAATTCTTTAAAAAAATTGCATGAACATGGACTAATAGACTTCTAATATCAAGTGTTCGTAGAATAACGTTTTCAAAATGTAAATCGTGTGGATAACATTAGATGCTAAAAAAATCATTGTTCTGAAATTAGATCGATAAAATCAAAAATCATTTGTGAAGTCAATTCAGGTACGAGTTAATAAACCACGCTACAAATGAATGGGTTGATTATGAGTAAAAAGTTATAATAGTGAAAAACTAAATAAAGCTTGTGGAAAACTATAGTTGTCTACCTTTTGATTTCACCAGCATAGCGTTTTTAAAACCGAACTGACCTACTAAATTAGCAAACCACCAAAAACTACCGATTGGATTTTAACATTAAATACATTAGCATATAAGATAACTCTTGCATAACGCATTAACACTAATGCATTATGCTTCTAACTTTGATCCGAGGTAAACAAATAAACTAAAAGTAATAAAAACAAAAAAAACATATATCAACAAAGTAAATATAGTTATTGTAAAGAAAAATCATACAATATACAGTTAAAGTAAAGAAAGTACTTTAGAAATTAGTAGTTTCTTCAACAAAGAGAATGGGTCTATGTATCCATGAGAATTTACTCAAGGGAATGTGGGTTTTAAAATGGGTGAAAACAAATGAAGGGTAATTCTTTCCCAACTAACAATTGAGAACCCAAGAACAAGAATGCTAAAAAGGCTTGTACTTTGTCCAACACAAGTTGTACATTTGTGTTTTTGTGGATTATCTCTCCCTAGTGGACAAAATTAAGGAATGATGACAATTTTGATAAAGAAAATGATAGGGGAATTCACGAAGGCTTCTAAATATGTTATCTTCTTGAGACGAGAGAATCTATATGATATGACACATAGGCTCATACATTTATTTAGGCCAAAATAATGGCCATAAAACCATAAATCTCAACAACATTTTAAATATGGATTGTGTTGTTAGGCCAATTCAAAGAAGACCCTGATTTATTTAAGTAAAACATATCCTTAAATAGTTTTTTTTTCTTCTTTTTCTTTTTGATATCACATTCACATATATTAAGATATCGTTGATAATAAAGATATCATAACACTAGTATTCCTCGTATGAAAAGAAAATTTCGAATACCCATTACTATAATAACCTATATATCTTCTTATTTGATAAGTATTGTACCTAATATGTTAATAACTTATGTTATGAAAAAAAATAATATTTTATAAGTTTACAAAAGAGTATACAAAATTTTCCATAAAAGGATATGAAACCCGTTCTAAGTAAGTGTTTGAATAATACAACTTTAAATTTGGTTTTAGCAAATAAGCTTAGAGCCTCAAAGACCAAAACTTCATGAATATTATCGTACTATTATTAGATAGGCATATGTTCGGTATTATGGAGGAGGGGGCGCCCTCGGCTCGGGTAGGCGGGTACCCACTCGAGTACACTGCTGCCATAAGTCGTCGGGTACAAGTCGCCGAAGAAGAACCGGAGTGTGAACGGCTATATAGCCGTTATTTCGACCGTTGGAGGAGCGTGACTGAGTGTCAAAAAAAAGTTTTATTTATGTAATCTTTTAATTTAATTATGTAATGTTTTATTATTAATTATGTAATTTTAAATTTTTAGAAAAGTTAAATTGTTTTTTAAATTGTTTAAATGTGAAAATAAAAGTTCCAGGATAATTGCATTTCCAACTTTTTAGGTGTTTCAAGATAGTTTAAGGTAATTATAATGTAACAATGTGTGATTGATGAATTCCAGGATAGTCCAGCTTTTTAACTCGTTTTATAATATCAAGTTACTCAAGGGACTAGTGGTATAATTTACTCTTTTAATCATGTGGAAGTAGTTTTTTTTATTAATTTATAAATGGCATCGTGGGCCTGAAGTCCTAAACACATGAATCAGATGTGAACTTTTTAATAATATCTAAAAGATAGCCAAAATAACATACACCCACATTATCTTTATGACACCTAATGATTTACACCTAAAGAAACTTGGATTTATGTTGTGTTTGTTCACACTCGGTTATGTTAATGTTTTTGTTATTTTTTGTATGAACCTGATAAATAATAATTATTAGAAAATTGTATATTTAATAGGAGAAAAGTTCAAATACAAAGAGAACATTATGTAAAAGTGTGAACAATCGGTGAGTGACATGTAACATATTTTTAAAAATGGAAGGAGAGGTATTTTAGAAAGTCTAATTTATTAAGATGAAGATGTGGGATATATTGGCTTTTTCTGTACGATTGAGGTTTTCAAACAATCAAACGATCGAATTCATCTTATATCAATTTCAATCGTTGAAGATTTAAACGTACGAAGTTTCAGCTTACATCAATTTCAATCGTTGAAGATTCAAACGATCGAATTCATCTGTTGAAGATTGCTTTACATCAATTACTTCGCCGATGTCGACGATTGATCATCAGTTTGGTACGTATGAAGACGATTATATACTGTAATTGAAATAGTATGTTAATTTTTGAACCGTAATTTTATTGTTTGAATCATCATTGTGTCTATACTGTCTGATTTCTGTGAATTTTGTTATTGATTGACATCATCATTGTGTCATCGGTATCATAATTATGTCATAGGTATCATCATTGTGTCTTTTTGTTTATTGTGTCTTTTGTATTGTCATTGTGTCTTAATAAAACAGTTATTGTGTCTATACTGTTAAATTACTCTGGACATTATCAATATGTTGTTGAACATATTTTATAAATATTAGGTGAGTCTCTATATTTTGTGTCTTTTGTGCTGTTGTGTTTGTTATATGAATTTTGTTATTGATTGACATCATCATTGTGTCTTAGATATCATCATTGTGTCTTTTTGTTCGTCATTGTGTCTTTTGTATTGTCATTGTGTCTGAATAAAACAAATATTGTTAATCAATTGGTTACGAACAAGGACGGGTTGTGTTTTTATCTTGATTATTTGAATAGTTACAAGTCTAAGGCTGATGAAGTTCAAATGTTCGCCCCACCTCCAAGCAGGAGAGATAGGTTTGTAGAGTTAACTGGAGGGAGCGAACGAAATGAAGCAAAATTTCGTGTACATGTTAAGCAAAAGACAAAAGGTAGGCCGAAAAGAATGAAGTTAGCTCATGAGTTAGCTACCGAACAGGCAGGAAAAAAGTTGAGAAATTGTGGGTTTTGCAAACAACCTAGTCACATTATACGCAATTGCAGTTTATATCTTCAAAGCATTAAGGATAAACAAGCTTCAAGCACCTCAACAGTTGATTCTATGCCTATTCAAGAATATGATTCATTATGTCATAAGATTAATTATGTCATTATATTCATTGTGTCATTATATTCATTGTGTCATTATATTCATTGTGTCATAAGACTCATTGTGTCATATTTGAAGAGTTTTGTTTACGTTTGATTTTGACGATAAAAACAAGTTACCAAAATACTATTGTGTAATGTAAAGCAACATATAGTAACAAATATTAACATGCCAACACATAGCAAAATATAACAACATGTCAACATACCAAATTATTATTGTTTCAAATTAATATTGTGTCAAACTACCATTGTGTCAAACTACCATTGTGTCAAGCTACCATTGTGTCAAACTACCATTGTTTCAAACAATCATTGTGTCAAACAACCATTGTGTCAAACAACCATTATGTCAAACAACCATTATGTCAAATTACTTTTTTGTCACTTCACCTGTTAGCAGTTTTTCACTTATTTATATGTTTGTCACCACGTTTTTTTGAACTATTGATCTATTTTAATGAGTTGATCCAATGGCTAGAATTACTTCTCACACTTTTTAGAATATATAGCCTTTGTAGCATATCTTCTCCCTTCAACTAATTACACATCCATAATCCATTAATTTTCTTGGGTAAAAGCAGTCGTGCTAAATTGTAGTAAAACATTTGTGTTCGACATAGGTTTTATATTTTTAGTTTCTCAGAAGCAATTAAATTTATGGTTGTGTTGTGTTAAAATGGTCGTTTTATGATTTTTTTATTGTAATCTGTAGATGTACATCTATGTTATTAACAATTGTAAAAATGGTATTCATAAAAGAAATTAAATTTACAGTGTTCTCAATTAATATTTTTAATTAAACTTATAGTATTCTCAAATAAAAACTCACAAGTTAAGTCAATAATATCTTACTTTGCCTTAACTTTGTATGTATATATGTATGCAAATGTACAATGTGTCTATAACGTTAATTTGTTTAGCATTTTTAATTGACTTTAACAAAAAATAATCAATTAAAGATAATAATGAGAACAAACTATGCAACGAAACGTTGCCATCTGAATTATTGTTGATCACCTATATTTTATAATTTAATAAAAAGCATTATACTAATTAAGATTATAGCCAACAAGTCCTAGATCAACTTGTTTATAAGGAGGCATCCTATGACTTTTCAAGGTGAAGCTCATGGGTTGAAGTCTCACTAGGTCCAATATGCTCCAAGTGTGCCACGGGTTTTACCACAGTGAACCTTTGAGTGTTGGGTTTCCCTTGGAATGGTGGGTGAGTCGGGTCACCAGCGCTGTCTGTGTTCGCGGACATAGGTAGCATATCACCAATAGGTTTACCCGGGTGACCGGGCTTAAAAATTATTCGTTACTGTTAAAAAAAAGTAATTAAGATTATAAGAATATGATATATGCATATAATTTTCTTGGTTTCACATATATAAAATATTGCCTCAAAGCATCACAAGCAAGGAACATGAGTTGTCTGGCTCACCTCTATATATTCCTAAAGTTTTGTCTCTTTGGTGATCATGAAATGACATTATAGAATTTATATTTATATCGCAAATATTACGATATGATATTTTTAAAAATGTTCAAATAAAAAGTGTTATAAAACTAAAAAATATAATAAGTAATCTCAGTCATCAATCTCTATAATCAAGGTTGAAATCAATTTGTAAGAACTAGTTTATTAGATGGTTATTTTAGGATTAATCACTTTTGTTGACTTTTAAAAGTCCCACTGCTTTATTTTATACGTTCATAACTTTTATATATGACAGTGTTTTTATAAAAATTGTATCATAAAAATGAGCGTTTGTGATCTTTAAAACGAGTATAATATTGCTATATAAAAAGATAATAATATTTCTTACGCTTATAAACTCATATCCCGTCATTATTTCCTTTAGTTTAGTTCATTATGTCTTTTTGTTAGTTATTCTGTATTTCAAAATACTATTGTGTTTTATAAATGATCAATTTTAAAAAAAATTAATGATAGAATAATATTTTTGTGTATCTCTAATAGGTAAAACATAATAATAAATTAATAACTAATTAATCTAATATATTAAAAATAATGACAAAATAACACAATATCAGACTGTATTTTTTGATCGTCATGGTGTTATTTTAAATACTATGAGTTTTGAAAAATACATTCGTGAAATAGCATCATTGTGTACTTCTAAATATAAACACAATGATAGATAACAATAAATTTATATAATGTATAAAAAACAATAACAAAATTAACACATTATGTTATTTTTAACGCTATACGTTTTGATAAATACATTTGTGAAATTATAGCATCGTGCACTTTTAGTTATAACACATAATAATAGATAACAAGTTTATATAAAATAATAAAAATAACATAAAATAATCTAAAACATAAAACACAATTATAAATACATATAACAAATGATGTAATATACATGACAAGGTAAACTGATATTTGACACAATTAAGGTATATGACACAATGAGCTAAAGTATATGACACAATAATCAAAATATATTCCTCTTTAAAATAATTAAATGACACGTGTCAAGCCCACAATCATTTTAGGCTTTTTAGATTAAATATCATTTTTACTATAATACTATTTTATATTTTGTTAGAGCATTCACTTTAGGTTTTTTATATTGTTAAGAGCATGTTCCTTATATTATAAAAAATAATTGAGTGCTTGTGAGCGAAGAAAAAAGTAAATATTACTATTCATCTGTATATTTAGAGAAATATTGTTCATCTCTTATAATTTCTTAATATTTTTTAAAAGTGGTAGTGTGTAAAAAAGAGAGAAAAAATAATGATAAAGATATAAAAAATATTTAATAAAAAAGAGAAAAAATATTGAATTTTTATGTAATTATAAGAATGAGGATGAAAAACTTGATTTGAATGCTTTACAAGCATAATTTTATAAATTATAACAGCTACAACATATGATATATAAAAATGCAACATAGAAGTGGGATAGTCAACGTTTAACTCGTTAAAAAAAAACAGAATCTTGTGAGTTGTGACAATGAAGCTGAGTTAGGAGTTGTATTATTTAGTCTAGTTTTTTTTATTTTCAATGGTTTTTGTTTGAAATTTAGAGAGAAATTATTTTGTTGTAAAAGTTGAATATCTTTATTATTTGCATTTTTGAAAATTATTGTTACATTAAATCTAAATTCCAACTTAGTTACAAAAATGTGATGACATAGTTTAAACATAAATAATTATTGAATCCAAACATTTCTACGTTTAATATCATATCCATTTTTCAGACATAACCATTTAAATATTTTAATCAAATTTAGTTTGCATTTAAATTTAAAGGTTAATATTCTAAAAGACAAAATACATAAATTTTAAGTATTCATACATTTTTATTGTTTATAAAAGACTAATGATTTTGCATATGATAACTCTTCATGTTTATATATGGTTTTTAGATTTCAACCATCATTCCACGTTTAAGCTTATGTGAAAATGTTATCTATATCTTGTGGATCAGGGGTACCAAAGCTTTCATACTTCTCACTTTTAACACATGTGAAGAATGTTATATTGTAAACGACACAAACATTCCATCCATTATCAAATGTGGTCCGACCTACACTATATTTTGGACTGGATATCATTCGTACATGATGTGTAAACCGAAAATTTAAAATAAGTGGGATGGGTATACAGATATGGTATCTATATGTGATTAGTTATAAAAGTTTTCATGGGTATGAGACGGACATGACATTATGTGATGCATAGTCCAATATCCCGACAATATATATTCGTTTACACGAGCCACATACCATTAAAAAAATCTATTTTTATGTCTCTTTGATAGGTTTTTTTGACAGGTTTCTTTGACATGTGCAATAATGGCCTATTTTAGTAGGTTAATTATGTGGATCTTTTTAAAGTTTTAATGATATTATTTATATTTTGTATGATTTATATAGGATAAACTTAACTATGGTATTTTATTATCATAAAATTTACATGTTTTGGATATTTAAACATCATGAGATTTATGTAATTTTCTATAGATGTTAACACAATAAATTTATATAAAAAATTAAAATCTTAATAAAAGAAGTACACTCAATATTCTAATTGGTATGTTCGTAGTTAATGGGTGATTACTTGATGGGTATTGAGTTGCGTGTGGAATACCATTTTACAATCAAGTACGATTGAGTGTAATAGTTCAAGTAAACTGTTAGGATCTTGTTCGTTCTTCCCTGATTGGTTGTCCATCCATGAACCACTAGAGAGTTAACGCCATCGTTGGCACACCAATTTGCATGTAACTTTGATACAATCTATAGCTGGCGTCTCATGCCACCAGTAATGTTCACGTTGCTCACATTTGCTCTAGCGAAAAATTTCCCAAGACGTCGCGTCATCCCTAAATTTTTTCCGTTCGAGCACGTTTGACTGTGAGTTCTCCTTTTATCCATAGCCAACACACTCAAATGTGTTGATGGTATTTGAGACGTATCATTCATTATAAACCCAACAACTCTCTTCTCCACGGCCGATATAAAGATTTTTCTAAAATGTTACAATACCCCTCCTAGACTCATTATCATTACAGAGGTTTGTCCCATCATCATAATCAAAGATGTGAGATTCGTCTAAGATGTCCCTACAAACACTATCATGGATTCATCATCCTCGACCCGAATACAATCTTAATTATGTTTAGACCGTATTCGAGGTTACTTCATCAAATCTAAAACTACAAGATAAACCGTTAAAAGGTATCAAATTCCAAAACAAAAACAACAAAGGGGGTAGCATGTTTGTTGCAAACAATTGAGGGCCTAAATAATAAACAATAATAATGGATCACTACTTATTGAAGCAGCTCTTTTAACATTTAGCTATAAAAAGACTCCAAAGTCCACCAAATCGCTCTCTCTACAAATCGGATTATCGAAGCCTCGGTGCCGACGGCAAAGAGGTTTTTCAATTGTCAATTGTCAATAATCAAGGTAATTCGATCTTAATTTCATGTTATTGATGAATAATTTCTGTTCATGCGATCATTTTTCGTTTTGATTTCGTTGTTTATGCACGAAGGTTTGATCTGTTACACGATCGGTACTGGAGTGAGTCTGTGAGTGATTTGGCGTGATTATCGACTATAAATTTTAGTGTTTTCGTTGAATTTCGAAGTTTTGTAGCGTATGAATTCATGTTTATGGAATGAAACTGTGTTTGTGCGAATTTGGTTGTGAAATTTTGGAATTTTGTTGAGGTTTTGCAATTAAACAGTTCGGTTTAGCGGTTTAGGTTTACGTTTTGGGGACGTCAATCGGATCGGTGATCATCTATGGATTGAGTGATTAACTTATCATGTGGTTGATGATCGTGTTGCTTTTATCACGAAGCTACCTTTTTTATTGCTTTTTGATTATATAATTCAATGAATTGGACAAGCCTTTGTGAACTTACCTTTTCGTTTGTTTTTAGGGCTAGTGTTTACAGGGTGAAAACATGAAAAATCAAGATACTTTCTGACATTATGAAAATCTATTTCAACCTAATTTTGACATTTTGTGGAGGATCTGGAACTTGGTATATTTATTCATATCTAGTTGGGGTATAATTGAGGACACAGAGCTGTTTTGTTGGTTGTCGCGGAAAATTTATTAAAAGACTGGATTTTATGAAATGTTGGTTTGTTAGGGTTGAGAAAAGAGTCTTTGTGGCGTCAGAGTTAACAGAATACGCGTATGTGCCACGTGTTTGGTGATTGTGCGTCAACGTGCGGTGATTGTATAAATTTAACAAGTTCAGGGATTAGATTATGTCAAAATCTAGTTGGTTGACTTTTTTGCAAAAGGAGAAAGTATGTGTAATGTTGGATTTTGTTCTGTATTAACCCTGTTTTTAATCATGTTTGATGGAATATTAATGCCTCTCGTATGCAAAGGGCTTGTGACTAAATATGTATGCGCGCGCTAATTGGCCAGGATTTAATTGAAGCTGTAATACCGAAGAAGAAATGGGGTCAGAAGGGCCAAAGAGTGTCGTCATTCACGTCACTGGCTTCAAGAAGTTCAACGTGTTTGCTACCAACCCAACTGAGACGTTAGTTTCTAATTTAAGAAGTTATGTTGAAAAGGCAGGTTTGCCCCCTGGTGTCTCTTTAGGCAGCTGCACAGTTCTTGAGACTGCAGGAGATGGTGCTTTGCCTGCGCTTCAGAAGCTTCTAGAATCGAGTGTTTCAAGTGAGAATAAGTCCAGCTCCACAGAAGTTGTGTGGGTGAGATTAATATTCATTTCAATACTGTTATGGAAAATTCAATCTTTATTGAGATTGATATTTATGACATTTCTCTATGATCAACTTTCATTGGACGGATTGTTGTTTAGCATGCTAGGAAAGTAGAAAGTTCATTTGAGAACGACAAAAAACTTGACGTCAAAACACACACATCAGCCCGGTAGGTTAAACCAATGAAGGGCCAAGATTGAATCTACTCACGTGTGAATTTTTCTTCACGTGCGTATAATAACACACACGCCACATGTATTTCTCCGCATGTGAAATGAAGCATTTGTTCACAATTTCACATTTGAATATGCTCACTTTTGGCCCTTCACTTTTTTGATCCAAGGGCCTAGATGTGTCTTTTTGTTCTCAAGTTTGATGTGGTTCTCAATGAGCATGCCCTGCTACAGAATGTGTGAAAGAAACTCATTGTTATATGTCACACTCTACTTATACCCCCCCCCCCCCACCACCACCACCAAAAGACACCAATTTGACTTGCAAGGTCAAACTTATATGCTACATTCGAATTGAGATCCTTTTGATCTTTATGGGGTTTATTAAACCAAAACAAATTTTACTTGTACTTTTTTCTCATTGTATGTAAGAAATTTCTTTTCATATAACATATATCCAATGTTGTAAGTAATCCTCTACAATAGATAAATGGCGACAGCGCCACATCATCATTTTACCTGCTATAAAAGGTTACTTACGAGGGTATAAAATTGGAAGCAATTTATACACAAAAGGAAAAAAAAAACATCCACTCATACATGCAATGCCAAAAGGATAAAGTTACATTGTGGTGTAATTTAATTTACATTCAGTATCAAGAACAAAGTAATTGTTCTATGATATTTTCGGTATTATATGTGCAATAGAGTTTTGGACTTCGAATCATTTCTAATGTGGAATTTTTCTGTTTTAATTTGTTATATCTTTTTCGCTTTTGGTTGATTTATGTATCTTTATTTTCCAGCTTCATATGGGGTTAAATGGCGGGGCGTCAAAATTTGCCATTGAGAAACAGGCAGTAAATGAAGCCACCTTCTCTTGTCCTGACGAGCTTGGTTGGCAACCAAAGGTTTCTCCCTTTATATCATTAAATTTCACTTAGTATTAAAATTGATTGTTTTATGCTAAAACCTTTCTTTTGACAGCGCCTGCCAATTGTCCCACATGATGGAGAAATAACTCGAATAAGAGAGGTAACTATTGTTCTGTTTCTGCCATATAGCTTACCTTAATCCCACAAGTTTACCGTACATCAAACACGCAACGTACATAATTGCTTTGTGAAGAAATAGTATTAATTTTAAATATATACTCCTAAAAGTTCAAAATTCCATATATGTTCTTTTAAAGTTCATGATATCATATTTACCCTTTCAAAATTGTAAATACCATATTTACCTATTCCATAGTAAGTATAATATAATCAGTTATAGCAGTTTGTTTCACTGAATAAATGAATAGGAAAACAAGGTTCCTACTGTAAATATTCTCAGTGCATGGTTCACTGTGGGCTATGCAGAGAAAAAAAATTTGTTACAGTAGTTTTCATCTTATTTACTCTGAAATGAGTAAATAACAATATGAAGTTTTTAGTGTTTTGAAATGGTAAATATGATATCATGAAATTTTGAGCTTTCGAAAGGATACATTTGAGAATGCCCCATGTGAATAATTTATGCAAACAATGGTGAAATTTTTTAGTTTGTATATTACCCCCCTCGATCCCTAGAACACAGTCCACTTTTGGGTTTGGAAATCTAAATTTAGCATGTAATAGTTGCTCTTATTTTTAGTCTGCACCTCCTCCTAAATAACTTTTTCAAGAATTTAGTTGATTATAGTAACAATATGGTTTATGTGATTATAATAAAGGCATTAATCATTTAAATCTTTTAAAATATGGACAAAAAGTGGTTTGCGGGTCAACCTGGGTAGCACAGTTAGGCTGACCCCGGACAATGACCTATTTTAACATGTACCCATTTTGACCCGTTACAACGTTCCCATTCTGTTTTAGAGCATGGTAGACGGGCCTCAAATTCTCATCAAATTATTATTCTTTCCATATGCTAACTCTTGTCTCTCTTGATTTGTTTTCTATAAAGACTGCTTGCTTCGTTGACGCCATCCTGGAGTTCTTAAACAAAATCAAGGGCTATGATGCAACAATCTCTGATGATGCAGGGCGTTTTGTGTGCAACTATGTCTACTATCATTCTCTCCGGTTTGCTGAGCAAAATGGTCATAAGTCGCTTTTCGTGCATGTCCCTCCTTTCTCGAGAATCAATGAAGAAACACAGATGCAGTTTATGGCAGCCCTTTTGGAGGCAATTGCTATTAGTTGTTGATATCTTTCATCTTTTCATGTTTATTGTGACTCTTTCTTATGGTTTGTATGCTTTTGGACTGTTTCTTCTGTAAATCTTTATGTTTTTTTTCTGAGATATTTTGGATCCAGTAGAGATTGCAGTTGTGCATGCTTTTGGACCTTTTTACCCAGTTTTTTTTTTTTTTAATTTTTTTTGCCAGTAGTTGTGTCTTTTTTTACCGGTGACAAGTAAAGCTTTTTTTTTTCTCATGATGGTTCGATTCGATTAGGGATTATGGCTGCTGTGTTGTTAATGTTTTGAAAACTGACCGGTAGTCGAAATAATTTTTAAAGATTTTAAAAATCGGACTGTGTCTACAGTTATTATTTAAACTTTATAGAAGTTTAAATGTTCTATAAAATATCAATGCTATATCAATTGAAGCTTGAATGGTGTTGTATTGCTTTTTTAAAAAGAAATCAAAATAAACAACTGGTAAGTGGCATCATCTAGTGGGATACTGAATGTGTTTGGTAGGATAGTGTCAACAAATGGTTTTAGTGGTGGTAGTGGGGCTTACCACTCTGGCTCTTTGGGTGGAATGAAGTCATAAAAAGAATTCGCAGGGCCCTAACATGATACCCGTAGACTTGTAGTCTGATTAAATCCTTCGCGTCAAGGTGCTTGCTTTCACTGATGATGGGAGGACGAAGGGTCCGATGGGCACAGCCTATGCAAGCCTTAAAATCCAAGATCCCATTCTAACCTTGATATGTGAACTTGTTTTGTGCTATGTCTACTGAGATGTCTTGGAGACATGGTTCAAGCTCTGTATGAAGACGGCTTGTGCCTGCGGGTCTATGAAGTGTACAAAACAATGATCGTCAGATATCGTTATTAATAGAAATATTAGATGGTCAGAGGGTTAGCAAACCATTCTAGTTTCGTCTAGGGCTGTTCAAAAAGCTCGACGCTCGAAACTCGCTCGAAACTCGTTCGAAAAATGCTCGGAATTTTGCTCGTTCGATTTTCCGCTCGGTTGTAAACGAACCGAGCGGCTCGGTTCGGTTTGAAAACGAACCGAGCACGAGCAAAGGTACGCTCGCTCGTCGCTCGCTCGGTTTCGCTCGAATTATTTTTAGTTTAGTTTTTATATATTTTATATATGTTAATTTAGTTTTTATATATTTTATATATTTAACTAAATTTACGAAACTACCCTTCTTCTAATAACCTAAAATAAAACCCTAACCCTTCTTTTTTCCCCATCCCTATTAATCCCTTTTCTTCCTCAGAAGTCAGAACTGTTGCCCGCCTCCCCCACCCCTCGGCCCTCGTGAGTTTCGACTGCCGGAGTGCCGGACGCCACCTGCCGGAGTGCCGGACGCCACCTGTCGGAGTGCCGCGCTGGTTCTGGCTGCTGCTGCTTGAAGCCTCGGGCTCGCTGCTGCTTGAAGCCTCGTGCTCGCTGCTGCTTGAAGCCTCCAATCCCCCATCCGGCCATCCCCATCGCTGCTGCTTGAAGCCTCGAGCAAAGGTACGCTGCTCTTGACTTTAGGTTGATTATAGTTATTTAGACTTGATGGCTCGTTTATTATTCAGATAACCAACTATTTCGATCGAATGATCTTGCTCTTGACTTTAGGTTGATTGTAGTTATTTAGACTTGATGCATCTGCTGATAACATGATTGAAAAATTTATAGGTACTAACACTTGAAATGTTTGATGAATATTGCACTATTCTATCTTCAGGAAGTTTTAAAGTTACATCCTGTTTCCCCATCTTCGTTGAGTGATGTTGACAAACAAGTCTAGGAGAAACACTTCTGCACTGTAAATCTGTTGGAATGCTTACTACTTTGTGTTAGTAATGCATTTATTTTTTTTTATAATTATAAAATGAGTTAGCGGATTATCAAAAAACACCTAAGCAAACCCTAGTCAATAAGCAAGCAACCAATATATGTTTTGTTTTGTAGAATGTCTTCTCGTAAAGAAATGTATATGAAAATAGTAACTTAGCTTGATTCTAGTTTGTTGATTGGTTATTAGTTCATATTAAACTTAATATATGTTTTGTTTTGTAAAATGTCTTCTCGTAAAGAATCAAATGGAATCGAGGGTCCTAATGTTGAGCTAAGTGATGGTGAGAGTGTGGAGTTAGTTGATGAATTGAAAAGCAAGGACAACACAACTAAAGATGGGGCAACAAAGGGTAAGCGAAAGAATAGTTCTGAAGCGCATGAACATTTTGTAGACATTGAAGGTATGTATAAAGGAAAAATGGTTAAAAAAAACAATGCATCCATTGCAAGCATAGCTACGTAGCACATACCTCGGGCACAACATCAAGTCTTAAGAGACATCTCAATGAGTGTGCATTATTCCAAAGATTGAAAGGTAATAATAAGAGTTTCATTAATTTTGAGTCAAGTGCCAGTGATAACAATAAGGTTTTCATGAGTTTTGATTCAAGTGGGGGTTACAATCCAATGAAATGTAGGGAGATTATTGCAAAAATGATCATAGCTCATGAGTTACCTTTCTCAATTGTAGAATATCATTGGTTTAATCAGTTAATGAAGTATAACAATCCCTTATATCAAAGAGTAAGTAGGTCAACAATTACAAGAGATTGTGTCAAAGTGGTGGATGTAGAAAAAGAAAGGATAAGAAAAATTTTGAAAAAAGTTGATATGATATCACTTACAAGTGATTGTTGGACCTCAAACCAAACTATTGGGTACATGTGTTTAATGGCTCATTTCATTGATTCTGACTGGAAAATGCAAAAATGTATAATTGGTTTCAATGAACTTGCACCACCCCATAGTGGTGAGGTCATATCATATGGTATCTTAGAATGCCTTATTAAATGGGGCATTCAAGACAAGATAGCCACAATTACCCTTGACAATGCATCCAACAATGATAGGGCGGCCACTATTTTAAGAAATAACTTTGAGTTGAAAGGAAAACTACATTTTGAGGGGTTGTTTTTTCATGTTAGATGTTGTGCTCATATCTTAAATTTGGTAGTGCAAGATGGGTTAGGAACTATTGAATAATGTCTTTCAAAAATTAGAGAAGGTGTAAAGTATTTGAGAAAGTCTTCTGGTCGTTTATTGAAATTTGGTGAAATAGCGATTACTCTTGGTATTTCCACCCGTCGGTCTCTATGCACCGATGTAAAAACTCGGTGGAACTCAACGCATCGAATGCTTGAATCTGCTATTCATTATAAACAAGCTATTCAGGGTTATGCATTAAGAGATTCTAACTTTATATGGTGCCCCACAAATGAGGAATGGTCTCGAGCAGAAAGGGTTTCCAAGCTACTTGAAGTTTTTTTGAAAGCTACTAATCTGTTTTCAGGTACATCATACCCGACTTCAAACTTGTTTCTTACTGAGATATACAAAGTAAAGAAAGAGATATATAATGCTTTCATATCAGATGATACTTTCTTGACTAGCATGAGTGTACCTATGTATGAAAAATTTGAGAAATATTGGGGGGAAATTGGAGTACTTATGTCTATTGCATCTATTTTAGATCCTCGTTTTAAGTTGATGTCCGTTGAGTGGACTTTTGAGAGGTTGTATTCAAAAGATGAATGTGATAGACGAGTAGAAGATGTGACTAGTAAGTTAAAATCCCTTTTTCAAAAGTATTTCAACTCGTTTAAAGCATCCAAGGCTGCCATAAATAGTTCAACAACTTCAACATCTTCTAACAATCAAGCGGTGCATGGAGATGATTTTATTGCTTTTCTGAAATCTAGGCCCGTTGAGAATGTACAAAAAACTGAACTTGAGGTGTACTTAGAATAGCCTAATTATACTTGTTTAGAGTCACAGTTTGATTTGTTGACATGGTGGAGTCAATATTCAACTAAGTTTCCTGTTTTAAGTAAGATGGCAAAGAATATTTTTAGCATTCCAATCACAACAGTGGCTTCCGAATCAGCCTTTAGTGTCGGGGGACGTATATTAGACGATTATCGAAGCTCTCTATCAAAGGATATGGTGGAAATACTCGTTTGTGGAGGTGATTGGTTAAGATCCATCTAAAAAACAACCATAAAAACATTAGAAGTAAGTTAATATTCATATCTTTTAGTTTTTTTGTAATGTTTACACTTTATGTACTAACATGTATAATTTTTTTTATATGTAGCAATATGTAAAAGAAGAAGAAAATATGGAAATTGATATGTTGGTTCCTAAGGAGTGTGACAACAACTAACAAAAGAAGAAGGTATATTTTATATTTATATATTTATAGTTTTTTAATGTGTACTAATATATGGAATTAATACGTTTGTATCTTTTGAATTAACTTCATGTTTCTTTAAACTTTGAATTAGGTTGATTAGCGTAAAGGCAAGATTGTTGGATGCCGATGATTAGAGAATAAAAGCCGATACGATGGATTTCTATTTTGAGGTGGTGGACTTGGGTTTTCTATTTAGAGTTTGAGTAAAAGTTCAAACTTTATGTATTGGATAGTTGGATTTCTATTTTGTTAAACTTGTTTTGTATGTTTTATTTGTTACTTTGTTAACTTTGGGTTGGAACTTAAATGTTAATTGTTAAAACTTGAAAGAATTATTACTTTTATTTTAAATTCTAACACAAAACCGAGCAAAACCGAGCGAAACCGAGCAAAACCGAGCGAAACCGAGCAAAACCGAGCGAAACCGAGCGCTCGGTTTAAAACCGAACCGAGTTCGAGCATGTAGTTTGCGCTCGAATTTGTAAATCCGAACCGAACCGAGCCGCTCGGTTTGAAACCGAACCGAGTTCGAGCAGAGCTGCTTTCGGTTCGGTTCAGTTCGTGAACAACCCTAGTTTCGTCCATGCATTAGATACCAATTTGAGTTGCGTATTTGAGTCAAATTGATTTTTACCTCGTAATTTACGAATCGTCTAGATGCAAAAGTGCAATGCTACCAGTGAAGTGGGATTTGCCTTTAAATTTACGCTCTATATCTATGCGTACTTTCTATAAACTTAAAACAACATACGTAATCTATAAAAATGTTAAACCTAAAATTACTTAAGCGATGGAGAAAAAAGCATCACGTTATTTACTCCTAAGATTCCTACCCATCCATTACACTTTGATTAAAAATATTTAAAGAAAAAAATTCTTAGTTTCTAACTTTTTATTTTTTTAACAACAATACTATTTTAATTTTAATGATTCTTTTACAAATCACAAAAGGTAACTTTAGCATTAAATACTAATAATTGTTAGTTTAACGGGTTAAAATTAGTAAGTGAGATATCTCTGATATACAAATATAAAAATATCATGGGTTTAAGTTTTACTTTAAACAAAATGTTTAAAATTAAGTCAGGGTATAAGGAGATTCTTCCTGAGAGGTTAAGGATATGATCCCGATTGAGAAATAAATAGATACCGATTAAGATAACACTTATATATGATACAATATATCCAACTAAAGGGAAAACTATACAGAACGGCAGTCGATTGAGAAATAAATAGATACCGATTAAGATAACACTTATATATGATACAATATATCCAACTAAAGGGAAAACTATACAGAGCGGCAGTACGCCCAACTATGTTATACGGAACAGACTGCTGGGCCATAAAGAAATCGCATGAGAGACAAATAGAGATCGCGGAAATGCGAATGCTGAGATGGATGTGTGGACAAACAAGACTGGATCGGATAAGGAATGACGTGTTTCGACAGAGGCTACAGGTGGCTTGTATCACGGGTAAAATACGAGAAGGAAGATTAAGATGGTTCGGTCACGTGAAGAGGAGATCGATACAGGCGCCGGTTAGAGCAGTAGAGAATATCACCTTAGATGGTAGGAGGAGTAGAGGAAGACCGAGGTTGACGTGGGACGAGATAATTAGGCGAGATATGATAGAGTTGCACCTCTCTGAGCACATGATCGAGGATAGGAGTGCGTGGAGGCGTAGAATTAAAATTAAGGACTTCTAATGGATTCTATGGGTAGGAAGAGTAAACGGCACGCCTGATGTATAGCTATTAGACTTCTGCCATGTATAGATGAAACTTATCGCTTATTTGGTGCATGCTATTTCAGTCTCCTTATGTGTTACCGTGGTGTTGTATGATATATATTATGTTGGCTATTGCTATTGTTACCGAGTCGGGGGTCTCTTTGGAAGCGGTCTCTCTATCTTTCAAGATAGAGGAAAGACTTGCCACCATCTACCCCTCCCAGACCCTGCTATTAAACGGGATACACTGGGTATGTTTGTTTGTTTGTTTGTTTAGTTGTATATTTGTGGTTTAAGAAAAAAAATATTCAAGGGTAGTTTGGTATTTCACTACGGAATCCGTTGACGATTCACGCTACCTTATTTTACGAACCTCTTATATCTCCTCTCCCACCCACATTTTCAGATCGATCGATCCCTCATCAAAAAGCCTTTTCTCTCAGGTAAATCTCTTCTCCCAAATTTCAAATCTCAATTTCAGTCATCATTTCTCATTTCACCTTCAGATCTTATAGTTTACACGTTGAATCCAAACTCCGTTTTATCGCAGGTGATTATCTTATGTGCTAATCGATTCAATATTCTGTTTCTGTTGCTTGATCTGTAGCAATTGAGATTTTGTTTGATGAAATTATGTTATTTATGTTTGATTCTAAAATTTCTAACAGTTTCTGATCGAATTTGTGGTTTCGATCGGCGTGTTAGGGTTCTATCTACGCATTTCTAATTCTTGTCGGCGGATTGAAGGTTTCGTGATCAGATCTGAATAGTTTAGGTCGGAGAGGTTGATATAAATGAATCGGTGTTTATTGTAGTTTGTTTACGTCTTAAAACGTGTTTTCAAGCGTGAATCTAGAATTGTAGATCGTTGATTTTATTTGTGTTTAGGTAGTTCTATGGTTTTATGCAGTAGTGTTGATTTTTTTTCATTGATCTGTTATGTTCTATCGCATCTAGGAGGATTTGGTAGTCCTACGTTTGTATTTAGGTTTTTAGCATTTGATCTATTGTTTGTTTGGATTGCAACTTTGCCTCCCTGTTAAATGGATGTGTAGTACTACAATTCCACTGCATTTTCTATAATATGTATTGTTTTTTTTAGTTCTTACTTGAGCTGTTTGAGGTTTTACTTTTCTTTTTCTAGTTGGTTTGAAGTTTGAACCAAACCAAAACATCTGTCCACAATCCAATGCACAGTGATGCAGTTGATTAATTTCCATGGAATAACATGCTGTTTTGCTTTGTTTTGTTTTGTTATGTTATGTTCTTGACTACTTGTGTGTTCAATTGTGAGTTTGGTTGAGTAGATTCTTGTGGATGGATCACAATTGCTTTATACTGAGTTCTTCTCTAGCATTTCATTGAAGTCTTAGTTATGGATTTTATTATGCTTATGATGATGTTGACTTAAGATCTATCTCTGATCAGGAGGATCTTGTTTCACCACTAACATATTTCTTTAGTTAACTACAATGGTAGCTCTATCAACATTTGTAGGTTCTTTGTTATTATTGAATTTGGTTCTTTCCAATTTTAAATGATGATTTATTGTGGTTTCGCAAATTATGTTGTTTTGCATGATTTGTACATTCAAACACTCTACTCGAGCTGTCTTCATTGAAAAGAAATATAGATGTTATATTCGATATCTAGGTTTTATACAAGTGGCAGTTTATTTATCAGATCATATAATTGCTATTGATAGCTAGGTTATACACAAATGGGTATTGTCTGCATTAGCTGAGCTGAAACAGTTTTATATAATGTACCATGATAACAACGTATACAGATTGGATTTTGTTACATTAGTGTTTGATTTTGTGTTTGCACCGAAACTTTTTATTAGTTTTTCTGCTTGCTTGCATTTTTCTGTCAGTATGATTATTCAGTAGGTTTAATCACACCTTGAAACTGTTACATATCATAATTTTACTTTGCAGACTTCATTAATTTTTTTAGTTACTGTTGACTAAAAGTTGTATTTGTGCAGGGATCATCATCAGAAACAGGATGGGGCTCACATTCACCAAGCTCTTCAGCCGTCTTTTTGCCAAGAAAGAGATGCGTATATTGATGGTGGGTCTTGATGCAGCTGGTAAGACAACCATTTTGTACAAGCTCAAGCTCGGGGAGATTGTGACTACCATCCCTACCATTGGTACATCTTTTTTTAAGTTAAATTTCTTTTTAGTAATATTATTTCTTTACTCAGTGTTCTGACTTTGTAGAGGAAAGAAAACAATAGAAAAGAAAGTGAGTGAATTTGATTAGGAGAAATGATACATATGCATTAAGATTTACCTAGTGTCACCTGGCATTCATAATAGTTGTTCTTTTTAGAACTTATGGAGGAATGCCAGTGGCATTAGGTATATCTTTAGGTCTATGTATCACTCCATTTGAGTTTTCACGTTCTTGAGTTGGAAACAAAGGAACTGAAGAGAACGGAAAATATTTTATTTTGTTTTTCTTAGTTTGGATAGGAAGGGTGGTTTTGTTAGTCAAAAAATACAAATTTTACATTCAGATAGTGTCTTATGATTAACAATTTTATGATACCAGTTTACCAGAAAGCTATGAAATACCAATACTTATTTTTAAGAATTAATTATGGTCTTTCCTGTGCAGGATTTAATGTGGAGACTGTTGAGTACAAAAACATAAGCTTCACTGTGTGGGATGTGGGGGGTCAGGACAAGGTATAAATGTTTTTGAACTTTGATCTTCTAAACACACACGGAGTTTTTACCTTTTATAAAGCATTTGAGACTCCTTTTTAAGACTTTAATAAATTTTTTATTATGTTACAACAAATATATTCTCTTATTTAAATAGTGACAATAATGGAACTTTCTATCAACCACTTAACTATATATTTTGGAGTTTTTTAGAAACATCATTGAACATTTTATTTTCTTTTGACTTGATATTCTAGCATTTAGCAATTCTTTCGTTATGATCTCTTAAAACGAGGCGTTGTTAAACTGTTTAATTGAACAATATCTGAATTTGATACACAGATCCGTCCACTATGGAGGCACTACTTTCAGAACACACAAGGTCTTATCTTCGTGGTTGATAGCAATGATAGGGATAGAGTTGTTGAGGCAAGAGATGAGTTGCACAGGATGTTGAACGAGGTAAATTGCATGTTAATTGAATTTTCTTTGCTTTCTAGTTTCAAGACAAAAAGAGAAGACAAAGAAAATAGCTTTAGGAATGTATTGTTAATGCAATTTTTTAATAGCTCTATGCCACTTTTACCTTTTAAAGTACACACGCATTAGAAATATATAATTGATGCAGTTTTGTCAGCTAAGGATAGAATAGGGAACTTGATAAATTATATTGTAACTGGATGTTTTACGAGAAACTAAAATAGAAAGCTGGCCATCATTTTTTTAGGGCACTGGGTGCATTGTTAATCTACCATTGAGATTTTCTATAAAAGAATTACAAATACGTCCTTTTTGGGCATATGTTAATATACTTCATTTTGCCTCCTAAGTCATGACATTTGTGACCATAATTTTGTGCATCTAATTTTCTTAAATACAATGCATGGCTCACTTTAAAAAATTGATGTGATATTTATGTCAAAGTATAGAGGTAAAGTTGTCTGGCATCGACAATGAACCCTAAACCTTAAATATACTCAAAAAGCAGACATCTATGTGAGATTCTCTGTATTTAATTATAGCCACTTGTGACAAGTTCTGTAACTATATTGCTATACACTGTAGGATGAGCTAAGGGATGCAGTTCTTCTTGTATTTGCTAACAAACAAGATCTGCCTAATGCAATGAATGCTGCTGAAATCACTGATAAGCTTGGCCTTCACTCTCTCCGACAGCGCCATTGGTAAATTGTTTAAAAATTGCCTAATTTGTATCCAAATGCTTACAATGTCCAAGGCTCCAAGCTCAGTGTATTTTAATATATAGTTATCTAAATTCTACTTTCGCTTAAATATTTACTACAAAAGTTGCCTGCACTTTTTTTTATTAAATAATTGAACAAAAAATGTCTGTGTAGACACTCAATTATTTATGGAATATAAAAACTAAACCAAAAAGTATTTGTTTTTGAACAACTGTTTTGTAACCTTCCTAAGCTCGATTTCGACTCGCTAAAATTAAGAGAGCTTAAGCTTGGCTCAGTTTGAACTCTTATATTAGAGCTTGGCTCAGTTTGAACTCTTATATTAGAGCTCGGCTCGTTTACTCCATATTCTTTTTAATGTACATAGATTATTATAATTCTATATATAACATAATACTTATTATAAGCGATTTTTACCATGACTATGTTTATAACAATATAATAATAAGATAGATTATACAAAAACATACATACGTACTAATATCCACTAAGGCCCCTGGCCCAAATAGTATTGAATATGTAATTATTAATTTATCATGTTAAACGTTTTTGTTATATCTATACATAATAAGCTTATTTAGGCTCGTGAACATATTTAAGCTTGTTATATGAAGCTATTGTAGTTCTGTCCTCGTTCTGTAGTAAATTTTAATTGACGTACTGCGTGAAAAATGATTACAATTAAGTACTAAATTTTGT
Source organism: Flaveria linearis (assembly GCA_024085815.1). Classification (NCBI taxonomy): domain Eukaryota; kingdom Viridiplantae; phylum Streptophyta; class Magnoliopsida; order Asterales; family Asteraceae; genus Flaveria; species Flaveria linearis. Next base: position 1,652,290 of record CM044009.1, on the reverse strand, counting down.
GTCTTATATCAGAAAGTTGAAAAAAAAACCATCTTTCAGGTACATCCAGAGCACTTGCGCCACCTCTGGTGAAGGACTTTATGAGGGTTTGGACTGGCTCTCCAACAACATTGCTAACAAGGCAAGTTACATCATCTTCTGAAACCTCCTGTTTAAAACAAAAAAGATGCTTGGATTTTATAATACAATTGATTGTTGACAGAACCATCAAATCATTCAAGTTTAGTGTTTCATAATAGGAATTTCTTACTGTGTTTCATTATTTAGTGTTCTTGGTCTGGTCTGGTTTGGTCTGGCTGGCTTTGACAAAAAATTTTAAAACCTTATAAATGATTTATCTTATGAAGTTGGATTATGATTGCAATAATTTATTCATTGTAATATAGTTTGACAATTAATTCACACAACATCTAAAAACCAAAGCGTTTTTGTCAACCTCACTCGAACCCATCAAATATTGTTTGTTGAGCTGTTACATAATTCTGTTACTTCTTTTTTTGTTTAAATTTTGTATAATTGTGTTCTTCCTATTATCAGGCATGAGGTGATGATCGACTTGTAAGAGGTTGGAAAACCCGAGGCGACTTTAGCTTTTCGTTTGGTCAGGTCTCTTTCCCGTTCTCATCAGTGCGAGTGGCTATGAAACTTTGTTTGTTAAACAGGCTTTTGATTTGATATATATAGGACATGTTATGGTACAATGTTTGCTTGGAAGTTTGTCGGTATTTTAAAGGTTTTGATTCATATAATCTAAAGGATTTAAAAAGATCAGGCTGGTTTGTTTGTTTATTCATGCTTTTCTTTAGATCTTAGCAAGTTTTTGCTTTGCTAATGTTATATAATATTCATAATTGGTTGAAGGCTTTAAGTAACATTATTGTAACTTTGATACAGATTCATCACTGTGACTCCAGAAACTGTTCCTCACATCACCAACCAACTTGCTAAGATTGAGTTAGCAAATGATAATTTTTAATCTAAAACAATTGAGATAAAAGCAAAAGAATTTGCCTGAAAATTGTCCACTTCATTCATCAAGATTATCTATTTAAGTAGGTTCCAATTACAAGCACTTGAAACAAAGAAAACATCCCTTCCATTTGACAAACTCACATCATCCATTTCAAGTGGGATTTGTCCCGTGACCACACGAGCAATCCAACCTGTAGGATTTTCTTTCCCTTTTCCCATTCTGACATCTGTAGGTTTTCCAATAATAGGGAGATCTACGAGAACTCTTACTCATATCTTATCATTTCTTCGGAATTGTCCGCGCATAGTACGATGAAATTGCCCAATTCTAGCTTGACGCCCTGCTTCAATGGCTCTGGGAACCAACTAGAAATGGAAATATGCAGATGATTAGACAAAAACAACTTTCATAAAATGAGTTACTACATGACGGCAAAAACTCAGTATGTAATCACTTCAAAGGTAGGATCAAAAGCAGATTGCAAAACTTGTTCCTTCCTCCCATGCAACTAGAGATGGGCAAAAAAAACCTGGTCGTTAACCAACATAACCTTACTCGACCCGGTCTACAAAAGAGTCTTACATCAAACCGAACCGGTTCAGTGTCTGTTCTTTTGCTCTTTTGATACATCAACACACCAACCCAATTCCTTAGTTTTCCTTCTTTATGATCTCGACATTAAACTTAAAGTAGCTTATGATATTCCTCATTCAACGGCTCTTTTGTAACGTTTTTTAACGGGTTCTAAAAAGCCACACCGTGGAACAGAATATACAATAAACATGCTATTGTGACAAATTGAAAAAGTTTGGTCTTGTAACATCCAAAAAGTTTGATAATTATTTATTTATTAGGATTAGTGTTCAGTCGCACAAACATGCGTGCGAATGAACCTCAGTCGCTTGCCGTGCGTGCTAATGAGGCCCAATCGCACGAATGAAGGGGCGTACGGGCTCAATCGTACGATTGAGCCGTGCGAATGATCCAATCGTGCGATTGAGTATGTCGGCTAAAAATTTTCATGTAGGATAAATAGGGCGGTTAAGAGTGTTAACAGCAGACATTATCTGTTGTACTTTCACCCCCTTGCTCCTGTCGAACCCCAACACCCCTGTTCTTGCTAGATTGAGTAAATTAGCTCCGTTTTGGTAAGTTTTGCTTGTTACGGATCGATTCTTGAATATGTTAGGCTGTGTATGTGGTTGAAATTGATCCAAAAACATGTTTTAATCAGAGTTTCTATTCAATCTTTCTGTTAAACTGAAAAGTGAAGGTTCGGGCCCTAGTTTTTGTGAAATTTGATGAAATAAGGACCCGAAACGGTTGTAAATGAGGTGTACAAGTTCTGTTATGAATATGGTATAATCTGAACGGTTAAAACTCGAGTTTTTGGATCAAATACGTCAAGAACACAGCTGCTGATCCGTTTCAGGCGAATGAGCCCAGTCGCATGACCCATTCGTGCGACTGAGTCAATCGCATTGTTCAATCGTACGACCGAAAGTCAATCGCATAAACCAATCGCACGAATGGAGGTCATTCGCATAAACCCTGTTATAGCTCATTCGCACCTCTGTCGCATGGTCCATTCGTACGACTAAGGTCAGTCGCATGTTCAGTCGCACGAATGAGTCCAGTCGCATGGCCGTATGTAGTGATCAGCTAGGGATGATTTGACTAAGTTAGGGTTGTTGTTTTAGATTTGCCTTGAGAAGGAGAAGTTCTAGCTGCCCTAGTGTATTTGGATTGATAATCACTTACTGAGAACATTAAGGTGAGTTCTAATTGCCCTTTTTATGTGTTAATGTCGTTTGATAAATGTTGTTTGACAAAATCGGGCACTGGCATGCATATAAATAAATAAAGATGTGAATATGAGTTGAAAATGGTAAATGGTGATTAATGGCGAGGTGGAGGTTTGACCCACCAACTATAGACGGAGGTTTGACCCGTCAACGCCAATTATAGACGGAGGTTTGACCCGTCAACGCGCGAGGTGGAGGTTTGACCCACCAATTTATAGACGGAGGTTTGATCCGTCAACGCGTGAGGTGGAGGTTTCACCCACCAAATTAAAAATGATTAAAGAAGTCCATAAATACCGTGTGGGTATTCGATATGCATATCAATACTGGAATAAATAAATGGACTAATGAATGTGTGTGTGAATCGTTCGGTGTGGTAACAGTTGATAAGTTATTGTTATTGAAATGTAGTGTATGTTAGAACTCACCAGTTTATCTGATTTTGTGTTTGTTTTTCTTATGCATGCCAGGTAGTAATAGAGGTGCTCGTGATGATCCCCCACAGAGTTAGCTTCCAGTTATGGTGTATGATACTGGCCACGAATGTTGGGTTTTGGGAAGGAAGTACTTGAAGTTTAAAAAGTTTTGTAATGTCTTGTAAATATTGTTAACGATGTAAACAGTTTTAATATATGAAAAAGTTCCGCTGCGTGTGTAGTCTCTGAGTAGTTATAACAACCCAACTAGTAGCACCCTCCTTATTATATTATTGTTATGAGTTTGAGGGTGTTACAGGTCTCGCCGAAAGAAATACAAAGGGTCTGGCATGATGTAATGTAATAGATGGGAAATTGAAATATATGAAAAATAAAATGGATCATTAAATTTCATTATCATATTTGCTTACCATATAGAAATAAAATAAATTATTACTTTATATTATTTGATAGGTAGAAAAATATAAAAAAAATAAAATACAAAAGTAGTTATGACAGTGATGATCAATGGCTGAGGTGGCCAGTGGTGGTCGCCGGTGGTGATGGTTGGCGGCGGCCGTGGGGGGGTGGCCGGTGGTTGGTCACGATGGTGGGCGGCGGTGGTGGTCGGTGCCGGTGGTAGGGGGTGGCAGTGGCCGGTGGTGGGCGGTAGTGGCCATTGGCAGTAGGCAATGACGGTGATGGTTGTGGTGCTGGGGTAGTTGGTCATAATTGGTGGTGGTTATTGGTTGTGGTGGTGGTTGGCTGGTTGCTAATGACGGTGGTTGGCAGTGATGGTGGTGGCTGATAACGATCGATCTTGGTGGTAGTGGTGATTGGTGTGGTAGGTGAGTGGGAGAGGTTAGTGAGTAAGAATGAAAAAAGGAATGTAATGAAAAAAAATAATAGGGTGTGGATGAAATAAATTTGAAAGAATAAATAAATTTTTTAATGATTAATTTTATTCTATCCCTCATTTCTACGTATCAAACGCTATAAAAATGTTTTATTAAATTCATCTAAACTGGGCTTTCAATATTTGTTTCCATGTTATAAATTTTTGTAAATGTTCAAAGATAACAAATAAATATTTCAAATAAAACATGTAAATTTTGATTAGCATTTAGTAATTTTTATAATTTAACCCTGACTAGAAAGTAAAACTAATAAAAAATACCAAATTTTAACCAAGAATTCTTGTAGCTATAATAAATAGTAATCATGATTTTTATGCTTTCTATTCTTTTATAAAAAATAATCTTTTTACAATAATAAAATAATAACAAATGTGAACATGTGACACTATCATATTCTTTTTCATCAAAATTTGTCTACTTCTCTCTCATTAAATGATTACATTTAATGCTATTAATTTTATTTAATCTTTTTAAATTAAAATATTTTTTAATAAATTAAAAGAGAGATCTTTATATTAATATTATTTCTAAAAAAATTCTATAAAATAAAAAGTTTTTCCAAATCATCAAACTTTTTCAAAGTACGAAATAATTAAAATGGTGTTTTCAAAAAGTAGAATATTTATAAATAAAAAGTAATTAAAATTGAAAGTTATAATATAGAAATGTTAAAATAATTTTTTTAAAACAGTTTGTTTTAAAACAAAATGTTTAATTTTTTTTGGTAATCACAAATAAAAGGTTTAAAAAGTTAATATCAGTTTTTAACTATTTATAGTACTTATACTTAATTTAATTATATTTTATTTTAAAAAATCATTTTATAATTAATAAATTTTATTTTATTTAATATTTTATTTATTAAACTCATGTAATACACATGTTTACTTATAATAAAAACATTAGAACACTTAATAAAAATGATTATACAATAACATGAAACAATATGACTTAATTTTACTTATTTGAACGAGAAGTTTGTAATGTATTTATTTTTGTTTATTTAATTTGCTTGCTTGAAGATTATGTCAGATATTTTAGTTCTATAGCATGTAAACAATAAAAAAATATATGAAATATTTGATTTTGTAAGCAGTTTAACGTGAAAAAGTCATCAAAATTCGACAAATTGTAATAGCAAGAATGACAATAAACAAACGTAGTAACTCTGATTTTGCTAAACTGAATAAGATGCTGTTTGACAACTTTTGAATGGGTAAGTACTGAATTAGTAAGAGGTCTGAACCATTAAGAGATTTAAACCAATAAGAGCAGAACCAGTTTAAGACTTGTTGGATATCTGAATGATTGTATCAACACATCCGATTCACACACCCTACAACCAACCGCTTGACTAAAACACCAAAATTCAGTATCAATCAATTGAAATTGTCAAAATTCACATCAAGAAACTGTAATTAACGAACTAAAACTACAAATCATCATAAAAAGAAAGATAATTGACACTAGAGATCCATCTGGATTTCTAACTAAAACAAAAGTACATACTCCATCCATCAAAACCTACACACTCGTCCTAATCTCACCACATAAAACCACTCATCCTAATCTCACCATATAAAACCACCTCATCCTAATCTCACCACATAAAACCACTCATCCTAATCTCACCACATAAAACCACTCATCCTAATCTCACCACATAAAACCACTCATCCTAATCTCACCACATAAAACCACTCATCCTAATCTCACCACATAAAACCACTCATCCTAATCTCATCACATAAAACCACTCATCCTAATCTCACCACATAAAACCACTCACTCATCCTAATCCCAAAATTCACATCACAAAGCTGAAATTCACGAACTAAAACTGCAAAAAATCACGAGGATTAACGTAATTGAGTCTCACTGCAAACCCTTGGTGTTTAATAGTGGATCTGCTCCTATGGTTTCTCTGTGATATACCTGTAAAGAAGGAGGAGGCGAGGTGTTGGCGACGATGGTGACGACGGTGTTGTGGGGGTGCAACGGTGGTGGCAACGGTGCTGTGGGGGCTGGCGACGGTGGTGGCGAAGGTGCTGTGGGGGTTGGCGACGGTGGTGGCGACGGCGCTGTCAGGGTGCCACGGTGGTGGCGACGGTGTTGTGTGGGTGCCACGGTGGTGGCGACGGTGTTGTGGGGGTGCAACGGTCGGTGCTGTGAGGGTGCAACGATGGAAGCGACGGTGCTGTGGGGGCGCAACGGTGAAGGCCAACGACCTCTGTGGGGGTGCAACGGTGGAGACTGACGACCTTAAGGGAAGGGGAGGAGGAGGAGGCAGTTGCTTGGAAGGGGACGAAGATGGAGACGAGAAAAGTGGGTGAATTTGATCAGACATTCAATATTGTCTGACCTAATAAGAGCTCATTAAGAGGTCTTTTTCATTAAGTGATCATCAAACCAAACAGCATGGTCTGATCGAGTCAGATATTTGGGTCTGACTGGGTCATTAAGACCCAAACAAACAGCCCCTAACTATGGTATAGGAATTGGTTGATGTAATGTAAAAGCAATAAAAATAACTTTTACCTTCTCATTCGATAATCAGACCTGCTATAGTTGATATGATAATTAAAAGATAACACTCAAGTCATAGATCATAAGTTAGATAGCCAACACATCAAACGAGACAAGTCATTCACAAGCTTCTCAAGATCAACGCTCTAAAAGCTCAAATCAAATAAAACTAAACTGAAAAAAAAACTCACTCAAGCTCAATATTCAAACATGTTTGATTAGCCCTGAATGTCTAACCCTACTTAACTATGCGGCTCGACTCCTTTACAATCGACACAAAATAGATGACCACTTGGCTTGTGTAATCTTTGGAAAAAAAATACACGTACAGTTCAAACTAAACTTAAATGAAGCACATTAAATAAACAAACTCAAACTCAAGATTTACAAACAAAAGGCTTGGATTAGGCTCGAAAGTCTTAACAAGCCTATTACTTAATAGTTAATACTTAAGTGAACTAATTTAACTTCAAGCGTGTTGCTTAAAGTAGCTCGCCTAGATAGCTCGCATAATCATTCAAATTATAAACAATTTAAAACTTGAGCTAAAACAAACTCAAGCTCTAGATTAAACAAAACATTCTTGATAAGACTAAAAAGTCTAAACAAGTGCATTACACAATTAGATTGCCTGTCTCATTAACAAGTTACTAAGTAAACTAACTTGACTTCTAGCATCTTGCTTGAAAAAGTTAATTACTTGACTCACACTTTTAAACCAAATTTGAGTTAAAAGTAGCTCTATCATTGTTTGTAAAATAACAAAAGTCACCCAATAAACAAACTCACTTAGGCTCAGGATTTAAACATCATTGATTACTCAAAAGCATAAATAAGCCCATTGGCTATTACTTAATCAGTCTACTCACTTCTAACTTGATTTCTAGTGTGTTTAATCGCAACAATCGCCTACTGGGCTCCTACAAACTTTCAAACCAAATACGAGTTCAAAGTAGAAATCTTGTATGTCTGTACTTTACACATGTGTAATAAGATGTATGTTTTAACCTGATACTTAAACTTGTGTAAACATACAAACCACTCACATTCAAAACAGATTCGGATAAAAACAATGAACAAAGAATCATTACAAAACACAATCACCATGATTCATAGTGTATGATGTTAACTGACAAGCTGCATCTGAATTACAACCCTCAAGCCTTCTAAATTGCTCTTAACTCTAATATATAATCATAACTCAATAACAAATCATCACAGAAGCAACGATAATCATAACTCATGATGTATTCTCGAATCAAAGAGAGATCCAATATAAAAACAATCTCCATAACAAGAGTATATCAGAAAACAACTACGAAAGACATAACAATAAACGATAACATGTAAAACAAGAGTTCGATTCTTTATCAAACTAACCTCACGCCTTCTGATAAACATACGTAAGCCCACATTTCCCACAATAATGCCGATCAAAATGATTCGCCATAAACGTCCCCGCACCACACTCCGCATTAGGGCACTCTTTCCTCAGCCTCTGCACCTTCCCCGAATCATCCACCTTATAGAACTGCAACACACTCAGCTTCACCTTCTTGTGCTTGTGCTTGATCTTCTTGGGCTTTGTGTACGTCTTCTTCTTCCTCTTTTAGCGCCGCCGCGGAGGCGGAGCACGAGGTGGAGAGTCGACTCCTTCTGGATGTTGTAGTCTGCTAGGGTTCTGCCGTCTTCGAGCTGTTTTCCGGCGAAGATGAGCCGTTGTTGGTCCGGTGGGATGCCTTCTTTGTCTTGGATCTTCGATTTCACGTTGTCGATGGTGTCGGAGGATTCAACCTCCAATGTGATTGTTTTACCCGTTAGGGTTTTCACGAAGATCTGCATTTTTGCTGATTGGGGGTGAAATGGAAGTAGGGTTTTGATCGAGATGATTTATAGTTGCTAGGGTTTCGTTGATAATTGGGCTTTATTGTGGGCTTTCATTCCCGTAACAACTTACAACTGGGCTTACTTCTTCATGGTTTTGAGTCTTCTTTTGAACTTTTGCTTTTAAGTTTTATCTTAAAGACTTAAAGAACAAATTTTGTGAATTATTATTATTATGATTACTGTTATGATTACTGTTATGATTACCGTTATGATTACCTTTATGATTACCGTTATGATTACCGTTATGATTACCGTTATGATTACCGTTATGATTACCGTTATCATTACCGTTATCATTACCGTTATCATTACCGTTATCATTACCATTATCATTACTATAATGATTATTACTATTTTGGGGTGGGGGTGGGGGGGATGGGTTTAGGGTTTAGGTGTTATCTTGAATTTCCACTCTTCACTTTTTTTCCAAAGCTGATAATGATTTTTGCTTCATTTTTGAATTTCGCCTTCCAACCACGGGGTGGTGTTCTTATCGGTATTGATTGCCGTCTCAGCCTCATCCCGCTTCTTCCCTTGTCTTGTCTTTCCACCCTATAAGAAGGAAGAAAAAGACGACTCAGATGAAAAAACTTGCAGAAGCTAAGCGAAAATTTTCATTGGATCTCGGTTGTTCTTAACAGCGATGGCTATTCATTTAAGTCTTCGAGTAGCACCACTAGACCATCAGGCGACGCTCACTAAATTCTGTGGTTAATAAAATTTGTAAATCGGTGGTTCCTAAAAATTATGATTGGGTATTCGTGTGTGGGATTGTGGATTATATTATTTATGAAAAGATTGTGGGTTTTGGATGGGTATGGCATCAACCGATACATTCTCAATTACTCAAACCAGTCTAATATAGTCTTAAAATGTATGGTAAGTTATATTTTTTTCTGATAACAATTGCAATTATTGAGAATATAAAATAACTAGAAGTTGTTTAGTTAATGATTTGAAATTAGAAAGTTTGTTTTTAAGGCGAGTTACAACTATGGAAATATCGTAACGTAATCTTTAACGATATATCCCTACTCTAATAAAAAGGTATCTAAGAGGACACATGTCAACATCATATTGCTCCTCAACAATTTTTTCCCGCTTCTCTCTCCTATTTAATAATAACATTAATTACTAATAATATTATTTAATTTTTTTATTAAAATAGTTTTTTAATAAATTAAAAAAGATATTTTTGCTACTGTTATTTCTAAGGAAATATTTTTTCATAATTTAGAAAAATTTTTAGAACATCAAACTTTTTAAAAAATATAAAATATTTTATAAATAGTGTTTTTAAAAAGTAAAACTTTTATAAATAAAAAATAGTTAAAAGTGAGTCATAGAAGAAAGTTTTTAAATATGACATTTCTAAAACATTTGTTTTAAAATAAAAATTTTATTTTATTTATTATGAAAAAAGATTTCAATCATATCTTATTTTAAAATATTGATTTATAATTAATAATTTTGTATTCTATTTATTTATTTTTATTTAACCCGTGTAATACACGGGTTTAATAAAACTAGTAATATTATAAACAGGTATGATTTGCACTTGAGGGAAAAAAACGGATTGTAGGAGAATTTAAGACTAGGGTTATTAAAACTAATCTTATGCCGACTCATGATAATCCTGATTGTTTGTTTAAACAAGCTATTTGCTTATCATGTTGTCTGTAACGAAAAAACAACTTCTAGTGTTAGAACAAAGAAGGTATTTATGTTTTTCCTGTTATACTAAATTGTTTTTTAGTAAATAGTGCGAGGTTCTTTATATCAAACTAATATTCTTGATAAAACTAAAATTAAAAGTTCTAACGCCAGGATGTAATAAGTTTTTTTAGTAAAATGATTACCGGGCTTATTACTTTCGGCTTTAAAATACTAAGCCCAAATTGCATATAGGTTTATAAATCTTTTTTCGTAGAATTGTAGGTGTATCAAGTATGGGCCTTAAATAACCTTTCATCCAACTTTCGTGTTTTACAATTTCCTAGAATTTAGTCTCCTTAAAACGAAAAAATGTTGTGTTTTGTCATTTTGTGTGTTTTTGTTTTCATGTATTATTCTTTTGGAAATTCCTATAATATATATACATTTAAAAAAGTAATACACTTTAGATTAAAATAAATACCAAATGGTGTAAATATTTTTACTTTATTATGATTACTGTTTTGTTCAAACACTATGTAAATCAAGTATTTGATGTTGAGACATGAAAGCGATGTTGCTCACTTGCTTCGTGTTATTGGTGAACCACTTTACCTTTCTCTCGGTCAATTGAATTGAATAATAGTTTTAGTTATAGATATAGTTTTTTATTAAATATAAGATGTATATGATTTAACCCTTTTATTTGATAATGTTTTACATGCTATATAAGTTTTTTATAAGATTACGTGCTTTACACGTGATATGAGCTTTTTATTTAGTAATGTATTCTTCTTCTATTTTCTTTTATATTGTTCTTTTTATAAATTCACGTCTTTTATGTTGTGTAATCGTTCTTTTAACAATAAAAACATGATTCGTCATGCGTTGGAATCACGATTTCTACTTGATAGTGATTCTTACTCGAAATGCCTTTTAAAATTTGTTTTTCCATAATTTTAAAGAATTTGGTCCACTACAAATCATAACTACAAATAAACATAATATTTGCAACATGCGAAGACACAAATACGTACACACGAGCATATGGTGATTTGTTATAAAACGAGAAACCATTTGAAAATCCATTTCATCGCCCACACAAGAAACAAGAATGTTGCGTGCAAGATTTAGGTCCGAGTCGTATATATCGGTGGCTTTGTGCGACAAAAAAAAATATAAGCCCCTTAAGTCTCCACATGTCGAAAGCGCTTTTCTAAAACCCTGTTTACATAAACTAACATTAATCATGTTACCATCAAAATCATGTAAACAAGTTAAGTGAAAGCTTCCAATTCAATTAGGTCATTTATAACCTGGTTTTAGTTAGTTATCATTTCAGTTTGAACATGTTTAATATTATCGAACAAGAAACTCAAATAGGTTCTTTCATTTTAAAAGTCAAAATATACAATATGTTGGACTTTTACATGTGCAAACAAAATAAACTTGGCGGGACCATCACTCGCCTAATCAATGTTGTTAGGACCGGATCGGACCGGCCGGTCCGACCGGTCGGACCGCGATTCGGGGCCTGGTCCGGTCCGGTCCGGGGTGGATCGTTTTTGTGCAGTTGAACCGGCCGGTTCGAACCGAGTCGCCGGTTGGACCAGCGAACCGGGCCGGTTCCGACCGGTTTTCGCATATTTTTTTTTTATTTTTTTTATTTTAGTGGGTAAAAACGGGGTGTTAAACCATAAATTAGTACTTTGTATATACAAATATAGTTAAGTTTTATATATAACTATAAAATATATGTATAAATCATATATAAATTACTTATATTTAATTACATATATAAATATAATTAAAATATAGTTAAATCCGGTCCATCCGGTCCGACCGGTCCGACCGGTCCGACCACCAAACCAGTAAGCCGTCCGGTTCGACGTCCGATCCGGTTCTGAGAACATTGCTCGCCTTAAACAATCCACGAATACAGTTTGAGGTCTATTTCGCTACTAGAAACTTGACTCCTATGATGAATAAATCACATGAGTACATATCTATTTGTAATCACCATCAATAAACCTATCAATAAAATATCTAACCTGATAAACAGTCTACAAATTTTCAGATTCTATATAGTAGCTGTTTTTATAATTTATAACCAAAAGGATTGAAATTATTTTAGTAACTTTTATATTCCATTGATGTTGTCTAAAACCAATAAACATATAACCCAACAAAAACTTTTGACCAACTAATAACAAAATGACAAAGAAATAATAAAGAAATAGATTATAAATCATTAAATCTAGCTTGAGAATAATACGGTTTCCCAATGCGACAAATATACCTTTCGGGTTTACATTTCAAGGTTTAGCAAATTAAGGCAAAGGCTAGTAATTATAATATTATTGTTTGCGTAATTTTTTTTGTAACTACTTAATTGTCTTTTAAGTCATATATTTTTTACAAGTCAATAATCATTTGGGAGGTTCTGTCTCTTTTAAAGGTGTAATATTCAAACATTATTGACGAATTATTACTAACTTAATGTTATTAACTTATAATTTGATGTTATTAAAATCTAATCATTAACTTCCGTTCAAAAATATATATATGATTTCTCTGGAAGTCCACACATTGGAATTTCTCCTAACCTAAAACATAGGTTGATTGAAAGAGATACATCTTTGCCGTTAAGATATGATAGTGATTGAAATATGTGAGATTTACTGGAACAAAAAAATATTTTAATGACCTCCTCATAAATATCTCATTAACTTTGTAAATCTTCTTTTTCATCGAACGAGGCCTTTTACTATTTATAGGTAAACTGTGTCGGGTTGGAGGTTAGCGAGTTGGAATATTGAACCGAACTCGACCCACATTATTATGTGTGTCGAAATTCAATCGTGACAAGATGCCAAATGCTATAATTTTCAAGTTTATTTGGTAAAATAATTTTTTTAGATTTTAAAATGAAGATTGAAAATTAAGTTGTAAATTGAAATTTTAAACTGAAAAAAAAAACCTAAAAATAATTTATTAATATGAAATTTAAAAAAAACAAAATATCCCATATATTATTAAAACAAGTTAACGGGTCAACTTGTCTTCAAGCGTGGCACCTTGTTTCCCGATCTGTTTTTCAAACGGGTCGGCCCAAACCCAGCCTGTTTTACTGAATAGATTATACTGTCTAACCCAAAACTTGTATTTTTTTTATGTTAGGTTCGGGTTCGGATTCACAAATGGTCACCTCTACTCATTTATTTATATTTATTCAAGATAAAAAAGGAATATAGACTATAGAGTGTATAATGCTGTGGTTACAAGAAGTTCACATTACTCGACAACAGAATATAACCCCTATCCTAGGGAATGCGCAGAGACAAGACAATACTCTTATACACCAGTGAAATAACCCTTTCCGTTATTAGAATTTTATTCTTTCCGAATATTAAATGGTAATAATGAGATTAATTAACTTTAACTAATTGTTTATCTTTATAATTTAAAAAGAATAAAATCATAAAATAATATTAAGTTTGAATGTTATGTTTATTAAACTGGTTTATGCCTTTTGCTAATACCACCTGGTAGGTTTTAAATACAATTTTAACCTTGTGAATTTTCTTTTGGAAATGCTATTTTTAAAAAAATTAAGCGAGGTAAATGGAATACATATATGAATTGTTTACTATTTAATGGTTATTTTAAATAGGTTGACTTAAGTAGATTAATTACAAAGCTTAGATGTTTAGGGATTACTATCGATCCTTATATCTTTTATTTTATATCTTTTAATTAGTGGAAGAAGAAATAGTAATAAAGAAATAATCATCAAGTATTATTTTTTATTGAAATTAAGATAGATATAGGGAAGCTGAGTGTCAAGCTTTTAGAAAATGAATAGATTTTTTGAGAAATGATACTTTTGTTATAATTATGTGGTGATGGGATGGAGAAGCTATTGTAAATACTAGTTTTATACACATTATATGTATTCAACTAAAAATATATTTTAATATGCAATATAATATAATATTGCATAAAACGAAGGACAATGGAAAAGAAGAGGTAAGAAATCATTGTGTGAGATCCGTTAGAATATAAGGTGGAAGCAAGTGAACAACCGCTTTATAAATATTTATGATTATGTCAACGATGTGTTTTTTAATTTTTATATTTTGCAATCATGTTGGTTTTTCTTTTACCATATATATTTTTTTATGTAGACTTACATTTCACTTTAATAAAATTTTAAAAAAATTCATTTTTTGTAAGTACAGAAAATTATTTAAATCAAATTCACAAATATATGCATTTGAAAAAAGATATATCATAGAATTCAAGAATAAAAAACATACTGTTTGTATATTAAGAACTTAAAAAACACAAATAAAAGAATTTTTTTTTGTTCCCCATAATTTTTTCTCAAAACTAATTTTACCGTCCCATGGGTATCCTTAAAATCACAAACTAACCGTTGTATTCCCGTCACATCACACATGCTTCAAACTAATACAATTTAGTTACAAGTACTTTCACTTATCGTCGTCCTTGATTATTCTTTTGTTCTCGAGAGAACATTATGGTGATAAAAAGAGATACTCTCTATCAAAAGTCGTAGGTTTAAATCCAGAAAGTATATGTTTATTACTTTAAAAGCAGAGCACACATCAAGTAAAAGAAAATACTAAAATAGTGTTCTATCTGTTTAATTTTTTTTGAAAATCTTCTATCTGTTTAATGGATTAAAAAAAGATAGATTTTCTACATAAAAAGTGTGATAAAAAAACATCGTAAAAAATGCCGAAAGCCAACAAAGACTACAATAAGCGAATCACGTGACATTCGACATTTAACCTGCAACCTTTTAACTTTCTGTTTGTTCTTTATCTCCATCACCCTTCAGTCAAGTGACCAAACGAAAATCATATAAAGAACACCCAATTAATTTAATCATTCTTTTTGTTTCTTTCCTACAATCCGCCATTAAAGACCCTCTCACCTGCACACTCAAAGATGTTGATTTTAGCATTATGCCATACTAAATAACGAACCCAAAATCAAAATTTGAAGAAAACACAAGATTTTAAAGATTGCCCACATGGGTCAGATCTCATAATTTCAAGAAAATAGCTTGTTTTGTAGTTGGGGAATTTTGTCGAGCAGGTGGTGTGCATTCTTGAGTTTTGCTTCACAAGATTATGATTCTATCTATGGTCTTTTGCGATTTGAAGTTGACAAGAAGTGGGTGTTTATTATGGTGGTGAAATTAGCGAAATTGATTTAGCAAATTTGTTGAATTTGTGTTTGTGATTGAAGTTTGAAGTTTTTTTAAGCATGGAGAAGAGGGAGCATGTGATTTGGGGATTTGGGTTGGTGATTTTGACATGGGTGAATGTTTGTTCTGCAACTCTTTCTCCTTCTGGTGTGAATTATGAAGGTCAGTTCAATGTGTGCCATTGTTAACTTTAGCTTTTAGCTTCAATTCTGCCATTTTTATGGATGTTTGTTGCTGTTAACTGAGTTTGATTCAAGAGCTTGTATTGATGTTTAGGTTCTTTCAGAATTTAGTGGTTATGCTAGATCTAGTAACTCTTTATGTATGTACTAATGGGGGTGTTTAGGATTGGTTATAACTTATAAATAACTTAGGATAATCAGTTTATTGAAGATAGTTAGTTTTATTAACTTAGGATAATCAGTTTATTGAAGATAGTTAGTTTTATTTTTAAGGTAAACTTGTGATTTTGAGTCCACAATGCATAAGTGCTTGCTTGAATTCGGTTTGATTGATTTGAACCGAACCAACTTTGAATTCCGTTTTCAGTTCTCGAATCAAGTCACGAATGTAACTGACCCGAATATCTGAGTTCAAATTAGTTTTAATTTCCATTTATATACAAAAATATAGAGTTTTGCTTGAATCAACCCGAATGGAGTTCCAATTTACATTTTTTTCTCATAGTTTAGTTTGTTTTAATCAACCTGAATTAGAATTTTCAAATCAGTTTTTCTAATTCTGATTTACTTTCAAAAGTCTTGAATCTTGATTTCAACCCGAGTAACCTGAAAAGTGATTCGATGAACACCTTGTACCTACCAAAATGACCATCAAACATGAAGCTTATGACTAAAGGGCTGCACTTGTATTAACTATAAATAGAAAGTTCTGCCAAATATGAACTTGAAATGTTCATTTTTTACAACCATGTGCAATATTAGGCAAAGGATTTCAGTATTCAGGCAAATTTCTGAGTTCTGATATTGTAACATAAGGACCTGAATTCTGAGATTTTTTCAATCATTTTTATTCATCCAAACACTAAAAGATGCTTACCTGTTTAAATTTGCAATCCCAAATACCCCATAAATGAAATAATATTTTCCATCTAAAATGTTTATAGTTGTATGGTTTGTCAAAATCATGATCCTTAGTGTATCCATTGATGCAGTTGTGGCTCTAATGGCTATAAAGCAGGATATAAAAGATCCACATAATGTTCTTGACAGCTGGGATTTATCATCTGTTGATCCTTGTAGTTGGAGGATGATCACTTGCAATTCTGATGGATCTGTTCTTTCTCTGTGAGTATTTTCTTTTTTAAATATGGTAGTCTTTTAGGGTGCAAACGACACGAAATACAAACAAACTTTACTGTTTTTCTTGATTTTAGCAACCTACTTTAAACTAAGCACGAAATGAAAACAACTTACTATTTATTACTAAGTTTAGCAACCAACCTCATTTAAACTGGTCTTACCTGCCAATTGTTGACACGACCTAGTTGACGCTTATGTAAAAGATATATTTTTTACAAGTTCGAAAACATGAATGCTTAAACTTACCCTGAAAAAATAATTATTAATCGTCACTTCAGATGCCATGGGGCATACCGCATATCACGCTAACATGAAAAGCAAGATGTCACACAAATGATTTATGAAAATTTAACAAGAAATGACCTGCTACCACAAGTTGAGCATGTCATTTGTTGCTACAATATGTAACAAAATGTAACTTGTACGGGAAAATCAGTAAGAATATGTAAGGTGTAAGGTGGTTTCTATTTGTGTCCATTTTGAAGTTGGTTGCCAAAACTCGTAATAAAGTGTGAAGTTCTTTTATATTTCGTGCATTCTCCCTATTCTTTAGGTGCTGCATACTTAAATTTTAACTCAGTTTGTTTCATTTTTACAATCATCAGAGGGATGCCTGGTCAGAACTTATCCGGGACTTTATCGTCTGCAATTGAAAATCTTAGTAACTTGCGATCACTGTAATCAACTTTCCCATATGCTACTCAACATGCTGACCGTTTTTTTTTCATAAGGCCATGGTGATATTTTTGTGCTAAACATGGGTCATTTGTTGTGTTTGTGTAGCATGTTACAGGATAATGAAATTTCTGGTTCAATTACGGGTGCAATTGGGAAGTTACGGAAACTTCAAACACTTGATCTTTCACGGAATAAGTTCAGCGGTGAGCTGCCTAGTTCCTTAGGAGATCTCAAGAACTTGAATTTATTGTAAGTTTGTATTTTTCTTCATTTCATGAACATAATGCATGCACTAGAGGTGGCAAGATGATCAGGTTGGGTAACGGGTCAAACAGGGTTTGGTTAAAATAGATCATTTTTCGTACACTTTGAAACAAGTTTATATTGACTCACAAACATTATTTTGTCCATATTTAGAATATTAATGCAGTAAATCATGATTGCATAAGCAATGTAATCACAATAACTGTTTAAATCTTTGAATAGAATGATTGTGGAGATGTATGTACTAAAAATACACCTTGCATGACGTTCAACCCTGTTTGACCCTTCTCCACTCTCAGCTAAACCTTTTTGATTTGACCCATTTGAGATTAAGCAGCCCCATTTGACCTATTTATGTGCAAACAAGTGTAGCAGACATGCAGTATGAGTCGCAAGATAAGCAGGCCAAAAAGGTTTTGGTTAAAAAATGGGTCATTTTTGTACTTGGATCTACCCACAACACTTTTACTCCTCTTAATATTCCAAAAATTGTTAGTGTTGTTTATAATTACTTAAGCAATTAGTTAATGATTACATAAATCTTTGAATAATAACGATTTTGGAGGCGTTTCACATTAAAGATACCCTTTCCTTGATATTCAACTGTTTTGACCGGCCCCACTTTAAGCTGAACTTTTATTTGTTTCACCTAAACCTGAGAGAAAAACAACCCAAATCGACACATTCATAATTTTGTACATAAATGGGTTGACATTATTAGCCAGTATGTGAGAATTTGTTATCAAATATCCTAAGTACTATTCATATTTTTGCTCAAGCTAGGCGACTAAACAACAACAGCCTTACTGGACCGGTTCCTGAATCATTATCTAAACTCGGAGGCCTCACACTAGTGTATGTCAACTTACCTTAAATAACATATAGTATTTGTTTTATTTCAAGATAAACCAATGAATTTGAACAGAAAAGCAACTACCCATCTAACAACAGAAGAATATTTTATTATATTCTTATTGTAATTAAAAATGAATCACTTTCTTATGTAGAGATCTGTCATATAACAATCTTAGCGGTCTGTTGCCTAAAATATCAGCAAGAACATTCAAGTGAGTTTTCTTTTCACACTTTATAGTAATCATAGTTTTCTTTAATCATCTCTATATCATGCCTCAATCTTAAGTTTTTTTTTATCCAATCAGAATTATCGGAAACCCTTTACTATGTCAGAATAATTCCGGAATTGGTTGTTCGGTTGTTTATCCCGAGCCTCTGGCTTTCCCACCAAATGGTATGAATTATGCACCTTTTTCAGAATTTGTGTCATATGTTTATTTACATAAATGTATTAAATGGTCGGGTTGAGTAACGTGTCAAAATGGGTAGTCTCACCATTCTATGTCCAACTACTCCAAAGGCGGTAAAGCTTTTCATATACGTCCTTCTGAAAGTCTAAGATTTAATATCCGCCCTTTCATAATAGTAAAAATATCATATTTATCTATTTCATATTAAATAAAACCTAAATGGTTACTTATGATAGCTTTCACTAAATAAACAAAGAGGAATTATACGCGTTGATGATTCACAATAGTAATATCATTAAGTGAAATGAAATGTTATAATTGATTTTATTTTCTTTACTATGGAATGTGTAAATATGATACTTTGTGTTTTGAAAGGTTAAATTTGATGTTAAGAAATATGATGCATATGAAAGTTTGAAAACATAGGACATACACTGAACAATTAGTCTTTTCTTCAAAAATTATTAATAGTTTGTGTGTTAGAAGTGCTCACAAAAGCTATGTTGTGACAATAACAGTTTTTATTAAACCAATTTGGGAGGTTATATGCAATAAAAATACACTTGGGGCGACCCTCAACCCACTTGACCAGTTTCCTTTTATGATTTATCTAAATTATTTGATTGTATCCATTAGACATAAAATAACCTGTATGACCCATTTATATGTAAATGGGCTGTAATTGCCACCTCTTTTACAACATAATAATGGTTTTATGATATATTAATGTTTGATTTAGCTGGTGAATCTTCATCTGGGGATAGAAGTCGTCGTTTAGCTATTGCCCTTGGCACAAGCTTTGGTGCTTTACTACTACTAATCCTAGTTGTGTTTCTCATTTGGTGGCGCTATCGTAAAAATCAGCAAATATTCTTTGATGTAAATGGTAAGTCATTAATGTCTAATTTACAATAATTAGTTAGGCAACCTTACATTATCCTCCAAAATCAGTTCTCCTATAGCAATTCATCATATGGTTTTCCAAATCTAGTAACATTGCCCCATAAAATTCTCAAAACTAAGATCCAAATCAGTTTTATCAAGCACTGCAAGCATAACTTGAAACTTATTTTCTTGATTCAGATCATAAATCTGAAAGTATAGGTGTCAAAATGGGCAGGTGGGTAACAGTTTTGGGTCCAAACATGTTTGTCCATTTTTTTTTTAATTTTATTTTTACAAATAATTATGTGTTAAATGTGATCACGAAAGGTTAAAAATTATACTATTACAATAAATCAGAAAATTCTAATTTTTGGCATAAAACAATTTTAAGAGGTTATGCATTAAAAGTACACTCTGGACAACTTTTTACCCATTTCCTATTTAGCTAAAAGATAACACGAATCAAAACCGTTCATAAGTGTATTTTAAATTTTAATGCACAAAACCTACTTGTACTAAGAAACAAATTGTTGGATTAATATAATTTTTTAATCCATATTTTTGACAAACTGATTGTTTAAAAAAGATTCTGAAAATTTAGAACAAAAATTGTTTTGGTCCAACCCGTTTCGAACTTCATCATAGCAATATGTTACCTTCTACCCAACCCACCTATCCCTCCCATTTCGCTACATCTGCAGTAAAATATCAAGGGGAAATCTGATAAGAAACATGATCCTATCAGCATTACTCATAGTTCTATAAAAAGACTAAAAATTCTATGACTTCTTTGATTAATTGTATATGACATTAATTATATTTACATAAACAGATCAATATGATCCCGAGGTTTCCTTGGGTCATTTGAGAAGATTTACATTCAAGGAGCTCCGGGCTGCTACCAATAATTTCAATGTAAAGAATATATTAGGTAAAGGTGGATTTGGAATTGTTTACAGAGGGTCATTGGCAGATGGCACAATCGTGGCAGTTAAAAGATTAAAAGATGAGAATAGTTTTGGCGGTGAAATTCAGTTTCAAACAGAAGTTGAAACCATAAGTTTGGCTGTTCATCGAAATCTTTTACGACTTTGGGGATTTTGTTCTACTGAAAACGAGCGGATTTTAGTCTATCCGTTTATGCCAAACGGGAGTGTAGCTTCTAAACTAAGAGGTTTGTGTGAAATATGTTACAACAAATTTTAACTTTAGAAAGCTGGTTGACTTTTTGAGTTGTAGCTGCCTTTGGTTGCAACTAAACATAGTTCTTGAAGATTTAAAAATATGAGCTTTGTTAGCATAAACAGTTTTGGACAAATTGTGGAACCTGAATGTGAAATAGACTGTTGCATTTCACATGTCTGTACAAAGTTGCCTGTTCTGGCAAACTGTAGGTGGAAAAGTGCGGTTCGGGTGGGTTGAGTAACAAGTGAAACATGTACGGGTCAAAACAATTCATTTAGTTACGGGACAAGGCGTGTCGGGTTGGGTTGACCCGGAAGGCCGGAACACCAGTTGTCAAATTTTTTGTGTATAAGCAATTAACGTTTCAAATATGATTACAAAAGTTATATTTGGATAAAATGATTTAGGAGGTTTTATGAATTAAATATACACTTAAGCATAGGCGACTTTCAACCTGTTTGAACTTTGACCCACTTGGTCTCTTTCCTTAATAGTTACTCTTTTTATTGATTTTACCCTTTTGGCCTATCCAGATTCAATCCATTTAGAAGTAAAAGGTATTAACGGATATTAGTATTTCCACATATACAAAGATTTATTAAATGTGTTTATATTAATATCCGCTAATAAAAGGGTCATAATTTCCACCTCTGTTATGCTAAATGCAGTACTTTCCTTTTGCAAAATTATAGTTTATTTGTAACAACTAAACTTATTATCAATTTTATCTCTAAAATCATTTTTCCTGAACTAAATTTTCTTATCTGACTATGGGTTTACCAGATCAAATCCATGGCAAACCAGTTTTGGATTGGTCAAGAAGGAGGAACATAGCTTTAGGAACAGCAAGAGGCTTACTATATTTACATGAACAGAGTGACCCAAAAATAATTCATCGTGACGTTAAAGCAGCCAATATTTTATTGGATGAAGACTTTGAGGCGGTTGTTGGTGATTTTGGGTTGGCTAAGTTGTTGGACCACCGTGATTCTCATGTGACCACTGCGGTTCGTGGGACCGTGGGCCACATTGCACCTGAGTATTTGTCAACAGGCCAATCGTCTGAAAAAACTGATGTTTTTGGGTTTGGGATCTTGCTTTTGGAGCTAATTACGGGTCAAAAGGCGTTAGAGTTTGGAAAGACTGCTGGTAACCAAAAAGGCGTTATGCTCGATTGGGTATTCTCTTGATTTCCTTCTTTAATACATTACATAAAGTGTTAAGAATTGAATCAAGAATGAAATTGCAAATTATGAACAAGAACTTCGATTATTAGCTTTATTGATGAACACGAAGAAGATTACAAAAAAAAAACTCTCTAACACACTTAACCCATCAGCTATTTATTAACCCATCAGTAGTTTGTTAACTAAAGATTAACAAACTATCTTTCACTTTAACACCTTTACCCCTTGAACTATAACAACTATTACATCTAACAACAAAACTAATCAAACTATGTATTTGACTTCAAGGTTGACTTTACATTCACATTCTCCACCTTAAAACCAACTTGAACCAATCCTTCAAATTTTCAAATCAAAAACACCAAATCATCCAATCCCCAAAGCAACTACACAATACTCAAACTTCCCAAATGGTAATGCCTTGGTAAACACATCTGCCTGATTCTCCTCAGTCCTCAACTGCACAACCTCCACCTCTTTTGATTCAATTACTTCCCTAATGAAGTGAAACTTTACTTTAATGTGCTTAGTACGATCATGAAACACACTATTTTTAGCAAGCTGCACAGCACCTTGACTATCACAATATACCCTTGGACACTGCATTCCCAGACCAAGATCTGACACAAATCGACTCAACCACAATGCTTCTTTAACTGCATCAGTTAATGCTATGTATTCTGCTTCAGTTGAAGAAAGTGCAACAACTGATTGCAGCCTGGCCTTCCAACTCACCAGATTCCCACAAACCTTAAAAGCATATCCTGTGATTGACCTCCCTTTATCCTGATCCTTGGCATAATCAGAATCTACATAACCCTGCACTAAAATATCCTGTGCATCTGAACTTCCAAAGACCAATCCACAGTCTTGAGTTCCCTTCAAATACCTCATTATCCACTTCACAGCCTCCCAGTGATTCTTGCCTGGATTAGCTAAATATCTACTAACTAAACTCACCCCATAACCTATATCAGGCCTAGAACATACCATAAGATACATTAGACTTCCCACAGCATTGGCATAAGGTACCTTTTCCATATAGGCTATCTCTGCATCAGTCTTAGGAGCATCCTCATTAGACAGTTTGAAATGTTGAGCTAATGGAATTTTCACCTTTTTAGCATTATCCATTCCATAACTTTTGAGCACTTTGGCTACATAAGACTTTTGAGAAACTTTCAATACTCTATAAGGTCTGTTCCTTTCAATCTCCATGCCTATTATCTTTCTTGCTACACCAAGCTGCTTCATTTCAAATTCATCCATAAGCAGCTTCTTTGTAAGCTTTATTTCAGACTCACTCTTACATGCTAGGAGCATGTCATCAACATACAAAACCAAGTATACATATTCACCATCCCTATACTCTTTCATGTAAACACAGTGATCATACTCACTTCTACAAAATCCCTGTGAGACAATGTATTCATCAAACCTTTTATACCACTGTCTAGGGGATTGTTTTAGCCCATAAAGTGACCTTTTCAAAAGACACACTTTGTCTTCTAATCCTTCCTGCACAAAACCCTTTGGCTGCTCCATATAATCTTTTCATCCAAATAACCATGGAGAAAAGCTGTTTTAACATCCAATTGCTCTAGTTCTAGATCTTGACTAGCAACAATTGACAACAAAATTCTAACTGAAGTATGTTTCACAACAGGTGAAAATATTTCAGTGTAATCCACACCCTCCTGTTGTGTAAAGCCTTTTGCAACCAACCTTGCTTTGTACCTAAGCTTACCACTTTCATCACTATCTTTGATCTTGTACAGCCACTTACACTTTACAGGCTTCTTACCATAGGGCTTGTCAACTAATTCCCATGTCTCATTCTTGATCAAAGAATCCATCTCTTCATTCATTGCACTAATCCATTTATCTCTTTCTGCACAAGACAAAGCCTCTTCATAATTCAAAGGTTCAAAATTACACTCCTTTTCTGCTGCTACAAAGGCCACAGCAGAAATATCATCATTACTTCTAAATCTTAATGGCTTTACTATAGTCCTTCTAGTTCTATCCTTAGCAAGGCTATAGGATCCAGAACCAGAACTTCCCTTTTCTGCAACCCCTTCGGCATGGCCATCAAGGTTGTCACCTGAAGTTGGCATTTCAGGTGTCTTAGGGAGATTATCTTTAGGTGAATCATGCTCCACCTCAATTTGGACCCCTGAACCATCATTCTCTGAAGCATCTAAATCAAATGAACCTTTATTCCCAATGACATCTCTGTAAAACACACCTTCTCTGAAAGTAACATCTCTGCTAGAGATCATCTTTGAATTATCTAACCTCCACAATCTAAATCCTTTAACTCCCTCAGGATACCCAATGAATATACACTTAATAGCCCTGTTCTCTAACTTGCCTTGACTTATCTGAGCATAAGCCAAAGTCCCAAAAACTTTTAAATTTGCATATTCACAGCTAGACCTCTTTCCTGACCAGAGTTCTATAGGGGTTAGATTCTGTAGTGCAACACTAGGGGATCTATTTATCAAGTACACTGCAGTATTAACCGCCTCTGCCCAAAAAGACTTTGGCACACCTGAACTACTTAGCATACACCTTACCTTGTTCAAAATTGTCCTGTTCATCCTCTCAACCAGACCATTCTGTTGAGGGGTGCCAGGAACTGTAAGATGCCTTGAAATCCCCTTCTTCTTGCAGTAATCATTGAACTCATGGCTGCAAAACTCCA
This sequence comes from Flaveria linearis, assembly GCA_024085815.1. Classification (NCBI taxonomy): domain Eukaryota; kingdom Viridiplantae; phylum Streptophyta; class Magnoliopsida; order Asterales; family Asteraceae; genus Flaveria; species Flaveria linearis. Next base: position 1,627,381 of record CM044009.1, on the reverse strand, counting down.
AGCCATTGTCAGTTCTTAACTTCTTGACCTTCCTCTCAGTTTGTGTTTCAACCAAAACTTGCCATTCTTTGAATTTCTGAAAAGCTTCATTCTTCCTTTTCAACAAGTAAACCCATACTCTTCTTGAGTAATCATCAATAATGGAAAGGAAATACAATGCACCACCAAGAGACACATGTTTGGCTGGACCCCAAAGGTCAGCATGCACATAGTCCAATTTGTCATTAGACACATGATGACTCCTACTAAACTTCACTCTGTGAGCTTTCCCCATCACACAAGCTTCACAAAATCCAAACTCACAATTATGTAACCCTTCTAACACACCTTGTTTAGACAGCTCTACCAGTCCTTGTTGACTGATATGCCCCAACCTTTGATGCCAAAGATTAGCTTGATTGCTGCCCTCAGTGGTTGCCACAGAGGCTTCCATATTTGCAACTCTACCCTCTAATATATATGTGTTATTCTCAGCCCTCAATCCTGACATAAGAACCATAGATCCTTTGATCACTTTTGCTCTACCACTTCTCAGGCTGACATGCATGCCTTCTCTTTCAAAGGTTCCCATTGAAATCAAACTTCTCTTTAATTCAGGCACATATCTCACATCATGAAGAGTTATCTCTGCCCCATTATCCAATTTCAACAAGATTGATCCAATGCCTCGTATCTCACAGGCCTTATCATTCCCCAATTTCACAGTCCCCAACTTCTTCATTGTCAAACTTAGGAACCCTTCTTTAATTGGTGTCATATGGAATGAACAACCAGAGTCCATCACCCATTCCTGTGCTACTCCACATGATGAAGACACCATCAAGACATCTGAACTCTCATACCCATCAGACAGCTCATCTCCCTGGGTATAGTTACTAGCATTCTTGTTTCCCTGATACTCAGCCTTCTTCTTTTTCCATTCAGGACAGTCCTTTTTCAAATGCTTCTCTGACTGGCAAACAAAACACTTTCTCCTGAACCTCGACTTGGATCTTGATTGGCCTCTATTCTTGTGACCTCTATTATCTCTGTGTTCTCCTCTTCCTCTAACAATTAAACCTTCTCCACCTGATTCAGAAGGATCTGCCCTTTTCTTCAACTCCCTTGAATTAAGGGCCGATAAGACTTCCTCCATTGATAGAGTGTCTCTCCCATAGAGTAGAGTATCCACAAAATTATCGTATTGTGTAGGTAAAGAAGTCAAGAATATCAAGGCCTGATCCTCATCATCAAGACTGATATCGATATTCTCAAGATCAAGGATCAATTTGTTAAAATCATCAGTATGATCATCAAGAGACTTATCCCCAGACATCTGAAACGTGTACAGTCTCTTCTTGAGATACAACCTATTGGCCAAGCTCTTAGTCATGTACAATGACTCCAATTTGATCCATACACCTGCAGCAGTTGATTCCTTTGACACTTCTCGAAGAACCCGATCACCAAGACTAAGGATAATGGCTGAATGAGCCTTCTCAGTCATCTCCTTCCACTTTTGTTCCACTTCTTTTCTTTTTGCCTCCGAGACTTCCTTGTTCTTGTCGTCAATCGGAGGCAATTCAGGTTGCCCGCCGGCCAACGCATCCACAAGACCCTGATGAACTAATAACGCCTTCATCTTCACCCTCCAAAGGCTAAAGTCATTCTTCCCGTCGAATTTCTCGATCTCAAACTTAGTTGACACCATCTTGTTCCTCAATTTACCTTCAGATCAATCCTGTCTTCGAACCAGCCGCCGATCACCTTCGGAAGCTTTCGATTACCCTTCGGAAGACGTCGATTTCACTTCGGAAGAAGTTAATTGACCTTCAGAAGATCTTCTTGATACAATTCACTCAATCGAGCCCCTGACCAGGCTCTGATACCACTTGTTAAGAATTGAATCAAGAATGAAATTGCAAATTATGAACAAGAACTTCGATTATTAGCTTTATTGATGAACACGAAGAAGATTACAAAAAAAAAACTCTCTAACACACTTAACCCATCAGCTATTTATTAACCCATCAGTAGTTTGTTAACTAAAGATTAACAAACTATCTTTCACTTTAACACCTTTACCCCTTGAACTATAACAACTATTACATCTAACAACAAAACTAATCAAACTATGTATTTGACTTCAAGGTTGACTTTACATTCACATAAAGGGTAACATAGTTTTCAGACTACGGATTATTTTTATCTTTGTGCAAATGGTTGAATTAAAAAAAACGAGGCTAAAAGGGAAGTGGGTCAAATGGTTAGTTCTTTATATGTTTTTAGAAACTCCTAAAATATGCTTCTAAAGAACACAACATCTTATATATCTTTTGCAATCATAAATATGCATTATTTATTTTAAAAAAGCAAAAAACAGGAAAAAAAGAAAAAGAAAAAGCTTTTATAGATCAACCCAGCCAACCAATTTAGACTCATACAAAACTGACTTGTTTCCATACACAGACACTGCACGCGTGTAAAATGACAGATACGTAAAGATGGATTAAACAATCTTGCCTATATCCTATGTTATGTATGATATTATTCATTAAACTCTATAAGGAAATTGTTGAACTATATGTAATAATGTGTATCTGACTGTTACCAATTTGGTGCACATCACTTACAATCTGGGCAGATCACAGGAGTTGGGTAATGGGTCAAAAGTAACTACTTTTTAATATGTGTTTAAACTGGTCGGGTCAGGTTTGTCCCGTTTGACATAACTTCTTAATGTCTTAATGTTTATTATAAATAATTAATGTATTGGTTAAATGATAAAAGTTATATTGTTTTATAATAGCAATCCAAATTTTAAAATAAAGAACATTGGGAGATTTTTGGATTAAAAAGCACAATGGGAACTTTTTTTAAGTAAAAGGATCAAATTTGCCAGCTCTGATTTAGTAATGTGGTTCATTTTGCAGGTAAAGAAGCTCCATCTAGAGGGGAAACAAAATCTAATGGTTGATAAATCATTAAAAAACAATTTTGATAGGGTCGAGTTGGAAGAAATGGTTCAAGTTGCACTTCTGTGCACACAGTTTAACCCGATAAATCGACCCAAAATGTCAGAAGTATTAAGAATGCTCGAAGGAGAAGGGTTAGTGGAGCGATGGGAAGCTTCACAAAACATTGAAACGCCAAGATTTCGTGCGGTAGAAAGTTTTCCTAAAAGGTATGCAGATTATATTGAAGAATCATCACTTGTATTAGAAGCCATGGAGCTTTCAGGCCCTAGATGACCTGAAATTATTCTGTTTTTGAGCTCATGGTTTGACTTATATGTGGTGATGTTTATAGTTGATGAATGAATTTAGCTCATGGTTTGACTTATTTTTTGATGTTTATAGTTGATGAACTGAAAGTAAGAACATAAAGTTACAAGTGCTATTCATATGTAAATAAGTAGTCTCTAGTGTAGAATCAAGAAGGTAGTGATTTTCTTGAATTAGAATTTGTTTAGGCTTATATATATCTTGGCTTTCACCAATTTTGGGCTTATATATACTCCAGAGCAACAATCCTGTCAGCTTGATGGGTTGAGTATAAGAACCAGAACACAAATCACATTTATGTCAAAGATATTAACCTCATTGTCTATCTAAACAAGTCAAACTAGTTGACATGTTATAATCGAGTTTTAAATATGTTAAACAAGTTGATAGGTTGTAATTAATGGTTAAGCGAGTTGGTGGGTTGACCTTATCACTTTCTTTATACTAGTTTTAAACATGTTAACAACTTCACTTGTTTATTTAAACAGATTAAACATATCAATCTAAACATAACATGTTCAATTAAATTGGTTAAAGAGTTAAATCCAAACACAACTTTGTTTATTAGCCATAATAGATATAACAAATCAAAACTTGATTATTTTCATATTATGTTGAATAAAAGAAACCCCTGCTCCCTAATCTATTCACCATAGGAATCCAAAAAGAGAATGGAATGCCATTCCTGAAATAATGTATTGAATAAATGGGATGACTATTATATTTCTAATAGGTTGACCATTTGTAAGTGTTATAGTGGTAGTTTACTTTTTTTATGTGAGTAAAGTTGGTAGCATAACTTTCTCCAAGTAAATAATAAGTTGTTATATCCATATATATGGAAAAATAAAATGAATTATAAACTATAAATAACAAGTTATTTGATTACCTGTTTCAAGTTTCAATAATTTTATTTGTTTGGATTTCCTATTGTTGTTTTGATCATGTGTTGAGTGATCTGTTTAAATGCTTTGATAATAACTCTAGCTATTTTTTTAAACTAGCGAGTTAATCTAGCACGCGTGGATACCCACGATTGACTAATACAGGTGTAAAAAGAAACTTCAATGGATACACGAGTGTAAAATAGTACACAAACAATAGAAGAGATTTATAAAAAGTGATTGCAATACAACATCTTCATATTATCACATCACAACACTTCCCCATACACTTATACAACTAAAAACCAAACATGACATAGAATGTCAATAAACACACCATACATATATGGATCATTTTATTGCACTCATACAAGCAAACACCAATCGGATAAAACAGATTCGGTACATTACTGCTAATATAATAACACCCTAATTACATACATATAGCCATAGAGATATATAATATATACATAGGACTCGAGTGAGTCTCTTTCGCCGTTATGTGACTTGCCGGTTTGTTTTGACATTAACCAGAAAATGGTTAATGTCAAAATCAAACTATTTGAAAGGTGAAGGGAAGAGATGGTATAACATAGTGTAGCTCATCTTCTTTCCCTTCATATTTGCCCTAATTTTCAAGATGCATGCCAATGCATATCTCCAATGGTTTTGTCATAGAAAAAGCTCAAGTGGGAGTTGTTAAGGCTCTTTGCTTGTTTCCTTTAAATAGAACAAAGATGGGAAAAGGGTAGTCAAGACTTTTTCAATTTGGTTAGATCTTTTTGCCAGAAGTAAAATGGTTAAATTCAGAACAAACATGCATTGATATCTTCATCTTATGCAATGAAAGTTGTATATAGTTGTGTATTTGATGATTTTAACCTTGGAAAAAACATATCCTTCATTTTTATGTTATATAAATCATTGCATCAAATATGTAAAGGGACACTTCCCTTTGCTTTCTTGCTTGATAACTAAAGTTGATATGATCTGTCTAGTATATGTTAATGATGTTAGGTAAGTTATAGTAATTGACTGCTTTGCCCTTGACCTAATTCCATGAAATATAATTGTTGAACAACTTGTGGATTTGACAAATCACAAAAAAAATAATATGTTTCATCAATCATCTATGAATAATTGTGTATTAAATGATTAGGTATTTGTCTTTCGATCGTTTTCTTCCTTTAACCTTTTCTTTAAATGCCATCTGGTTGGCGTAAGTTGTATATTATAAGCGTATGTAAGTTTTTTTATGACATGGTATCGTATTAAATAAAAAAGTGTTTTAACTTAATTTCAAATGTAAGGTTATGGTTATGGTGTGATGTAAGAGAACTTTACAAACAATGGTGCACACACAAATGTGTAATAGTGTATCCACCAAGCCAAATTCATGTGAGAAAACTTTGATTCCCATAAAATTTCTCACTAATGGCATATTTGATGTCATGTAGGCTATTGCTGCCACACACAATGGCATCACATTGCATGAATAGGATGAATAACAATTTAAACTAACTTTAGAACATCTATTTCAATACTATTAAACACGTACAAACTTTATGAAGTCAACAAGATGCGATAGGGGGTTATTAATATACAAAGTTATCAAGACACATGCAAAGTTTGGGTTAAATACATATGATATATATGAAATTCTAAAAAAAACAGAGAAAGTTGTTTGAAAAAAAAGTTATTGAATTAAATATAATTGTGAACATCATATATACACTCATGAGTCATGATCACTGTGTCCTCTTTCACATGTTATATATGCTTTTCATAATCACACGCATAATTTGTGCAAATGAAACATCATGATATGTTTTTTTTATTTTTTTCCTATATAATATAATAATGTGGTTTATTCGCACAACATACGAAAATAAATTTCATGTATCTACCTTTTTTTTCTAAGTATTCGGATATTTGTCTATCGCACACGAAATTTTTGTTAAATGGTTTTCTAATAAATCGAAATCTTTGTAATAGTATAAAGAGGGTGACATTACTTATACTACAATTTGCAAAATAAGTTCGCGAAAAGAATATTTTTGGATGAATAGTAACTCTTCATCCAATCAACCTTTGTCACATCATCTTTTTTTTATTATATAAACATAATAATGAAAATATTTAAAACTGACTTAAAACATATAATATCCAATATTCTGATATGTTCTAAGATTATAACGGTTTAGGATAATATAAAAAGATTTTGTTTATATGCGATTATGTTTGTACACACACCCCTCTACATATTTAATATATTTTAAGACAATAGAGGTTATAAATAAATTTTCTTCTCATCAATCATTTATTACACAGATACTAACCTAATAAATATATACTAGAGTTGTGTTTTTTATTAACAATTATATGTTACCCTACTTACCTTATTCCATATAATTTACACCATAACTAATTTACATCAACATCTCTAAACAAGACCCAAAATTTTAACTTGAAGAAAAAGCTTCACCACTTTAACCGTAAATAGTTTTATCAGTAAACCAAACTCACCATTATTGGAATTGGTTATGTCCGGATGATATTACTTAATTGAGTGATCTCCACCTTAGAAAGACACCCAATGGAAACACTTCCACCATCCACTCATGTCATCTTTTTCTATTTGCTATCTTTTCTTTATCTTTATTAATTATTATAACAAAAGAACCACCACCCACTACTTCATGTTTTATTCCACAAAATCTCATTTTTGTACCTTCTGGGATCTTCATAGTACACCTCATCCTTTTAATTATGTGTGTCATTGATTTTCATTTCATTTTCCGATCTTTTTGTTTCTTAAATTCTATTTTCTAAAAAACTCCAACTAATAAGAATTTTATAAAATATTGGAAAAGAATAAAAGTTGTGGTGTGTATATACTAAATCTCAAAACATCAAATTATGAAGCAAGAAGTATACAAATTGATACTTTGATAGGTATATTTTTAAGAGTTTCGGTACTAGTTATTGTGTTAAGGTATAGTTAAAAAACTATATTACTACAAGGGTAATGTAAAATTTTTCAATAAAACGATTCTATTGGTTTTATATTGAATTACTCGGAATAAGTTCGATTTGACTAGCTTTAATTGTTAGATATTAAAAAGTAACTAAAATAGATCTGTTTATAAATAACCGGTTCAAGGAGTGTAACCAAATAATAAAATTACAAAACCAAATAGTTTATAATAATAAAATAAATGGTAAATTACAAATAAAACCTTCCTTTTTTTCATAATCACTTAATCAGCGACCCATGGTCATGGGCCACGACGGGCTTATTTGAGTTATTGGGCCTTTTATTGGGCCATTTTAATTTACTTAAAAGTCATCCTATTCTAAGAAACACAACTTTAAAGCAGGTAGAGATGGGAAAATACCGGTTTGGAAAACGAAACCGGCAACCTAACCAACCTGGTTGTCATATCGGTTTTATTCCAACCCGACTCAACCCGTAGGTTTGAGATTGATTTTTTAACACTATTCGGTGAAACTGGTTTCAACCCGGAAAACCCGAACCAAACCGGTTTCAACCTGATTTAAACATGATCATTTCCCTCACTCAAACTGGTTTCAACCCGAGCCAGTTGGAAAACCCAGTCTAGACAAAACCTAACTTAAACTGGTTTTCAATCCAATTTGTATGGCCATAAAAGGTAATAGTCAGTAAATTATAACGTGGCTAATTGTAAAATAATCTTTTTTACTGGATCATGATCATCTCTTTTTTAATTATCATTATCCAATTAAAATAAGAGAAAATCATAAAAGCCATAGTAGCAAGTAAATATCAAGTATCTTTAAAGAAACTGTTAATTCACTACATAGTAAAAGTGCTTGTATGCATAACAAGGGTTTAGAACAACGGTATTCGGTATAGTTCAGTCAGCTACTACTCAAAATCGATTCGTTACAATCTCGGCTTGAACAGAAACTAAACGAGCTCAAACCTAAATTATAGCTTATTTTTTAGCGAGTTCAAGCTCAACCTTCATTTACTAATCTTGATTATGTCCGCGAGCTTATCATTTACACTAATATGATACTCTTTTACCTAATATTATCAGTTTATGATTACTTAAAACGTAGTGGTATATATATGATCAATGATAAAATAACTAAATGATATAAATATGTTTCGAGTCTCTTAAACCATTTTATAATATCTGAGGCTGTAACGAATACGTCAATGGGCAAACGAAGATGGTCTATTGACGTCTGGGACACTAGCATTGATCAGTATCATGAGCTTACATTCCATATTCTGGGTTGCTAGTATGTTATTCAGTGATGCACCTTAAAAACTATTTTACCATAGTTTTTTACTTCAACTTAAAATTTTATGTTATCAAGTCGAAAGTTGCATTTTATGAATATAGAGTTAATTCAGTTAAATGATTAAATCTAATAGCGATGCACTAGGATAATTGGGCCAACTCTAGCCCGTTGAATAACATCATTGTCTCCAATTTCAAGCCCAAAAATATCAGCCCAAATAGTGTGTAACTTCATCGATCGTGTAGGTGTATCAAGTTTACCCTTAATGCATGGAACCATACAAAAAATAAAGTATAATAATACGTGATAGTAATGTATCTATATATATATATACCGATACATACGACGTACATTTTTATAGATTTTAAGTCATTTTACGTGTGAAAATTTAAAATGAACAAATTACCAATAAGGAACGTGTTTTTTTAAATTCAGTTTATTAGATCATAACACTTTTAAAAGCATGCTATATAAGCCGGCAATCTGAAATACATTTAAAACTTTGATGCACAAAATTCAAGACTTATCGAGGAGATCAAGCTTTTAGTTTTTCATGGATCCAAAATAAAGCAAAACTAGAGTGGGTAGATTGGACAATGTGGTGTAGCTTTAGTTTTATTTGTAAGTTGTAACCTAGCTAGGCCTATTTGGGCGTTAATTTCTTGCTAGGCTCGTACTGTTTTATTTGTGCATCTCACGCCAGTAAAAAAAGTGTAAAGAGTAAGTTTACAATTACGTGACATATGTTTATATCACATGCATTACGCAACGTGTAGTCGTGTATATAACTGTGCATAGGACAATAAAAATTTAAGGCAAAAAAGTCAATTCTTATATGTATGTGTATATATATATCAATATAATATCAAAATAAAAGAGAATAAAGTGTTTGATGTATGTTGTAACTTTTCTAAAAAATAATGTAGTATATAAACTAGATAAAATGTCTATATTTGTGACTTTTCCTTTATGTTATTTTCTTTCCCATCGAAAAACCAAAATTATCAACAACGATCATGCCGCGGCCCAAAATCATCTAAACATGACTTTTACGACGGTTTTGATTGTTGTATAAAGTTAATTTTGTAGTAGTGAGTACGTGTTCTTAAAGAACATGCTAATGGAAGCGAATTTATCTATGAGAACATGTACAAAGTTAGAAAAGGTGGGGTTAACAACATGGTATTATGACTTGTTACCACAAACATAATGGGGAACACACATGTAAACAAAAGGAAAGTAATATATCCCATCCAATAGGTAACTTTAGTATCCATAAAAGTCATGGTCATAGATTTTAAATCTTGCACTCACTCTAAGCTTACAATCAACCAACACCTAAGCTAGACCAAAAGAAACAATTAGATTCACACAATCACATGAGAATAGTAGTTATGTGAGTGTTTAAAGTCGAATATTTAAAAATTCAGATAGTAGAAATCCATGTTTTTATTTGAAATTTTAGATATCCGAAAATTTGGATATCCAAAATTTTTTATGAGAATACACATAGTGATTAGGATATCCGAATTTCATCTTTTTTATTGTTATTTTATTCTATTTATTTTTTTCTACAATAATTAGATATATGTTATTATATAAATAATATGAAAAACCAATAAACATTGAAAATGTCCTAATATACACTAAAAAGTCCCAACCTAAAATAATAAAAAAACGTCTAACATCTAAAAAATAACAAAAAATAATTTTAAGTTTTCAAATAATTGAATATCCGAATATCCAAAATATGCAAAATAAATATCCAAATCTGAATTCGAACTTTTGGATATTACAGAATCGAATTCTCGAATTCTGGTATTTTTGAACACCCTAAGTTTAAAAGCATGGGGATAGTAGTTTCTTAACTATAAAGCTTTAAAAACGTAATGAAAATATAAGTGAAGAGGAGGGTTTTAGACAGAATATGATTTTTCAAAAGAACATAAAAAATAAAGAGTAAACTTCGCTTTTGCTCCCTGTGGTTTGGTCCAAATAACGGTTTTCATTCAAACATTTCAAAATCGTGATTTTACTCCATGTGGTTCACAATTCGTCTTAATTAACTCCAACTCACTAACACCGTTAAATTATTCTGTTAATTACAAGGGCATTTTAGTCTTTTTAATAATAGGGATTGATAATGTAATTATTAAAACTTATTTGTAAATTTAAAATATCTCATACACACATTATCTCTCCCTTTCTCTATTCTCTCTCTATTTCTTTTTCTCTTACCTAGGTGACCTGCCAACCACCACAACACGACCACCACCACAACAACCACCACCACCACCACACAGCCGCCAACAGCCACACCACCACCACACAGCCGCCAACAGCCACACCACCACCACACAGCCGCCAACAGCCACACCACCACCACACAGCCGCCAACAGCCACACCACCACCACACAGCCACCAACCGCCACACCACCACCACACATGTCACAACCACCATACCACCACAACACAGCTGTCGGAACCATACAACCACCACCACCACACCCCTTCCTTGTTTCTACCCATCCTTCCGCCACACATCTACTACCATCGTCACCCCCTTGAACCACAACATTGTTGCCTCTTTCGCCTTGAACCACCACACTAGATCTGAATGCCAGATCCATGTACAAGTCGCCAGATCTGGAATCATTAGTGTTTCATTTTGGTTCAATTAGGTTCAATGGTGAGCAAAGGTTCTTTTAGGATTCAATTTTCAGATGTAAACGTGGTCGATTTTGGTTGTTAACTGAAACAAATCGATTTGCAGGTGGTGGGGGAGGGTTTGAAGGCGGCGCTCGGATTGTGGTGAGCTATGGTGATGTTGGCGTAGTGCGATGGTGGTGGTGGTGGCGACATGGTGGTGGTGGTGGTTGGTTCCTGTGATTGTGGGGGTTTTTGTGGTTCTTGAAGGTTTTGGCGGTGGACCGATGAAGCCGGTGATGATGGTGTAACATCGCGTATATTCGTTAATAAAAGTTAATTTTAAAACGTCGATATTGATGCCAATAATTACAATAATCATAATAATAATAATAATAATAATAATTTTAATAGTAATAATAATATTAATAATAATAATAATAATAACAATAATAATAATAATAATAATAATAATAATAATAATAATAATAAGTCTAGGGGCCAATTTATCATTTTAGAAACTTTAAATTGAAAGTTCTAACATAAAATATCAAAAACTAAAACCACAGGGACCATTTCTGTAAAATCTGCAAACCCAACCCCCCTTCCCCGTCGATCCCTCCGGCCACCTTTCCGGCCGTCTCCGGCGAGCCAAATTTCCAAAATGACGCGGTTTTATTCGAATTAAAGGTTCCCGACAGATTCGCGTGATTGATTCGAACACATGGCCCTACACAATTCAAAATTTTGCCTCGTTTACAAGTTCAAAATCGAACCCGCTACCCCCTTTCAAAATCAAATCGAATGGGCTCGTTCGCATCAAATTACCCCCTATAAATAGAGGGCAAACACTCATTCACACTCACTTGAGCTCTCAGAAACTTCAATTCGATCTAAACACACACACACACATCGATTGCAGATCGAGCTCAAGCCGAGAACTACTCGAACTTGAACCCATCGATCCCTACACAATTACAGGTAATTGAACACACTTACATGCTCGATTTCTTATGAAGAATCAAAGCCCTATCATTAATTTCATTAACAAAATCATTTTCAGGTTCAATTTGATCGAAATCGAACCTAGGGTTTAATCGGATTTGGGGGAACTCATTTATTGTGTTTTTTAAGACTTTCAAACCCAATCAAACCGCGGCTGTATGCCTTGGTTCACTGGTTTGGTGCGTGTGTTGTAACCGAGAGGTCCCGGGTTCGAACCCGGGCACCTACACTATTTTTTTTAAAAGCCTTTTAAGCCTTTAAAAATTTCAGAAAAATTTCCTGAAAATTATAAAAATCATTTTTATAAACATGTTTATTTAAATCAACAAATTACCTTCTGTAATATTTTTTTTAAAATTAAAATAATTATAGAAAATTCTAGAAAAACACAAAAAAATGGATTTTGTAAACTTTAAATAATTCTTTTGGACACCATATTATTTTCTGTAAATTATTTAATAAAATATTCTAATATTTTATTAAATAGTTTAGATAAATAATATATTTAGTTTAAAATAAACTTTAAACGGTGGTTTAAATAATTGTTCTTCTCACACTTTAATAATCAAATTCAAATGTATTAATAGATTTATTTCTATTAATTATCAAACATACTCACTTTAAATAAATTCGTTTTATTTATTCAAACTAAATAAATTATCTTATTCAAAACTACCATTCAAAACCCAAATGGAAAACCTAATACATTCCAAATTCTCACATCACTATTATTCTAATTCGAGACACCGTTCCGTAGATTACTCGTAAGGAAATCGTTGGGGTCTAATCTATCACGTCCAAATTCAAATCTCATCAATCAAGTGAGTATTCATATCCCCTTTTTATATCATTTCTTATTTGGGGGAAATCATGTGATACAATATATTCAATCATAATATTCTATTGTTATTTCATTCTAAATTCAATTCAAGACAGGTTATGTTATTACTTGCAATTATATGAACATACTATGATAAATAGGACGACAGTAAAACCCTAATTCAATCAATCAATCCTGGTATCAATGGTAGATCTACTAGTTTGGATAACCCACCCCATATGGCTTACGAGTGGTGATTGTGCAAGAGGCAGGAGTCAATCTATGGTGTACGTGTGGAGTCTATTATATGCAAGTGTCAAGTCAAGGGGTTGTTATTGTGTCAGTTTATCTATATGCTTTACTATTGCAATATAAGTCTTAACGTTACCTTGTGAATTGGATTATTCTCAATCAATCAATCAATCTATATGTATACTCAAAACTGTGATTACTCACCAGCTAATTCGTTAGCTGACTTTATTTTCTCACATGATTTCAGGTTAAGCAAGTTAGTGGACTTCTACATGCTCATATAAGACCCGGACTTAGTCAAAACAAAAGACAATTACTATTTGTGACTTTAACTGTTGTATTTGTATCTGTTAAATTCATGTTATCATGTAATCTGATTTTAATATTATTTTCACTATTGGACAATCATGAGTTATGAACAATCAATCATTCCCTCGTCCGCTCCGATGATTTCGCCGTCGGTCGGGGTGTGACAGATTGGTATCAGAGCCATGGTTATAGGGAATTAGGTTATTAGAAATGGAATGACCTAGACTATAACTAAGTACCTTTACACATGAGTCCTCTCATGTATTTTATATGCATAGATAGGATTATATGTGCTTTACATGTTTATACTTGATTATGTGATTATATGCCTTATGTGATTCTTCTTATACTTTGAATCTTATCAATGTACACACGAATCTTAAATCATATTCTAAGGCATTGTGTGCCTAATTCAAGTGATTTCAAACTCCAAAACTCGATTGTTATTCATGGTTTTCAAATTCGTCAACGTCTATGTCCTACAACTTGAAACATGCTATGCTGGAAGAGTGGGATGCCTGTATCTCGGGGTGTTCTGTCTAGGCAAGGTATTCGTATAAATCCAAATTAACCGATGGATCTGTCTACGTTACCTGGGAACCCTCGGGATGAGTATCTGCTTATAGATACGCATGTCTTCAACAAGGTGGTGTTAGACATAACACTTTGATTAGTCAACGTACTCGCTTTGATTTACGAATCAAACGATTACACTCAGAACATATCATTGTTATTATGCCAAATTCCCGATTATCGTTTCCATGTTGTATAGCTCATATTACCCAATTCTCATAAAATATCTTAATGATATTTCAGAATGGCTTCTCGTCAAATCCGTTCACGGTCTAGAAACTCTGGTCGTAAGATTTCTGCTATTGTAGCATGTGAAGTTACTGCGGTCATCCCAACTCTACTTACCCATTTGAACCAAGGCAACAATGCTGTTCAAAACCCAACTACACCAAACCCTCCCCAAACTTGTACTTACAAGCACTTCAGTTCATGCAATCCTACTAAGTTCAGTGGAACTGAAGGTGCTACCGGATTACTACAGTGGTTCGAAAGCATCGAGAACACTTTCCTGAACAGCGAATGCCCTGAAAATCTGAAAGTCCGGTATGCCATAAGTGTTCTTCAGAAACACGCACTTACTTGGTGGAACGGAGAGAAACGAACCCGTGAAACTGAAACTGCTCTAGCCTTAACATGGACTGAAGTTAAGGAGCTCATGACTAAAGAGTTCTGCCCAAGAAACGAAGTCTGGAAACTGGAAGCTAAGTTCTGGGAGTTAACCCAAGACAGTGGCGAGAACCTCGCATACACTAACCGATTCCACGAACTGAGCCTTTTGGTACCGCATCTTGCTACCCCTACCTCCCGAGCCATCGAGAAATACATTGGTGGACTACCCATGCAGATTCGGGATACGGTGTTAGGAAGGAATCCTTCAACACTGGAAGATGCTATTAGACTGGCTGCACAGCTAACCGATAACCATGTGAAAGCTGGTTCTTTAACCAGGAAAGGGTCGGAAAAAAATACCGATAAACTTCCCAACGAAACCTTCAAATCCGACCAAGCCGAGCTTTCCAAGAACAAGAAGAGGAAGGCTCAATCTCAAAACTTAGCTGTAATTACCCCTGCTGTACTAATTAATCAAGTCCCTCCAACTCGTCAACCAGCAGTAAACAACCAATCGCTAATGAAAAAGTCATACGCTGGACCCTATCCGCAGTGTAACAACTTCAGTTATCACCATCCCGCTAACATTCAATGTCGTCAATGCACAAATTGTGGTCGTTTGGGTCATACATTCAACGTGTGCAGGAGTGCTGCTAAAGCTCCGACCAATGCACCAGTTCACCAACATTCTCCTGCAATTACCCAGGGTCGTGCATGCTATCAATGTGGTGATCCGAACCATTTTCGCAATCGATGCCCTCAACTTGTCATCCCGGTTCCTACGGCTTAAGGACGTGCTTTCAACATCAATACCCAACAAGCTCAAGCCACCAATGATGTGGTGTTGAATAATTCTAGTCCTTGATTTCGTCTTCCTGAATTAATTCAAGATTTGTAATCATGATTTCTCTTTTGTTACATTGATGTAATTTGAAAATTTCTAAATTTCTAAGTGAGATATTTTTCCTTTCGTTGTTAAGTTGAACTTTGAACCTCATGCACCGTGGGAGATACGAGTTTCCTAAATGATTCTAACTCATCAAAACAGGGGTGATTCCCTTACTTTGATGAATCTCTATTCGGTTTAAATGGTTTCCAATTGTGTGTTTCATGAAATTTCATCCTCTGGATTAGGGTGATTTCCTTGTCTCGGGGACTAACTTCAATTATTCACTTTGGAACTTGCATTTCACAAATGACATGATCTCACCAAAATAGGATTGAAACCCGTACTTTGGAAACAAATGTCAAATCTTCGATTTGTTTTCTTGTTATTATGAAGCTCAAGATAGGTGTGAAATTCATACCTTGATGATAATTTCATTTTTATGGATTGTATTTTCTCAAATGAAACGATCTCGTCAAAGTAGGAGTGAATTCTGGATTTTGATGAAGAAGTTCATTCTGTTACATTCTGTTTTTGTAAAACTTCATCGTTAAAATAGGAGTGATTTCCCTTACCTTAATGGTGAGTTACCTCGTCTTATTCTATGGATCCTTAACAATGAGTTAGGATCGAATTTTTTAATGGTAAGTTGTAGTCATAACCTTGGGAATACACAATCAAGTTAGGAGTGAAAACCACACCTTGATGATTATTGTCATTTCTTGATCTTCAACTTACCAAGGTTGTAATCAAGTGACGAGAAGCATGTAGTAACTTGAAGGGTGAAACAATGTTAGTGTTTCGATCTATCAAGCCAAAGCATGATCTCTGAACTTGAAGGAAGACCCGATCGCTCTAGATTAATTTTGATTCCGAGTTTGGAATATTTAAATTCTTAAATCAATTTCTTTCCCTTTATCCTTATGATTTGATTTGATCTAGCTATATGGAACCATTTATTCCTTACTTATCAACTTTCACTTTGAGATATCATCAACGCATGATTGAGTGATGGTAGCCTTCCTAAACAATCTTTCTGCTAAACAAAGACATTATCAACTTATGATTATGTCCTTCTAGACATACAAATGTTCTCAACTGTACTTATGGGTTTGATGAATTACGTATGCAAATCTGCATTCGAAAATTTGTTACCTTGCAAAACATGGTTACAAATACCTTTCTTATTTTTTGTATCACTTCTTGAATCATTTTCAATTCTTAACCTTGAAAATATTTAAAAATTCTATCTTGAATTCGAACAACAAGACTCGTTATTATCCTCATTGCAATGTGGATATAATGGTTCATAAAATTTCGTAAATTGTAGTCATGGGTTGGCATAAAAGAAAAGACATAACTTGGTATGTGTCCAAGTGTCTTACCTTTACATATGACAAAACCTAACCTCCGTGTTCCCATGAATCTCCTGCTTAACTTTTCATTCACTAAATGCTTCTTATCTTAGAGGTCATGATGACAATTGGTACATTATAGACCGATTGGCTAATTTCATATTAACACATGTGGGATAACGGGTCGAGAAACTGACCTGTATCTGTTTCAAATATTCGTGTACCGTGGTATGGCGTTAAAACATCGATCGTTATTTTGAACGATTGAATTATTCTCTGCTTTTAATAATATTCTTAACCATCGTTGTGAACTTATTCCATGATCTTCGCATAGAGTATTATTCTTTGACCAATGGTTGGTCAAAGGAGAAATACATATTCACAAGATATGCGTTAAGATCGTTTCATATGGTGATGTTTGGGATTCTTAAATTCCGACGGTTAATCTTTCTTACCATTGTTGGTCTTTTATTTCTAGACATCACCTTACCATGAAATTATATTCTGGAAGTTGTGAATTATAAGTCTAACATACCATGGTAACTCGTCATCATTTTCACTGTTTCCTCTCAAAACATCTTGTATTAACGTTCATTCTTAATCAACGTGAAAGCTTATAATGTAAACTAGAAGCCACACACTTTAGGCTCTCTTTTTACCTCTAATGGCTCTGCCATTGCACATAAAGTAAACACTAAAGCGATCAGCTTAATCGATGATGAATTTTCTTCTTTTGATACCTTATCAAAGCCGAAAGTTCTTCAAAGTGTACCTCAGAAAATAAAAACACAAACTGCATCAAGAAAGAAAAAGAGAATCACTATGATCTATATGTGGCTTCATGCTCACCTTCTGATTCACCTGGGAACGTGAGGACCAAATGAAAACCAAGTACCCTCATCTTTTCGTTTCAGCCTCCTTGCGATTAAAATTTCAGGACGAAATTTCCTAAAGCTGGGGAGACTGTAACATCGCGTATATTCGTTAATAAAAGTTAATTTTAAAACGTCGATATTGATGCCAATAATTACAATAATCATAATAATAATAATAATAATAATAATGTTAATAGTAATAATAATATTAATAGTAAAATAATAAATAATAATAATATATAATAATAATAATAATAATAATAATAATAATAATAATAATAATAAGTCTAGGGGCCAATTTGTCATTTTAGAAACTTTAAATTGAAAGTTCTAACATTGAAAGTTCTAACATAAAATATCAAAAACTAAAACCACAAGGACCATTTCTGTAAAATCTGCAAACCCAACCCCCCTTCCCCGTCGATCCCTCCGGCCACGTTTCCGGCCGTCTCCGACGAGACAAATTTCCAAAATGACGCGGTTTTATTCGAATTAAAGGTTCCGACAGATTCGCGTGATTGATTCGAACACATGGCCCTACACAATTCAAAATTTTGCCTCGTTTACAAGTTCAAAATCGAACCCGCTACCCCCTTTTAAAATCAAATCGAATGGGCTCGTTCGTATCAAATTACCCCTATAAATAGAGGGCAAACACTCATTCACACTCACTCGAGCTCTCAACTTCAATTCGATCTAAACACACACACACATCGATTGCAGATCGAGCTCAAGCCGAGAACTACTCGAACTTGAACCCATCGATCCCTACACAATTACAGGTAATTGAACACACTTACATGCTCGATTTCTTATGAGGAATCAAAGCCCTATCATTAATTTCATTAACAAAATCATTTTCAGGTTCAATTTGATCGAAATCGAACCTAGGGTTTAATCGGATTTGGGGAACTCATTTATTGTGTTTTTTAAGACTTTCAAACCCAATCAAACCGCGGCTGTATGCCTTGGTTCACTGGTTTGGTGCGTGTGTTGTAACCGAGAGGTCCGGGTTCGAACCCGGGCACCTACACTATTTTTTTAAAAGCCTTTTAAGCCTTTAAAAATTTCAGAAAAATTTCCTGAAAATTATAAAAATCATTTTTATAAACATGTTTATTTAAATCAACAAATTACCTTCTGTAATATTTTTTTTTAAAATTAAAATAATTATAGAAATTCTAGAAAAACACAAAAAAATGGGTTTTGTAAACTTTAAATAATTCTTTTGGACACCATATTATTTTCTGTAAATTATTTAATAAAATATTCTAATATTTTATTAAATAGTTTAGATAAATAATATATTTAGTTTAAAATAAACTTTAAACGGTGGTTTAAATAATTGTTCTTCTCACACTTTAACAATCAAATTCAAATGTATTAATAGATTTATTTCTATTAATTATCAAGCATACTCACTTTAAATAAATTCGTTTTATTTATTCAAACTAAATAAATTATCTTATTCAAAACTACCATTCAAAACCCAAATGGAAAACCTAATACATTCCAAATTCTCACATCACTATTATTCTAATTCGAGACACCGTTCCGTAGATTACTCGTAATGAAATCGTTGGTGTCTAATCTATCACGTTCAAATTCAAATCTCATCAATTAAGTGAGTATTCATATCCCCTTTTATATCATTTCTTATTTGGGGGAATCATGTGATACAATATATTCAATCATGATATTCTATTGTTATTTCATTCTAAATTCAATTCAAGACAGGTTATGTTATTACTTGTAATTATGTGAACATACTATGATATATAGGACGACAGTAAAACCCTACTTCAATCAATCAATCCTGGTATCAATGGTAGATCTACTGGTTTGGATAACCCACCCCATATGGCTTACGAGTGGTGATTGTGCCAGAGGCAGGAGTCAATCTATGGTGTATGTGCGGAGTCTATTATATGCAAGTGTCAAGTCAAGGGGTTGTTATTGTGTCAGTTTATCTATATGCTTTACTATTGCAATATAAGTCTTAACGTTACCTTGTGAATTGGATTATTCTCAATCAATCAATCAATCTATATGTATACTCAAAACTGTGATTACTCACCAGCTAATTCGTTAGCTGACTTTATTTTCTCACATGATTTCAGGTTAAGCAAGTTAGTGGACTTCTACATGCTCATATAAGACCGGACTTAGTCAAAACAAAAGACAATTACTATTTGTGACTTTAACTGTTGTATTTGTATCTGTTAAATTCATGTTATCCTGTAATCTGATTTTAATATTATTTTCACTATTAGACAATCATGAGTTATGAACAATCAATCGTTCCCTCGTCCTCTCCGATGATTCCGCCGTCGGTCGGGGTGTGACAGATGGTAGTGGTCAGTGGGTGTTGGCGGTGGTGGAAGGGTCTGCCAATTAGGCAGAGAAGGGAGGGATATATGTGTTTGGGTTAAGTTAAAGAATTTACACAACTAGTCCCTCTAATGATACATTAAGCTCTTACATGTAAAAAGACCAAAATACCCTTGATTTTAACGGAAATTTTTATCGGAATTAATGGGTTGGAGTTATCTGAGACAAATTGAAAATCACAAGGAGCAAAATCGTGATTTTGAAATGTTTGGATGAAAACTGTTATTTGGACCAAACCACAGGGAGCAAAAGTGAAGTTTACTTAAAATAAATCTCAATCGATGGATATTATCAGTTAGTGGCAAGGCTATCAAAACTTTAATGCATCTTTAATGAAGGATGTATATGTAAACTTACATGTCTAGATTTATTAAATCTAATATAGTGTTACCTACACTCACCAATTACCATGATTCTCTCCAATAACTTATATGAAATTATATGTTGTGTTGGAGATTTTGGTTTTATGTAGGTAATTTTGTTCATATTTAGGATTGTAATATTTAGTTTGTAGTTTAAATTAGACGAAGTGCTTTAGTGACTTTCTTACATACATTGATCGTATATTGCATACATATAATACATACCAAATCAACACATTATGAATTGTGTTTATATGTAAGAATGTTACTGGGTGGTTTTTAATATATACTTAACTTTTTAGTGCATTACGACTTGATGAATTTTCATTTAGATGTAGGAATGTTTCTGGTATTTTGTGTAGGATAAGATGATATGCTTATGAGTAGGAAGATGAGTTTTATATTTTTATGCTAAATGTAGTTATAATTCTTATGCTTCGTAATGTTTTGATTATTTGTTGGACAAATAGACAAGTGTATGTAAATATGGTACTTGTGCAGGAGACTGTAATTAACATTGTTGTTGAATACATAAATATGTGTAGGAAGGCTAAGGTGGTGTTTGTTTTTTTCATGAAGCTCTTCTTGAGCTCTTATGTCTGCGCCGCGCAGACATTTCTTTCTGTAGATTGTTTGATTTTTCGAAGACGTTTCATTAAAAAAACGTCTGCGCGGAGTCTTTTTGGTGCAGACATGGATCATTCACTTCTTGCCACTTCTAACCTCTTCTCTCTTCTCATTCCCTACCCTCCTTCCCCTTCATCTTGGTAGCTTCCTCCACCGGCCACCGTACCCACCGTCGGCCCCACACCCACCTCCAGCCACCGTATCCACCGCCGGCCCCGCACCTACCTCCGGCCACCGTATCCACCGCCACCCCGCACCCACCTCCGGCCACCGTATCCACCTCCGGCCCCGCACCCACCCCTGCCACCACTGCCCTAGCAGTGCTCCCGTGGTCCTATCGACGTCCCTAACACAGGTGTTTTTTGAACAATTGGAGGATAAGAACCTGTACCAATGGAATGCAATCATCAGCACATACACTAAAAACGATCCCTGGTATGAAGCCATACTAATCTTTTGGTAGTTTTTGCACACGGATCATACACCTGATATGTTCACCTTACCTTGTGTGATTAAATCTGTGTTGGGATTCAAGATTTGCGATCTGGGTTAGCGATTCATGGAATGGCAGTGAAGATTGGTTTGATTTTGGATGTTTTTTGTAGGTAATGCTTTGGTTTCAATGTATAGGAAACTTGGGTTTGTTGAGGATGCACATAAGGTGTTTGATATATGCTTCAGAGCATTCACAGTGGAGTCCTTAAATATGTGTGTGTGATTAAAATATGGTGTGTGTTTGTATATTATATGGAATGATTTTGAGTGGTTGTGAGTGAAGGAGAGAGAAAATATTATTATGGATTGATATATTTGAAGAATCACTGTACAATCCTTATAATTTTTTTTAATATTTTTTAAAGTGATTGTGAGTGAATAAGAAAGAAAAAAGTAATGATAAGGGTATAAAAAGTATTATTTAATTGAAAAGGAGAGAGAAAATGTAGTGATTTTTAGTGTAATTATATGGATAAAGATAAGTAACCCACTGTGAATGCTCTCAAAGAAACTTGGTCTTTTTTGTTAGGGGTAGCGGTGTAACAGAAGGAACGGGCCGGTGGTGCTCTCTTAGTTTGTTAGGGTCTTTTTTTATTAGAATAAAAATATTAGTTATTTATATTATACTAATTATTAATTTTTACAATGTGCAGATGTTAACAAACAAACAGTCTTTTGTTGTAGACTGCAGACGTTTAGTCCATCTCTTCTGCTGCAGATGTCTGCAGATGTGGTGCGCAGACTGTTGACATTTTCTTGCAGAAAAAACAAACAACACCTAACTATGTGTGGTATATTGTTAAATGTGTTGGGTAATAAGAATGTTATTTGTTTGTGATAGTGATGTGTGGAAAAAGTAATACATGTGTGGGTAAAAATCTGAATTTATTAAGTTAAAAATATATTAATTCCTATTTGAAAATATAGGATTGAAAAGTTTTTTAAGAAAATAAAGAACAACTAATCGCACCCTACCTAGATAAAAAAAAAATGTTTGCTGATACGGTGAAAAATATTTGAATTCAAAACTATATAATTAAACATTGAACGTCGATTAGTTATGCAAATTACTATTAGACTATATCTAGTGGGTTTTGAATACTTCAAACATGATTACATATATACAAGTGATGCTCCGACATCATTACAAAGTTAATTAAAACATGCACTAAATTCATAGGGCTCCAACCTTTAAATTAACAGATGTCAAACATATTTTTTCCCAATAGGGACTGCAAACATTAGTTAACCACTACACTTAATTTAAAACGGGCTTTAGTAAAACGATTAATCATCCGGAACAAATGCTATTAAGTATAACAATCCTTACTAAATATCACCTATGCTTTTATCTATGTATTACTCATAACCAAACACTAGTTTGCACCCTAATCTATGACTATTCAATGCATCTTAAGTTACTCTAAAATAGCTAAGAAACACATTAAAATTTATGTCTAGAGAAAACACAGAGAAAATGGATGGGATACATACACATGGGATGCATGCTTCTAGAATATATGTAACGTGGATGATGGAAGTACTCAGAAGAAACATACACCAAAGGATGCAGTGGTTAGAATTTTGTCCGTAAACAAATCACTCTTAGAAAATTACAAATATATGTAATTTGAAATTGTGTCAACACAATATTGTTCTCGTTGGCAAACACGACGGTGTCATACTAACACGATGAAGGGTATTAGTATGGGTCCGTGCTCCTAACATTAAAGAACGTCATATAAATGCTCATAAGGTTCTTATGTTTTAAATCAGTTTAGCACTGATCACGTCTTTAAATATCTATAGATACACTTGCAAACGTACATTTTCTAATTTTTATTCGGTTTGATGATTAAGTTGCGCTGTAAGAAAGAGGGTTGAACATGATCAAAATTTATGGAAACCTTTGTTGATATCAACAACCTTTATTGTTTCATTTACGCCATTAAAAGTTCGAAAACAAGGGATTTATGTTTAAAATAATAATAATTATATCAACAAAGAATAAATAAGATGCCTATATATTTTTAATTAAAATACTGAATGCCAAACGTAGTGATGAATATTTTAATATGCCAAAATCTTTTTACGATTACCCAAAAGAATAAAATAGCATATCCAATAAGAGATAAGCAATCATTAAATCAAAACATATATTATTTCTAGACAAGGAATGATACCGAGATAGATGGGCTACTTAAGATTTTATCAAAACAAGAGGTTGATTTTAAGTAATATATGTGATAAAAAATGGTTCGGACTATGCCAGATGTCTTTTATCTAATATGGGTTTTCCTTCCAACAGAGGTTTTAAGTTTGAACTAACGAGTATAGACTAATGTACGAGCTTCTATTTATGGACATGCCAATGTAGAGTCGTAAGGTTAAATACCATTTCTATTATAGAATCATTGTACCCTTAACACGTATATTATTTTAAAAAAATAACATTTTGTTATTGTGTCAAATAAATCAGCTAATTATGTTATATATATTCACTCTATCATATATTTTACATCATTTGTTATATGACTATATGTATTCATCATATTTATGTTTTATATCATTTTATGTTATTGTTTAATTGTTTCTATAGATTATAACGTATATTTGACAAGACGTATGAATGTATTTAACAAATTATTAGAGATTTGTTATTTGGTTTTCGATTAAGATGTCATATTTATCATAACATTCCCTCTATATTTGCTAGGTTAGTATCACATGTGTTACACGTATTGAATAAATAAATAATTAGTAATAAAAATTTATTATTATAAAATGATATAATTGAAATTGCATATGAGTAAGAATATAGTAATAAAATAATGATATTATTATTTTTAACTTTTGTTTTTAAACCCTTATTGCTTATTTTAAATAAACATTTTGTTCTAAAACAAAACACTTTAAAAAATATCAATATTAAAAATTTTCTTATTATAACTCCTATATTTATTTGTTTTATAAAAAATCTTAAAAAACCATTTTAAAATATTTCATATTTTTTAAAATGTTTGCTGTTTTAGAAAATTTTCTTATTTTTAAAACTTTGTTTATTTAGAAGTTACATTTATAAAAGCATCTCTTTCTTAGTTATTGAAAAACATTTTTTATCTCAAAAGAAATTAAATAATATTATTAGTATTTAAAACAATTATTTAATAAAAAGAGAGAAACAAAAAAATTAAAATTAGATAATCTAGAATTGTGACAAATATCATTTTAAAACCTTATTGTATTATAGAAGATAGATGAGTCTTGTGTTAATATAACATTGTTTACCATTCATTCCTAATATATTCGAAACAAACTACAATCCAAGATGATCATATATCAAGGAAAAAAAATCAAAAACACACAACAAAGATAAAACGCTTTACAGATTTTAGCTCTTTAACAAATGTTTCACAATTTCACACGTATATATTAAACTCTTAAAGAAAAAACTAAATCTTATAGAACTCACCATAACAATTAAGAGCAAATAATTGTAAAACCTAAAATGCTAAGATATTGAGGGCTCGTATTGAGAATTTGAGGCGTGAGTCAAATACACAAATTACTCTCTATATTGAATATTATTTAGAGACGTTTGGCTATTTAATTTGAAATCTTGATTTTTTTAAAATTCTAACTAGTATTAGACCTGCATGTTGCGGCAGTGGCGTTGTATCATAAAAAAGTTTGATGTCAAAATGTTAAAAAAATAAGTTGTCGATTCCTCATGCATTATGACTTGCTTTACGCATTACTTTGTAAACAAAACTCAGTTCTCATGTAAATATGACTCGGTCTATATTAAAGTAAAAATAACAATGTGTATATTGTCGTGAATTTACGTTAATAAAATCAAAACTTTATATAAGAAATGAAATCATTAAGTAGATTAACATTGAAATGTCAGAAAAAATAAAACCTTTTAAAAAAATCAACACAGAAACGGATTTGTCAGAAAAACAAGTCAAGACATAAAGTTTTAATCACTAAGCCAAAGTCACATGATTTGTCTAGTGTTCACTCACTTAAGATATAATTATATATGTAAAACCAAGGCAATGTGATATAATTTCATTAGTCATTGATCTTGTTTTTTAAGTATATGGTAACATATTTAATTGATTAAAATGAAATAAAAATATTTAGTTAGCATAGGTTTGTTTCAATCGATTGTCAATCTAGTTATACTCTTACTCAATTAGGGGAATTTTAGGCGCACCGTTAAAAATTTGAAAAAAACCGACTCAAACCGTGACATATAGGCCAAACCGTGACATATTGAAGGCTAAAGGTCACGGTTTGGCTAAACCGTGACATATTGGGCTTCAGAAAAAGTTCTGCACCTCGGGATTGGGTTAATAATTATTGGAAGTGAGTTCTTGGTTTTGGTGGTGTATATGTCACGGTTGGCCAAACCGTGACATATTGGGTATAATGTTTAATTTTTTAATTTTTTTATAATAAAAATATAAGATATTTTGTTCAATTTGTAACTTATAATATTTTTATAGGACTCAAAATTTCTTTATTAAAATTTTTAGTATTACGTACATATATAACAAAAACTAACACTTAAAACTAACTTATAAACGTCAATTTTTATTAAGTGTATATGTCACGGTTTGGCCAAACCGTGACATATTGGGTATAATTTTTAATTTTTTAATTTTTTATAATAAAAATGTAAGATATTTTGTTCAATTTGTAACTTATAATATTTTTATAGGATTCAAAATTTCTTTTATTAAAATTTTAAGTATTACGTACATATATAACAAATAAACTAACACTTAAAAACTAACTTATAAACGTTAATTTTTATTAAGTGTATATGAATTAATATATTTTTAATAGTAATAATTTTAACGTTAATAATAATAATAATAATAGTATTATTTTGTGTATCCAGAAATAAAAGGTTACGGTTAATAATAATAATATAATAATAATAATAATAATAATGATAATAATAATATAATAATAATAAAATAATAATAATAACTAGGATTCGAACCCACGCGTTGCCGTGGGGTTCTCTTGTAACGCCATGGAAGCGATATTAACATGTATTGATGACGTCATGGTTGTACAAAGATAGGTTGTGTCTGCTCAGCTAAATATAAAGAAGGAACAATACCTGAAACGAAGATGAAGGGCCTGCTGATGGTGCGGTTGTCGGGTGCGGTGCGGCTGGCGGTGCGCCTGGGGGTGGTGCGGCTGCAGATCGACCAGTGTTGCGGCTCGCATCTACTCTTTAAAGTGGTAATGTAATATTTTCAGATAATCATATGTTTGAGCGGCACAAATTCGGGTTTTTTAAGAATTAAAAGATGAAATTCACAAAAATGACATTTTTGTGAATAAAGGAAGGGCTCTGTCCAATTTTAACCATTGGCCATTGTACCTTTTTTTGTATATTTGAGTCATTAAAAGATGGCTTTTTGTCTCGTTTGAGACATTATAAGGTATTGAAGGTAAAGAAAAGCACGATGTTTGTAAGATATTGAAAACCTAAAGCATATTTGGTAAAATTAAAATGAATAAAAGTAACAAAAAATCAAAGATTATTATAACCACTGTATGCAGAGTTATACATATCATTCCGGTACTGGTTGAGCCTGGTCACCTGTGTTTGAAATTACAACACCCTGCAAAAATAAAAATAAATTAAAATTTGAAAGATAACTCTTAAATGACACACACGCAAACACACACACACCTGCTTTTGAGCTCGCTGGACCTCCTACTCTAGTTGAGCTAGCTTCAGTCGACTATTCTCCAATTGTTGCACATATGCCTACAATAAAGTGGAAATGAAAATATTTAAGTTCAACTTAATTTATTCTTTTCTTCTTAGTAATACTCAAACCAAGAGTGGGTTGGATAACAGGTCAAAATGGGTCGGGTTGCACGATCCACAGTCATTTCTCTTCTTTTAATTTCTGAGTTCTAAATATGTTAAATATGATAGAAGAAAAGAAAACTATAATTTTATTTTTGGAAAAAATAATGTAGGAGGTTTTATGCATTTTGTAAACACTTTTACGTGACTTTCTACCTGTATCTATATGAGCTAGTTGTTTTTAACATTTACCCATTTCATGCGTTAGAGACAAAAGTATAACCTAAATCAACCCGTTAACCCATTATTGGGTGGAAATTACCACAATTAATAATTGCTCACCGTTTTATTCCCTTACCTTTTTCCTCAACCTACTCTTTCTAGCCGCCTCACGGTTCTGAGCCAATCGTCTTTTCATATATACCAAATTGGTACATATGAAAAGGTGATTTCTAGCCGCCTCACGGTTCTGAGTTTTATAGATAATATAAACATTTGGTCAAAACATTACACATCAAAATCACCTTTTCATATGTACCAAATTGGAGATCAGGGTGCATGGTTAGATTGCTTAAAGACGTGGAGTTGTACACTGAAAAAAAAACACAATAAAATCATGGTAAGTGGAAGACTGCCAAATTGGGTTGGTTAGGTTACGGGTTCGGGTCAAAGTGGGTGATTAGAAACCGTATTATTATTACTATACCTCCTCCACGAAATCCAACGGGTTGTTCATTGGCTTCAAAATTAGAAACTCGGGAGGATTGACCCGTGTTCCCCTCTGCACCACTAGTTAGAAATAAGTAATTAGAACCATATAATCATAAAATCAGTTTATTAGAGCCAAGGAAGGATCTATAATTTTGCATTTACCTCAAATGACAGTTTTCTTACAACAACTTGTGTTTTCTAAAAGTAGATGAGCGCTTTATGAAACTGCTTATATCAAACTGACTATTGTTTTGTGAATTCAAGTTACATGTTTACCCTTAGCTCAAAGCAACTCGTTTTCAATAAGTTGATTAGATGTATCTGCTAAGGTTAGGTTGTTTCAATGAGCAATCTCAATCACACCCATACACGCTTCTTGGGATGCAATAATTCTACTGTAAAAGGTTAACAAATCACAAGCATAATCATTTTGACCCAATCACTCAATTTAAACTCACATCCAAAAGGTAACAAATGCTTTAAAAGGTAGCAAATGCTTGATATAAATAGCTTAATACAAATCACTATTCATACAATCCAAGAATTCAACTGAACCATAGCTTTAAAAGGTAACAAAAGCTTTAACTTTATAATTGATGGATAAAGATACAAACATAAACCATCAAGCTACAAAACCTTTAACCTTTATTCACTTTCAAATTCCAATATTTGGGTTTGAGACTATTAACAAAAAAGACCACAAATTTGACAAATTTTATAAAGATTACAACAAAACAGATAAGAAATTACTTTGAATTGGAGATAAAGCTAGGCATGGAGTCACCAGCACTTGTATTAGCTTTTCCACCAATCGTGAAGCTTTTGCTACCCATCAATCAACATCTTGATCTACCAATCCACAAACCGAAATCCCTAGAATTTAGAACACAAAACACATAACAAAAACCCAAAAAAAAAGATTAAAAATTGAATCTTTATGCACTAAAGAACACCCTAAAAGCCCTATTCTGATCCATAAAGCTCTTGCGAATGCAGGGTGCTATTACACATAAGAAAAGTATACAAAACTGAAACACAAATTGAAAGTTGAGCTATGAAACTTGCCCTAGACTATATTCCAAACTATACATCAAAGCTTTGTCATGCCTGATTTACAGCATTTTCTTCTCTTTTCTGGAGAAGAAACTCATGATTTGTAGATGCTTATCTATTGCTCCTAAAAAGAATCCTAACTCTTAAACGAAGTTTTGGTTGATTGGTACAACACTTTTCGGATTTTGCATTAGCCTTTCATACAATAACCATATAAAAACATATCCAAATCCATAAATATACAAATTACAAATTACAATGTTTAACAATTCAGATGGAACTAACAAACATAAACAGCATAAGGAACCAACAACTTTTGCAGCAAATGATGTGTTCATTAATCATTCTAATTCATCGCATATAAGAAACAATAACACAATCAGTGGCGTAGATTCAACAAACGAACACAATTTCACCCTGTTTTATCACATAACTCATAACCTAACTCATGTAATTCATCTAATGTTAGTAATTCAAATTTGAAGGAGCTACAGTACATCCAGAGTGAAAACGAATGTAAATGCATACAAATCGATGAAAGTAGAAAAGGAACACACCTGTTGAAGAATCGAAAGTGAATTAAAATTTGGAGTATCAACGATGAAACCCTAAAAGAATTGAATTGATTTGAATTGAAAGGTGAGAAATGGAATCGAAGAATGAGATAAAATGGAATTGAAGGAAGGAATGGAATCATAACCTGATTACACCTAATCCAGAACTTTCCTCTTGCTTCTTCAATGGATATTACAAGCCCTGGTTTTTCAATTTTACAAGAAATGCAATATTAAAGTTTAAACCACATATGGTTCGGCTCGATTGAACAACGGGAGAGAAGCAGTTGCCAATAACACATACACACAATCAAACAAACAATCAATTTCATATTTTCATCTGCAAATCGGAGAACCTCCGTCAATCATGAAGCTGATTCTGCCACCGACGACCACCGCCACCGGCAACCGCACCGCGAACCGCCCTCACCGCCGGCCGGAACTAACCCTACCGCTACCCCAACGCGAGCCACAGATCGCCGTACCACTGCCGCTACCACCGTCGTCCGCACCTACCACCACGCTCAACTCACCACCACCGGCAAACAATCGTCGTTCAACCTCTCGGAGCGCGATGTGATTTAGGGCTAATGTGTGGTGTGTGAGGGATGAGATCTGTGTTGAAGAGATCTGTGTTGAAGAGATCTGTGTTGAAGAGGTGTTGAAGAGATCTGTGAGTAATAACCCTGGCCGGTGGTACTGTACCCACCGACCAAAGGTTTTAATAAGAATAGATAATAACAATAATAACAATAATAATAATAATAATAACAATTCAAAAAAAAGCAAGAGGTCACATGGAGGCCAAACCGTGACCTTTTGACATATTTTTTGAATCTGATTTCCCCTCGATTAGTGCACCTGCCCCTCGAGCACCGTGTGTGTAAGAGGTCACATGGAGGTCAAACCGTGATCTTTTGATTCAAAAAAATATCTCAAAAGGTCACGGTTTGACCAAACCGTGACCTTTTGATCCGGTTTCTCCCCAAAGTGTCACGGTTTGGCCAAACCGTGACCTTTTGGTCCGATTTCTCCCAAAAACCCCGGCGGTGTCCCCAGAAGGACCCCTCAATTATCAACATTGGTGAGGATCTTACTAATTTTTTATTCTACCACCTTAAGTTTTAATATTCTTTTGCGACTTTTTTCATGTCTCTAGTCTAGTTCGTATGGTTTGGGGTTTACTTACAATTGTTGCCAACGTGGGCTCGATTTTTCTCCAAGTCTTTTTCTTCTCTTTTTTGTTTCTAACCCTGTAACATGTATAAAATTCAATGCTTTTCTTCTTCTTTCTTTGTTCTTCAACTATTTAACTATTGCATGTTTTTTTTGCTTTTCTTTCGAGTTAAATATAATATGTTTTCATTTACTCAGCATCTCTATGCAAATTTAGTTCGAAAACAAGTCGGAGCGATTGTAAGTCTACATTTCGACATAAATTTTGTTGGAAAATAGCCGGGCTAAATATAATAGATTTCATATAACGGTCTAAATTCAAGTTACTTTTACGTTTCAACTTAAATTTAGTTTGAAAACGAGTCAGACCAATTTTAGTCTATACTTTATCACGCTGTGTAAGATCCCATCGCAATGCGCTGCGTTAAAAAAAACTAGTTATATAATTATAATATAACTTCGCTCCAAAAAATAGTTATAATATAATTTAATCAATTAAGATTTAAATAATAATAATAATAATAACAATAATAATAATAATAATAATAATAATAATAATAATAATAATAATAATATAATAATAATAATAATAATAATAAATATAAAAGTGTAAGAATAAATCACAACAATCAATCTTTTTAATCAATTAAGTTTGTTAGATGAGTATTTAAGACAACACCACTTTTGTTGATTTTTTTTTAAGTTTTCACATTTTGTTAAACATTTATAACTTTTATATACGACACTATATTTATAAAAATCGCCCTAAAAACGAACCATTTTGAACACAGTATAATATCGTTATATAATAAGGATAATAATTATTTTTTTCGTTATTCAACTCTTATTAATATATTTGTTATTGTGTCTTGGGTGTAGTTTATTTTGTCTTTTGTTAGTTATTGCATGTTTTTAAACATCGTTGTGTTTTTTTCTAAAATGGTAATTTATAAAATATATAATAATGAAATAACACTGTTGTACAATTTTAGTATCTAAAACACGATGATAAATCAATAACTAGTTAATCTAAAATAACACAAAATGATATAAAACGTAAAACACAATAATAAATTATCTCATTGTGTTTTTTTTGTCATTGTGTTATTCTAGATACAATGGGTTTGAAAGACTTTGGTGAAATAAATTTATTGTATACCTAAGATTGCAATATAAGAAGATATAATAACAAGAAGTTTATGTAGGATATAATAAATAATGACAAAAACAACATAAAATGATTTAAAGCGTAAAATAAAATCATGAATACGTATAACATATGATGAAAATGTTTGACATACTGAACTGATATTTGATAAAATAACCAGACATATTTGATACAATGACTAAAATGTCATATTTTTTAAAAGAATAGAAGTACACATGTCAAGTCATAATTTTCCTTAAACTTTTGAGATTAAATAATATTTTTTACTATAACCCTTCAAATAAATAAAGGTTTTAAACCCTAAAGGTGTAAAGAGTAATTTTAAGCATCAATATTCTTAAGTAGTGGTTAAAATCAAATTATAGTGAAAAAGTTTATTAGATGAGTATTTTATGTATGACCACTTTTGTTGTCTTTTTTTGCAGTTCCTTTATTTTTTTAAACGTTCGTAACTTTAATATACGATATTATTTTTTATAAAAATAACTCCATAAAAACGATCTTCGAATCTTTAAAACGGTATAGGATCATTATATAAAAAGACAATATTTTCTTTTACATTTTTAAACTCTTATGACTTCTACTCGTCGTTGTTTTTATTAAAGTTCATTACCTCATTTTGTATTCTAGTACGTTACATACAATGATAAATTCACGATCAATTAAACTTATACATTAAAAAGAATGGAGAAAAACACAAAATGATATAATATATAAAATATGGTGATAAAATAACTAATTATATTTTATGTTCGTCATTGTATTATTCTAAACACTATACTTGGCATATATCATTATACGTCACGTATGACTTATACGTGTAGAACAACACCATACTACACATATATAACACTATATGTGACATGTAAGTGTTGTATGTGTAGTATAATGTCATATCACACATATCGTATAGTGTCATACAACACATATAGTCATACATGACGTGTAACATCTCGTTTTTCACGGCATGTTAATAATAATAATAATAATAATAATAATAATAATAATAATAATAATAATAATAATAATAATAACAATAACAATAATAAATAATAACGTCAATAATATTAATAATAATAATAATGAACATATAATTTGTATTAAATCTTATAACTAATAACTTGTTTTCACATGAAATAATAACAATTCAAACTTCAAGGGGTTAAGTGGGAATTTATTTAAACTAAAACCAAACTTTAGTTTTGATTTGAAAACACCACAAACTACAGGGGTCAAATATGTAAAGTTTTCTAAAAACAAAAAAAAAAAAAAAAAATCACAGCCAACCCACCACCCACATCGTTCCTTCTTCTCTGTTTTTTTTCTTCCACCATCGCAACTTTACACCTCAAAATCGCACGAAAACGCGAAGATAATCAAAATTTAATGCGCACTATCAAACTTTTGAACATTTATAATCTTCCTCTAAGTTTGATTTCATTCAAAACAATCAAAAGAAACTCGTTCGAGCACCCCGAACCCGTCGGCTTGCAACTTGTTTGAAATCCAATCCCCGAGCTGTTTCAACTTTAATTGGCAAAGGGTTTTGTTTCCAGATCATCATACGAAGCTTCCCATGAAATTAATTTGATTATAATCGTCGTTTGAAGCGTCAATCGAACAAACAGTGGCCGTGATCTATTCTTGATGGGTTCAACACCAAATCGACATCATATGGGTAATTGTTTACATCATTACACTCGAAAATACATGGGGAATCAAAGCCCCATGATCGTTTCTGTAATTGTTGATGAATTGGGGTTCGATTTGGATCTAATCGGGTATTAGGGTTCTTGAGTTTGGGGGATGGTTGCTGTTTGTATTTAAAAGAAGTGGGAACCATCTCTTCTCGCGGCCACAGCCCTTTGGTTCACCGGTTTCCATGCCTTACACCACCCGAGAGGTCCCGGGTTCGACCCCGGGCCACCTCACACATTTTTTTAAGCCTTTTAAGCCTTTAAAAATTATGAAAAAAATTCTAAAAATTATAAAAAATGTTTTCACAAACATTAAATATTTTTAAAATCACATAATTATTTTCTGAAATTTATCTTAACATTCTTTATTTAATTATTTATTTATTTTAATTATTATGTTTTAAGACAACTATATAATTGGTTCATATTTTTCTATAGAATTGATTTTAAATATTGTTTAACTTATTAAATCATATTTGTTCAAATAACAAGTATAAATTATGGTTATATCATGTTTATTTTATTATAAAACCCTAATTAAACTTTATGAATAATAATAATTTTTTTAAAAAAAAATGTTATTATTGTTTCATATTTATAAAATAAACAAATCGTTTCTACGAAAATATAATTAGGTTTCGTTTGTTAAATATAATTGACAAAACCCAAAATCTCAAATAGAACCATAGCTCATAATACTTCATTGAACTTGATTATTAAACTTAATCTTGGAATCAATACATTTAGGTAACTCGTAAAAGAAATCGTTGGAGCCTCGTTTAAATTCTTATCATCACCTTATATATATCAAGTGAGTATTTCTATACCCCTTTTTCTTATTTTCACACTTTGGGGTGAAACATGTTACTTATTAATCATTGCACTTGTAAACGTTTGGATTCTTGTAAACTTATGGCAATTTACTTGTGAGTTGTGGTTAGTTGAACTTTTGTGGTTACCATGTTATGGCATTATATGTACAATCATTAACTATTGCTAGCCCAGCGAAGTCATAGATCTATGGGTAAGACAAGCCTACTTGGTTGATTCAAGTACACTTAGCTGATCGTATATACTTTTAACGTTAATAGAATATTAACGTCGTTTGATACTTGTAAAACATTGTCGAGGTTTGATTGTTGCATTGTTCATAACATCCCTAATCACTTTATTCACTAATTTACAACTTGAATTGCCATCTTTTATATACTTATGTATTTAAAACTATAGAATGCTCACCAACAATATGTTGACCTTTTATTTTTAACATGTTTCAGGCAATAGCGTTATGTGGCTGTGAACAATCGTAACTCTCATGCCTCGACGATTCCGCCGTCAAGGTTGGGGTGTGACAGATTGGTATCAGAGCCCATAACTATAGGGATTTAGGTTATTAGAAATGGTGACCTAGACTATAGTTGCATGAACCTCATAGAAAGATCTTTATACTTTTATGCTTACATATTGTTTAAATGCTACATAATGCTATGCCTTTTGTGCAATTTGATGCCTTAGCATAGGATTGCCTAAACATTTCTACATGTCTCCCAAAACTTACATTTGACTCTTAGACTCTCCCCGAACATGAAACCTCTTAATCTTATTCTCGACGACATGTGGAATCTACACTTATCATCGTGGATTTAATTCCTTAGACTCTATGTCTAATCTGTGAAAATCTCATCAAGGTTTTGATTTCATAAACCAAAGAAATTTGTGTGGCACATAGACACCTGTATTCTGGATTTCCTGGCAAAAGGCCTTCGGGCTAAGGCAAGCGTATTTGTATAAATCTCATTGAGGGAACCGTTACGCTTACCTGGGGATTTCTGGGATGAGTGATAAATTATGGTCAACATACACAAGTTTCTAAGGTAAATGGGTCAAATTACCTTGACGTGTCAACGATTCCAAATGGTAATACGTTACCGAATGGAACCATCCTTTTGTATCTTAAAAATCCTTGAATCCTTGAAGTAGTTTATCATCAAAGTTTAAACACTTTCTCATCCTTAACCTAAATAATATTCCGGTTAATATTAAACCCATTCTACAATTCAACTCTTACGTTTAAACGCTTAACGTGTAACGTGTAACAATATTGAACTCGGCATTTCATGTAACTATCTTCTTATTTTGACCAACGTGAACATGGATTTCAATATACCCAAAGATATTGAGAATCTAAACCGTATGGCCTTTAAAACTTTAAACCGTTACTTATGGTTCTCAAAATCCTCTTAAGGATGTGTCTCATAAGCTAAGAACATGCAAAGCTGTAGATGGAATTCCTACATCTCGGGATACTTTGCTAATTGAATATTAACCTTGTTAATTTAAAGTGGTCACTCACCTTAATGATCGAATAAACTAATTATAACTTTGTTACCATTATAAGTACGCGTATCTTCGACAAGGTTATGGTTGATCTTATACCTTGAGAAGCCCATGTATTCCTTTCGATTGTGAATCGAATATTCACATCTCATCATGGTGTTGAATCATTCTTGTCCTTGATTTCGTCTTCCTGATTTAAGACATCCAAGATTTGAACATCATAACAATCCTGTTACCTCGAACATCGACCTTAAATTTTGTAAGCATGATTTTCCTTTTGCTACATTGATGTAACTTGAAATTTTCTGAAATTCTAAATGGTACCCTTTTCCTTTCGTTGTTAAGTCAAACTTTGGACCGTCTGCACCGTGGGAAATGCAAGGGTTTGCAAGTCAGCCTATGACTAACAACACTCGTATCTCTTAAATGATTCTATCTCATCAAAACAGGGGTGATTCCCTTACTTTGATGAATCTCTATTCGTTCCGATAAATGGTTTCCAATTATGTGTTATATGCAATTTAATCCTCTGGATTAGTGTGATTACCTTATCTTGAGGATTGACTTCAAGTATTTTCTTTGGAATGGCATTTCACAAGTGACATGATCTCACCAAAATAGGATTGAAAACCCGTACTTTGGTGGCAATTGTCAATCTTTGATTGTTTCCTTGTTATTATGAAGCTCAATCATTAAGATAGGCGTGAATTCCATACCTTGATGATAATTTCATTTTTATGGATTGTATTTTCTTAAATGAAACGACCTCGTCAAAGTAGGAGTGAATTCTGGATTTTGATGAAGAAGTTCATTTTGTTATATTTGTTTTTGTAAGAACTTCACCGTTAAGATAGGAGTGATTTTTCTTACCTTAATGGTGAGTTACCTCGTCTTATTTCTGTGGATCCTTAACAATGAGTTGGGATCGAACTTTTTGATTGGTAAGTTAATGGTCATATCTTGGAAATACACCATCAAGTTAGGAGTGAAAACCACACCTTGATGACTATTCTCATTTCTTGATCTTTAACTTACCATGGTTGTAATCAAGTGACGAGAAGCGTGTAGTAACTTGAAGGGTGAATCAATGTTGGTGATTCGACCTATCAAGCCAAAGCATGATCTCTGAACTTGAAAGGAGACCCGATTGTTTTAAGTTGATTTTGATTCCAAGCTTGACGCATGTAAATTCTTAAATCGATTTCTTTCCGTTATTCTCATGTTTTGATTTGATCTAGCTATATGGAACCATTATTCCTTACTTATCAACTTTCATTTTAGAGTTGTCATTGAAACCTAATTGCATAAGTATAATCTTCCTAAACAATCCTTTGTCAAATAAAGATATTATCGAATACCTCTCTTATTGTTTGATAAATTACGTATGCGATCTGCATTAGGAATTTTGTTACCTTGCAAAACATGGTTACAAATACCTTTCTTATTGTTTGCGTCATTTCTTGAATCGTTTTTGAATCTTTAATCTTGAAAATCATTGAAATTCTGACTTGGTTTTGAACAACAAGACTCGTTATTATCCTCACTGCGATGTGGATATAATGATTCATAAAAATTTCGTAATCTGTAGTCATGGGTTTGGCATAAAAGAAAAGATATAACTTGGCATGTGTCCAAGTGTCTTACCTTTACATATGACAAAACCTAATCTCCGTGTCCCCGTAAATCTTCTGTTTAACCTTTCATCCACTAAGTGCCTCTTATTTTAAATGTCATGATGACAATTGGTGCATTATAGACCGATTGGCTAAAAAATTTAATTCGACCCATTATCTCACAACGTCGAGAAATTGACCTGTATCCATTTCAAATATTCGTATACCATGGTATGACGTTAAAACATCGATCGTTATTTTGAGAGATTGATTCATTCTCTGTTTTTAATAATATTCTTAACCATCGTTGTGAACTTATTTCAAGATCTTCGCATAGTGTATGATTCTTAGACCGATGGTTGGTCAAAGGAGAAATACATATTCACAAGATATGCGTTAAGGTCGTTTCATATGGTGACGTTTGGGATTCTTAAATTCCGACGGTTAACCTTGCTTACCATTGTTGGTCTTTTATTGATTTCTAAACATCACCTTACCATGAAATTATATTCTGGAAGTTGTGATTTATAAGTCTAATATACCATGGTAACTCGTCCTCATTTCCACTGTTCCTCTCAAAACATCTCGTATTTCACTGGAAGAGTCAAGTTGGCATATATTATGAGGCTTGAAGGATTCCATAAAGTGAAGCATCTGTAATCAAACGTCTATCCTCCATTTAAACCCTCTTGTACGTTTAGGTTCATTCTTAATTTCGAAACGAAATCCTTTAAAGTAGGGGAGACGGTAACATCTTGTATTAATGTTCAGTCTTAATCAACGTGAAAGCTTATAATGTTAACTGGAAGCCACACACTTTATACTCTCTCTTTACCTCTAATGGCTCTGCCATTGCACATAAAGTAAACACTAAAGCGGTCAGCTTAATCGATGATGAATTTTCTTCTTTTGATACCTTATCAAACCCCGAAAGTTCTTCAAAGTGTACCTCAGAAAATAAGAACACAAACTGCATCAAGGAAGAAGAAGAGAATCACTATGACCTATCTGTGGCTTCATGCTCATCTTCTGATTCACTTGAGAACGTGAGGATCAAACGTAGACCAAGCGTCCTCATCTTGTCGTCTCAGCCTCCTCGTAAACAAATTTCGGGACGAAATTTCCTAAAGTAGGGGAGACTGTAACATCTCGTTTTTCACGGCATGTTAATAATAATAATAATAATAATATAATAATAATAATAATAATAATAATAATAATAATAATAATAATAATAACAATAACAATAATAAATAATAACGTCAATAATATTAATAATAATAATAATGAACATATAATTTGTATTAAATCTTATAACTAATAACTTGTTTTCACATGAAATAATAACAATTCAAACTTCAAGGGGTTAAGGGGAATTTATTTAAACTAAAACCAAACTTTAGTTTTGATTTGAAAACACCACAAACTACAGGGGTCAAATATGTAAAGTTTTCTAAAAACAAAAAAAAAAAAAAAAATCACAGCCAACCCACCACCCACATCGTTCCTTCTTCTCTGTTTTTTTTTCTTCCCACCATCGCAACTTTACACCTCAAAATCGCACGAAAACGCGAAGATAATCAAAATTTAATGCGCACTATCAAACTTTTGAACATTTATAATCTTCCTCTAAGTTTGATTTCATTCAAAACAATCAAAAGAAACTCGTTCGAGCACCCCGAACCCGTCGGCTTGCAACTTGTTTGAAATCCAATCCCGAGCTGTTTCAACTTTAATTGGCAAAGGGTTTTGTTTCCAGATCATCATACGAAGCTTCCCATGAAATTAATTTGATTATAATCGTCGTTTGAAGCGTCAATCGAACAAACAGTGGCCGTGATCTATTCTTGATGGGTTCAACACCAAATCGACATCATATGGGTAATTGTTTACATCATTACACTCGAAAATACATGGGGAATCAAAGCCCCATGATCGTTTCTGTAATTGTTGATGAATTGGGGTTCGATTTGGATCTAATCGGGTATTAGGGTTCTTGAGTTTGGGGGATGGTTGCTGTTTGTATTTAAAAGAAGTGGGAACCATCTCTTCTCGCGGCCACAGCCCTTTGGTTCACCGGTTTCCATGCCTTACACCACCCGAGAGGTCCCGGGTTCGACCCCGGGCCACCTCACACATTTTTTTAAGCCTTTTAAGCCTTTAAAAATTATGAAAAAAATTCTAAAAATTATAAAAAAATGTTTTCACAAACATTAAATATTTTTAAAATCACATAATTATTTTCTGAAATTTATCTTAACATTCTTTATTTAATTATTTATTTATTTTAATTATTATGTTTTAAGACAACTATATAATTGGTTCATATTTTTCTATAGAATTGATTTTAAATATTGTTTAACTTATTAAATCATATTTTGTTCAAATAACAAGTATAAATTATGGTTATATCATGTTTATTTTTATTATAAAACCCTAATTAAACTTTATGAATAATAATAATTTTTAAAAAAAAAAATGTTATTATTGTTTCATATTTTATAAAATAAACAAATCGTTTCTACGAAAATATAATTAGGTTTCGTTTGTTAAATATAATTGACAAAACCCCAAAATCTCAAATAGAACCATAGCTCATAATACTTCATTGAACTTGATTATTAAACTTAATCTTGGAATCAATACATTTAGGTAACTCGTAAAAGAAATCGTTGGAGCCTCGTTTAAATTCTTATCATCACCTTATATATATCAAGTGAGTATTTCTATACCCCTTTTTCTTATTTTCACACTTTGGGGTGAAACATGTTACTTATTAATCATTGCACTTGTAAACGTTTGGATTCTTGTAAACTTATGGCAATTTACTTGTGAGTTGTGGTTAGTTGAACTTTTGTGGTTACCATGTTATGGCATTATATGTACAATCATTAACTATTGCTAGCCCAGCGAAGTCATAGATCTATGGGTAAGACAAGCCTACTTGGTTGATTCAAGTACACTTAGCTGATCGTATATACTTTTAACGTTAATAGAATATTAACGTCGTTTGATACTTGTAAAACATTGTCGAGGTTTGATTGTTGCATTGTTCATAACATCCCTAATCACTTTATTCACTAATTTACAACTTGAATTGCCATCTTTTATATACTTATGTATTTAAAACTATAGAATGCTCACCAACAATATGTTGACCTTTTATTTTTAACATGTTTCAGGCAATAGCGTTATGTGGCTGTGAACAATCGTAACTCTCACGCCTCGACGATTCCGCCGTCAAGGTGGGGTGTGACATGACGTATAGTGTTATACATCATGTATAGCTCCGCTGACGATATAAAGTGACATCTAGATTGTCATGATTTGAAATGTTGGGACTATACTCTGTGTATAGCACTATACGCGCGTATAGAAGAGTTGTCGATTTATAGGGGTGACTGGTGAGTGTCTTAATATTAGGACCCGTAAATATACATTTTAGGATTAATATCATTATTAAATAGTAACCAATTTCAAATATGAAATGATGATTACTAGATAACTTTTTAAATGAAAAGTTCAGGTATTAAAGAAAAAAAGTAGTAGAAACACTTGCATATATCCTTTTTTGTACCAATTTGAGAATCTTTCAAACACTCGAAAGCCCATACATCTGGAAATGTTACTCATCCCTTTTCAACCACACCAACAAGAATTTTGAATCTATTAAATATATACCATTATGTCTAATGATCATAATTAACTTTTTTTCTCGAATTATAAATAGATATAAATTAGGTCAAAGTCGAAAGAAAGTTGATGAAAGAATGGTGTTCCACAAATGAATGATTATATTGGACTATTGACACTTTTCTGTTCTTCATACTTCCGTTTATGGCCATTGGAATAAGTTTAAAAAGTAAATAAAACATTGAATTTGTCTTGAAATGATAAAGGGAATCTAATTTGTTTCTTTTGACCAGCAACAAGCATATCCAAGATAAAGTTGTTTAATAGAGAATTATAAGAGTTGTATACTTGTCCATTTACATGTATTTTTCTTTTTTATCATGATCTATAAGACACTTATATAACCGTTTATTATACTTTTTCTAGTAACTCTATCAATTACTATGTAAAAGTGTGTATATGCATGTATATATACACTTAATGGGTGTTGTTGTAATGTTGTTTGGGGCATATATTGGACTTGTTTTAGTGAAGTGTTCCCTCATGCACATTGACTAGTCATCAAAGTACTCATTGAATCTTTAATAGTGTTTCTATGAGTTAATGTTAAAAGCATGTTTAAAAAAATAATTTACTTTTAATTTAGGTTATCGAAAAAGATACAGTTGACTTTCTCAAATTCTAATTTATCATCAAAGTAGAAAATTATTTTAAGGATCTGTGCTTGTAAAAAGTTTCCACTTTCTATGATATAACTTAAACGAAGTTTTACACATCATCTATCTAATAAAAAACTCCAAAGTCTTTATGGGAAAGGTAAATTGAATTCAGCTTGTTGAACGTTAGACAAGTTAGACCAAATATTTTTTCAACCTAAGAAGTGGATTTTGTTACCAAGTGAAACTACACTTTTCACTCCTAATGCTTGAACTTAAATACCTCGTGTGCTATTTAAATTCTTTTGTCATCGGAACTAACTCGACTAGACTCCAAATGCTAAAAGGCCAACTAAATTAGATTACTGTTAATTAAATCTTTTTCATAGAACTAAGTTTATTGTGTGATGATTTTCAACCTTTAATGACCGTATTAGGAATATGAATGAAGCTTATTGACATTATTTTGCAATTAAACATTAGAAAGACGAATTATACATCGAATCATACATATTTATGTAACTTTAGTCGCTAGTTTCTGTTGTTAGATTATCATTCTCTCAATAAAATTTATTAGGGTTGGTTTCAATTTTACTTAAAACGCACAAAGCTACATTCTGGAGATCCATTGCAGCTGCATGCCCTCTTCAACCTATTTTATCCGAACGAATATACATCAAACATGTATGGTATAGTTTTAACTTAAGCATCCGTTTAAGCAAATCATTTGGTATCATGTAAATATATATATATAACAACAACAACAACAACATACTCATTATATCCCACTATAAGCAGGGTCTGGGAGGGGTTAGATGATAACAAATCTTACATCTATATTTTAGGATAGAGAGACCGCTTCTAATGAGACACCCGGCTCGAAATGAAAAAAAATCATAACATTACAGGCACATTTCATATATTTCAAATAATAGTTTAGCAAAACAACAACATATAAATCACAGATTGGTTTTAAAAAATGCTTATAACGTTTCATGTATTTAAAGTTTCCGGTGTAGACTATCTGAACTAAACCTTCTTTCTTTTATATGTTCCATCATTTCGTTATAAGTTCTCTGTAGTTATATAAGTCTTGGTAAAAAAAAGTTGCAGTAAATAAATTATTGGCATAAGCTTTGTAATTAGTAAAAAGAACACTCTTAATCTTTTATTAAACCACGTTTTATTCTGTTTGATGAAATTTACGATAAGATATGTTCTTCTTTTTCATCTGAACGTGGCTTAAGTTGAATCGTGTTATGTGCGTCAAAAGTCAAATAATTTCTATTAAAAGTGTTATTGACTCTGCAATTGGGGCATAACTTTACATTATCACTCTCCTCATTATGTGGGTGTCATCTATTGCCACGTCCAAATTCATAGTAGTTTAATGTTGTTGAGTTTACTTAAAAACACCTGAATAATACATGCAAATCACCATGAGAATGATATTATTAATATATTTATAAAATTTATCTTTATAATTATTTTTTAAAACTTAACAGTTCATAATCTACTTCTATCTAATAATCAAATAATCATATATACTACCTTATATGTATCGAATCATCTGCTTTGTTGATAGAGGAAAACATCTTATTACCATGATGTTCCTTAAAACATTTT
The DNA here is from genome assembly GCA_024085815.1 of Flaveria linearis. Taxonomy (NCBI): domain Eukaryota; kingdom Viridiplantae; phylum Streptophyta; class Magnoliopsida; order Asterales; family Asteraceae; genus Flaveria; species Flaveria linearis. Next base: position 1,583,663 of record CM044009.1, on the reverse strand, counting down.
GTCTTTATTATTATAAAATATGTAAAAGTTTTCACTTATTCATTTTATGTATCGTATAACTCAAGAATAAAAACTAGTTAGGTTTGTATAAATCTAAAAAATTGTGGAATACATGAAGAGAATGTATATGTGGGGAGTAATTCGTGTTTTAATGGCTAGAGGTAATATTTGTGTGACACAACTACCGGTGTTGACTAGTTAGAGGTGTCGAAGCAACTTGTGTATATGGGTCGACGAGTTGAACTAGACATGATCCTAAAAGTTTTGAGACGATGTCAAACACGTTACAAACCCAAAAAATAATAACATTAGAAACATGAACATAAACATGGCACCAGCTTTCTTAGTTGACGTAATGTTGAGAATATTATCTCTTCTTATTCTCATTTCCATTTCTTTATATTGTTTATCTTCTTTTTATTTTCTTGTGTGAGTTGTTTTGTAGGATTGGGCTGTTGCTGATTGTTGATGGGCTGCTGCTGCTGATGGGCTTTGCTGCTGGGCTGCTGCTCTCCAGGCTGATGGGCTTCACTCCTGCTTATATGGTCTCGTGTGTGTTTCTCACATTCTTACACACTCAACGCTCTTCTTGAACAAACGATTCACATTCTCTCTGATATTTTCGATTAGGGTTTCTCACATCGTGAACCCGATTAGTTCTTCATCAGATCTCAACAGGATCAGATCACTGTATTAGTGATCTGTTTTGTGTTCTTGTTTCGTTTGTATAGATTGGTTTCTCAAAGATTCTCTGGTTGTATTTTGGTTATAATCTTTGTATACACTCTGTTGGTGTTCTTGGTTTTGCTGTGTTGAGGTTATTCGATTTGTGACATGGTATCAGAGCACTGGCTCTGATCGAGTGTCCGATCTGATCTTGGTGCTCTACCGCTGCTTGTAACTCTGATATTATCATCTTAGGGCTTTCAAATCTGAAACCCTAATTCTAGATCTTGGGCTTGGCTTCTTTGATCTTCGTTCGAACCCGACATTTGAGGAGGGGTCATCGGAAGGTACAACATTCTTCTGCTCTTATCGGCCTGTGTAACCCTAAGTGAAGGTTACACAGTCTGACTGCTTGAGAAGCCCTTCTGTGCCTCTCTCAGGCGCTTATTGTTGCTGGTGGATCTTATCTTCTTAAGTGTGGTGTTGTAACCCAAGAAGGTTACAGGCCCACTGTATTTGGAGAACCCTAACTTGGGTCCCCCCTCTCGGTGAGATCTTTCCTTTATTCTCTGTCATATTAGCATTTCTTGTTTGTGTCTAGTCTCATTAGGCTGACTATTGACCGGGTTAGGAGTACCGGTAATTTGTGGTGTTGAGCCCTAGTGGGCTGTTGTGTGCATCACTTGTGTGGTTCTTGTGTATGTCTGCATAAATCAACCTTGCTAATCCTTGATCTGCCATCTTGAATGGTGTGAAAACCTGGCGCTGGCTTGGTTGATTCTCTGTGCGTGTGCTTGCTTGTCCTTGCATTCTTATTTCTTGTGACCCTATTTCATTCTTTATCTGTGATGGCTGAAGGGACTGTGATCATCCCTGAGACTCTAGTTAGTAAGTTGGATGCTAGTGACCCTCTATATCTGCATGCTAGTGACTCAAGTAATCTGACTATAACAACTATAAAATTGAAGGGAACAGAGAATTACACGGTTTGGGCAAACTCAATGAAATTAGCTTTGCAAGCAAAAAATAAACTGGGCTTTATTGATGGAAAATGTATAAAATCCACTAGTAATGAGGTTCTTGCAAATCAATGGGATAGGTGTAATTCTGTTGTTCTCACTTGGCTTCTTAACTCTGTTGCTGAAGAGTTGTATGTTGGTCAGGTTTATTCTAAGTTAGCCTCTGAAGTGTGGGCTGACTTAAAAGAAACCTATGATAAGGTCGATGGGTCTGTTGTGTTTGGTTTATATCAAAAAATCAACTCTGTCTCTCAGAGTGGGTCCACTGTTGCAGAATACTATCATAAGTTAAATTCCATGTGGAAACAATTTGATGCAATGGTGCAGTTACCATCCTGTTCATGTAATGCTTCAAAGGAGTTTAATGATTTTAACCAACTAATAAAATTAATGCAATTCTTGATGGGTTTGGATGATGTATATCAACCAGTTAGGACAAATCTGTTAACCAGAGACCCTCTACCTACTATAAAAACTGCTTTCTCTATTATTTCAAGAGAGGAGTCTCACAGAGGAGCAAATAGCTCCTCAAAAGGACAAAACATGGGTTTTGTTTCAAAAACCAGTAATTTTTCTGAAAATAAAAAAAGGCAATACAAAGGTCCAAACCCTAACTTGAAGTGCACTCATTGTAACAAATTGGGACACACTATTGATAGATGTTTTGAAATAGTTGGATATCCACAAGGAAGTAAGTCTAAGTCTGGGCAGAGTAGTGGGTCTGGGAATAAAACTGGCTATAATAGTACAAATTCTAATAAAACTGGTCAACCCTCTCTTGCAAACACTACTGCTGCTTCTCTTACCCCTGATCAGGTCTCACGATTGCTTAGCCTCCTGAATGAAAAAATCTCTGATCCAAGCTCTAGCAACAACTCAGGAGGTAATCCTCCAGTTGTGCTCTCTGCTTGCTTTGGATCAAACACATACTCTTACTTTAATAACTTACAGTCTGGGTAGATTGTGGACTCTGGGGCAAATCAACATATGGTCAGGAACGAACATAACTTGTTTGACTTAATAGATGTGTCTGAATTACATATTTTTGTGAAACACCCAAATGGAACTAATGCTAAAGTAACTAAAATTGGCAGTCTCAAATTAACTGATCAAGTCATCCTCACCGATGTCTTTGTTGTTCCTGATTATTATGTTAACCTTTTGTCTGTCTTTAAGTTAGCCTCAGAAAACAAACTACAAGTTGTGTTTGATGAAAATAAATGCTATATTCAGGATTTATACACAAAGAAGACCCTGGTGACTGGTAGTCAATTTGATGGTTTGTATATGTTTGATGTGTCCTCTACATGTGATAAGGTGTGCTTTAATTCTCATAATATAACAAACTTGTGGCACCTAAGACTTGGTCATCCATCATATAAAGTTCTTGAGATATTAAAAAATGACTTTCACCTAAATTTGAAACCTGATCCTAGCCCATGTGATGTGTGTCACAAGGCTAAACAACATCGATCCCCTTTCCTTTAAGTGAACACAAGTCCTCCTCCATCGGAGACTTAGTTCACCTAGATGTCTGGGGCCCGTACAAAGTCCAAAGTAGAGAGGGGTACAAGTATTTCTTAACTATTGTGGATGATTTCTCTCGGTCTGTTTGGATATATCTTTTAAAATATAAAGATGAGGTTTTCCAAAATATTGAATGCTTTGTTAACATGATCAAAACTCAGTTTAATAAGAATGTTAAAACTTTTAGAAGCGATAATGGTACTGAATTTATAAACAGTCGAATGCAGAGTTTTTGTATCAAAAATGGTATTTTTCATCAGACTTCTTGCCCTCATACACCTCAGCAAAACGGTATTGCCGAGAGAAAACATAGACATTTGCTAAATGTTGCTCGTGCCCTTCTGTTTCAAAGCTGTCTCCCTCTCTGTCACTGGACCGATTGTGTATTAACTGCCACTTATTTGATCAACAGGACCCCTTCTTCTGTGCTTGGTGGAAAGACCCCGTATGAAATTCTGTTTGGTTTTAAACCCTCTCTATCTCACCTTAGGATCTTTGGCTGTCTGTGTTTTAGTACTATCCTAAATAATACTAATAAATTTAGCAGTCGTGCTGAAAAATGTGTTTTTATAGGATATTCAAATGAGAAAAAAGGATATAAATTGTTAAATCTGGACACTAAACAAATTTTTTTCTCAAGAGATGTTAAGTTTTATGAATCTGTGTTTCCTTTTAAACATAATACTACTGATGTTCAAACCGAACCTTCTGACACCTCTTCACCAAACTTAACTAGTTTTTTTGATAGTATTGATCTCAGTCAGTCGTGTGATTCTAGTGGTGAAAAACCCGATGATGAGGAGAGGAATAAGAGGACAACCTGTACCAATCAGTTGCCTAATCTTTCCTTTGATACCGATGTAGGCAAGGCTGTGCCCCAGCAGTCTCATTCCTCAAATGATGACGAGGCTGGTGATAGTTTTCAGCAGCCACCTCGGACAGAGTTAGATTCTAGTGTAGCAGGTGGTTCAGGTTTAGTCGATGACTCAACTATCCCTCCTGAGGGTAATAATGATCCAACTGCTTCTGTTAGACGTTCCACTAGATCCACTGTTTTTCCAAAAAAACTTAATGATTTTATTGTTGAAGGAAAGGTAAAGTACGGGCTTAAAAAAGTGTTGAATTACTCAAAACTGTCTTTTGAAAATATGTGCTTCACAGCTGCTCTAAATAAATCTGTTGAACCTAAACATTTTCGTGAAGCAGTAACTGATCCTAATTGGGTTACTGCTATGAATAATGAAATGGAAGCCCTTAATCGAAATCATACATGGGATATTGTAGACTTACCTAAGGGCAGGAAGCCTATTGGGTGTAAGTGGGTCTACAAAATTAAGTATAAGGCAAATGGTGAGATAGATAGATATAAGGCAAGGTTAGTTGCAAAGGGGTATAGTCAGAAAGAGGGTATTGACTTTGAGGAGACATTCTCTCCTGTTGTAAAAATGGTCACTGTTCGTATTGTTCTTTGTCTTGCTGTTGAAAATGCGTGGCCTCTCTATCAACTTGATATAAATAACGCTTTTTTGTATGGTGACCTAAATGAAGAAGTTACATGTCTCTACCTGAGGGATATTTTTCAAAAAACGATAATAAGGTGTGTCATCTAAAAAGGTCACTCTATGGGCTGAAACAGGCCCCTAGAATGTGGAATGAAAAACTTGTAGGTGTTTTGTGTGATCTCGGTTTTGTTCAAAGTAAATGTGATCACTCTTTGTTTGTTAAGTCGTCTGATTTTCAGTTGACTGTTCTTCTTGTGTATGTTGATGACATAATCATTACTGGTAGTTGTGTAGATGAAATAAAGAACATCAAACTTCTTTTACAGTCTAAGTTCCTTATTAAGGATCTCGGACTGTTAAAGTACTTTCTTGGTCTTGAAGTGATTCGGTCTAGTTCCGGAATCTATTTGTCTCAGCGGAAATATTGTTTAGAACTATTACAAGAATTTGGTTTGAGTGGGTGTAAACCAGCCCGAACCCCTATAGACCAGAACTTTGCTGTAACAAATTTTTGTAACAAAGATACCACTTTTTTGGACAACATTTCGGGTTTTCAGAAATTAATAGGCAAATTGATTTATTTATCTCATACCCGACCTGACATTTCTTACTCTGTTCAATTTCTTAGCCAGTTTATGCACAAACCAACTAAGGCACATTTACAATTAGCACTTCGGGTGCTTCGGTATCTTAAAAGTGCCCCTGGTAAAGGGATATCTTTCAAAAAAGGGTCGTCTCTTACTTTACAGGCTTATGCTGATTCTGATTGGGGAAAATGCCTGCAGTCAAGGCGCTCGGTCACTGGTTATTGTATTGTTCTGGGTGAGTCTCTTGTGTCCTGGAAAAGCAAGAAGCAGGGGACTGTCTCTCGGTCCTCGGCTGAGGCTGAATACAGGGCCATGTGTGCCGCCACTTGTGAACTTCTGTGGATTCAGAATGTTCTCAAGGAGTTGCTGGTACCTGTGTCTCTCCCGGTTCCTCTATACTGTGACAACTCTGCAACTAGGTCCATAGCTGCTAACCCGGTTTTTCATGACCGGACAAAACACTTTGAGATTGATTTGTTCTTTCTTCGGGAAAAGATCACTGCAGGCTTGCTTAAGACTGTTTCGATTGGCTCTTCTGCTCAGTTGGCTGATATCTTCACTAAGGGACTGCCTTACTCTCAACATACTGATATATGTAGATTGTTACATATGTTTGATATGTTTGGAAATGGAACTGAGGGGGGGTGTTGAGAATATTATCTCTTCTTATTCTCATTTCCATTTCTTTATATTGTTTATCTTCTTTTTATTTTCTTGTGTGAGTTGTTTTGTAGGATTGGGCTGTTGCTGATTGTTGATGGGCTGCTGCTGCTGATGGGCTTTGCTGCTGGGCTGCTGCTCTCCAGGCTGATGGGCTTCACTCCTGCTTATATGGTCTCGTGTGTGTTTCTCACATTCTTACACACTCAACGCTCTTCTCGAACAAACGATTCACATTCTCTCTGATATTTTCGATTAGGGTTTCTCACATCGTGAACCCGATTAGTTCTTCATCAGATCTCAACAGGATCAGATCACTGTATTAGTGATCTGTTTTTGTGTTCTTGTTTCGTTTGTATAGATTGGTTTTCTCAAAGATTCTCTGGTTGTATTTTGGTTATAATCTTTGTATACACTCTGTTGGTGTTCTTGGTTTTGCTGTGTTGAGGTTATTCGATTTGTGACACGTAAACACAATATGTTTAACATGATTTTTTTCATGTTTTAAAATTACAAACTTACAAGCAACAATACAAATATAAACAGAATAATTATGTTTAAATAAATTATGAAACTTGATGATTTTTTATCTTCTATCCTTTTGGATTTTGATATATAATATTAAAAGTCAATTTAAGCTATGAGTGAAGAAACAATTATATAGGCAAATTGAATTTTAATAATCTAAACTATTACTCATTTACCGATAATAATCCATACCATTGATTTGGCTGGTAATAATCCCAACTTTTATTTTTATTACTAACAACAGTCACAGTTTAATAATGATCATACATTCACACTCGATTTATACTTATTTTAGACTTGATTTAGCTTGTATGTTTTTTCGTTTCGTTCATATTTATTATTGTGAACGAAATCGAGTCGAAATCAAACGTAAATTTTTAGTAATTATGTTACTGTGATTGTTGTTGGTAATAAAAATGAATGTTGAGATTGTTACCGGCCAAATTAATAGTATGGATTATATTCGGCTAATGAGTAATAGTTTGGATTATTATAATCAAATTTGTCTTATATATATTACTAATTAATAACTTATTTGTGTCTTGCGTGTTCTATGTAAGTTATAGTGGACTGTATTCACTTTTGTTTTTTTCCTTACTTTTAGTTATAATACTTTTACATTTTATACAGCTTAAACCCTATAATTTTTTATTAACTTTGATTCCCTATGCTTTCATCTTTTACAATTTTTTCGTTTCGATTTAAATTTTACAAGTTAACACGACGCAACGTGTGCGCGTGGTTTAACGTTTTCACACTTATTTTTTCCCGTTTAACGGCCTTGCGGGTCTTAAATCGACTTAGTTATTGTTTTTAAGATTATACGTTTCACGTGCGAGGTTCAACGTTTTTACGTCTACTTTCCGTTCGGTTTTATTTTTCCCGTTTTTAGTCTTTTTAATATGAGTTTTTCAAGTGTTAATGGTTGCTGATGGTTATGTGACATTGGTGCTACTTTGTACGGTTTGACGCCCTCTGGCACAAAACGAGGGGGATTAATACTAAAAGTGGATATCAAAGGAGATGAACTAAAACAATCGAAAAATGATCTGAACTGTATTATTGAATGAATTTGTGATGATGAAGATGTTAACATCATCAACTACTTATAACAACCAAGTAACAAACAATTAAGAAAAGTTACACAACTAGTCCCTAGTGTTACACATAACTACCAATATAACACTAAAACTTTTAACAAACTTTCACACTCTTGGAATTACACTAACAATATCCCCCTTAATTCCAAGATTCACCCTGCAAATCTTCAACTCCAAGAATCGATCTCATCTCTACAAACTTCATTCTCGGTAGAGATTTAGTCAAAATATCAGCCTTTTGTCTACTTTCACACACAAATTCAACTCGAATTTGGTTATTCTCTATGCAATCTCGAATAAAATGGTACTTAACATCAATATGTTTTGACCGGCCATGAAAAACAGGATTTTTCATCAAGGCTATGGAAGATCGATTGTCTACATTCAACACAACAATCTCTTGTTTCTTTCCAGTAACTTCTTCAAGTACTCCATGCAGCCACAATGCTTGACATGCAGCAGTTGTTGCTGCCATAAATTCTGCTTCACAACTCGATAAAGCAACCGTGGATTGCTTCTGAGAATTCCATGACACTGGACTCCCATTGTAATAGAACACATTACCTGATGTACTCTTACCATCACTTTCCCCAGTTGAGTAATTACTGTCACTGAATCCAATCAATCCTCCAATACCAACATTACTATACTTGATTCCATAGTGCATTGTCCCCTTAACATACCTTATAATATGCTTTACTGCCATCAAATGTTCACTCTTAGGATTTTGCTTGAACCGACTCATGTAACCAACTGCATACATAAGATCTGGCCTGGTCTGAGTTAAATATCTCAAAGACCCAATCAACTTTCTGTATTCGGTTGGTTCCACTTCACCCCCAGTTGACTCCTTTCCCAACTTTAAACCTGGTTCCATTGGACTTTTGGTTTCATTACAACTACTCATACCAGCCAATTCAACCAACTTAGCAGCATAGCCAGCTTGCTTAATACAAATACCATCCGGTCTTTGTGACACCTCAATTCCCAAATAGTAACACAATAAGCCAAGATCTGTCATTTCAAACTTTGTTCTCATCTGACACTTGAACTCTTCAACCTCTCCTGGATCACTTCCAGTTACTATTAAATCGTCCACATACACTCCAATCACAAGTAATGAGTGCACCTTTGATCTTACATACACTGCAGCCTCCCTTTGACATCTCTTGAATTCTAACCCCTTTAACACTTCATCTAGTCGTTTGTTCCAAGCTCTAGGTGCTTGTCTTAGACCATAAGTGCTTTTGTCAACTTGTACACTTTATGTTCTTCACCTTTAACTTCATAACCTTGAGGCTGTACAACATATACCTCCTCATCCAACTTGCCATGAAGAAAAGCTGCTTTTACATCTAAGTGATACACATTCCACTTCATCTGTGCTGCTAATGCAAGCAACAATCTGACAGTTTCCATATGTGCAACAGGTGCAAATGCTTCTTCGAAATCCACCCCTTGTTGTTGCACATAGCCTTTTGCCACTAATCTTGATTTGTGCTTAGTCACATTTCCTTGAGCATCTTTCTTTAGTTTATACACCCACTTTAACCCAATAGGTCTTGCATGTACGGGCTTATCCATGAGTTCCCAAGTTTCATTCTTTTGAATTGCTTTGATTTCTTCATTCATGGCTTCTTTCCACCTTTTATCTTTGGCTGCCTCATAGTATGTAATGGGTTCCCCTGCCTGTACTAGAAGCAACTGTATACCATCCTCATTAGTATCTTCTAACTCAACTTGTGAATAAATGGAGTTGTTTCTCAGTCCTCTCCCTTCCACCACATAGTCACTTAACCGTGAAGGTAGGACTGATCTCCTATCCGACCTTCTTAATTCAGGTTGTGGTTGGTGTTGTGGTTGGTGTGTGTCAGATGGTTCAGTGAATTCTCTTGCCTCTTGGCCACCATTGTGAGTGTCTTCTTGTAGAGAATGACTCTCTACTGTAAAATTCACCCAGTCTGACCCATTTCCTCCTTGTTGTTGCAAGTAAGATGACCAATTCCATCTTCTCCCTTCTTCAAATTGTACATCTCTACTCACAACTATCTTTCCATTTGCAACATCATAAAGTCTATAAGCCTTTGATCCTGGTTCTACTCCAAGATGTATCATTGGCTGACTCCTGTCCTCAAGTTTCAGCAGGTGTGGTTGCACTCTTTTCACATGTGCAACACAACCAAAAACCCTTAAATGAGAGAGATTTGGCTTTCTCCCTTTCATTACTTGATAGGGGGTAGTATTCTTTAGGGCCTTAGTGGGTATTCTATTCAGAATATACACTGAATGCTTCACGGCCTCAGCCCATAAACTCTGTGGTAAGTCCATGGCCTTCAACAGACTTCTTGTCATATTGAGAACTGACCTGTTTCTTCTTTCCACCATACCATTATGCTGCGGTGTATAAGGAGTAGTTAACTGTCTAGAGATACCTTCATCCTCACAATAAGAGTTAAAGTGAGTTGAGGTAAACTCTCCCCCTCTATCAGACCTCAAGGTCTTTATTCTTGAGTTACACTCGTTTTCTACTTGTCTCTTGAACACCTTGAAGTAGTCAAGGGCCTGATCTTTGGACTTTAACATATACACCCACATAAACCTGGTATTATCATTTACAAGCAACATAAAGTACCTGTTCCCAGCCGCAGTTGTGGGTGATATAGGGCCATAGAGATCAACACAAATGAGTTCCAAAGGCTTAGAGGATCTGTAGTCTGATCTTACTGGAAATGGCTGTCTAATGTGCTTACCTGCCAGGCAGGCTTCACACACTTTCTCTGGCCGCTTTATTGCTGGTATACCAACAACCAGTTCCTTTGTGACCATCTCCTTTAGTGCCTCAAAGTTCACATGGCCCAATCTTCCATGCCACTTCCATGCAAGATCATCTATACTGCTGAGTAGACAATTTGGTTGACTAACCTTTAACTCTACCTTGTAGAGTCTGTTTTGAGATCCCCAAGACGAGGAATCCACATACGCCCAAACCGAGTTCTAACACCCGTTGCGTTCTCACCCAACTCCGCGACCAGACCTCTCATTCGTTCAGAGTTAAGATGTTCGTCTTTCAAAGCCTCATCTTGGAACTCTTTGACCTGCTTCATTACGTCGGAGGTCGTGATTAGCTGGTACGCCTTCACCCGAATTGGCTCGGGCCTCTCTTTTCGGCTAAGGGCATCCGCCACAACGTTGGCTTTACCCGGATGGTAATGGATCTCACAATCATAGTCCTTTATAAGTTCCAACCATCGCCGCTGCCTCATATTCAGATCCTTTTGCTCGAAGAAGTACTTCAAGCTTTTGTGGTCCGTGAAGATGGTACACTTCGTCCCGTATAAATAGTGCCGCCAAATCTTCAGTGCGAAAACCACAGCTGCTAGCTTCAAGTCATGAGTAGGGTAATTAACCTCAGGAACTTTCAGCTGTCGGGATGCATAGGCTATCACCTTTCCTCTCTGCATTAATACACACCCCAACCCCGAGTAGGAGGCATCAGAATAAACCACCAAATCTTCACTCCCCTCGGGTAACGCCAATACTGGAGCTTGGGTCAATCTCGTCTTCAGTTCTTCAAACGCCTTCTCTTGAGCTTGACCCCATACAAATTTCACATCTTTCCGGGTCAACTTTGTCAGTGGAAAGGCAATTTTGGAAAAGTCTTGGATGAACCTTCGGTAGTACCCCGCCAAACCCAAGAAACTACGGATCTCGGACGGCGTCTTCGGAGATTTCCATTGTATAACTGCTTCCACTTTCGCCGGATCGACCATAATCCCATCCGGATTTACCACGTGACCCAAGAATTGAACTTCACGCAACCAAAATGCGCACTTGGAGAATTTTGCATACAATTTCTCCCTTCTCAACGTCTCCAGAACTTCGCGAATGTGACCGGCATGCTCAGTCTCACTCTTAGAATAAATCAGGATGTCATCAATGAATACAATTACTGATTTATCCAACATCGGCCGGCACACCCTATTCATCAGGTCCATAAAAGCAGCTGGCGCATTGGTCAGACCAAATGACATAACGAGAAACTCATAATGACCGTAGCGCGTACGAAAAGCTGTTTTAGGGATATCCTGCTCCTTCACCTTCAGTTGATGGTAGCCTGATCGAAGATCTATACGTGAAAACCAACTAGCACCCTGAAGTTGATCAAACAAGTCGTCGATCCTCGGCAAGGGGTATCTGTTCTTTACTGTCAGCTTATTCAACTCGCGGTAGTCGATGCACATCCTCATACTACCGTCCTTTTTCTTTACAAACAGGACCGGAGCACCCCAAGGTGAGATACTCGGTCGAATAAACCCCTTATCCAACAGCTCTTGTAACTGCTCCATCAACTCTTTCATCTCTGTCGGGGCCAATCGGTATGGTGCCTTGGCAACAGGTTGGGCGCCTGGTACTAAATCAATCTGGAACTCGATCTCTCTGTCTGGTGGCAATCCCGATAAGTCTTCCGGGAACACGTCTGGGAACTCACACACAACCGGAACATCAGGCAGTTGTGGTGCTGGCTTCTCTACATCTTTCACATAACATAAATAGGCGTTACATCCACGCCTCATACATTTCCCCGCCACTGCCATTGAGATCACTTTCGGAATCGTAGTAACCCGATCCCCATAAACTGTCACTGGACTACCGTCAGGCGCTGTCAAACTGATCATCTTCTTGCGACACACAATGTTCGCCTCGAAATCTGCCAACCAATCCATTCCAAGCACCAAATCGAAACCGCCCAACGTCATCGCAAAGGGTTTAACTGGGAATTTGTGACCCTCCAGTTCTACGTCGCAACCCTCAATTACTTCTGAAATCCTGGTGGTTTTTCCTATAGCAGTCTCTACATCAAACGGCACATCCACACGCCTACTACTAACGGGCAATTTGGCACAGAAAGCAGCAGAAATAAAACTCCTACTGGCACCCGAATCAAATAATGCAGAGGCTAAAGTTTGGTTCACCAGAAACGTACCGGACACTACATCAGGGTCCGTCCTCGCCTCTTCCTGGGTCATCGTGAATGCTCTGGCGCTCGCTTTCGACCCTTCACCCCCTGCCTTCTTTACACCGGAACCCTCAGATCTCGGCTTCTTGCAGTCTTTATTCATATGACCACTTTCCCCACAGTTATAGCACCTCATCGCTTTACACTCTTTGGCCATATGTCCGGACTTTCCACACTTGAAACATACATTCAGCCCCCATCTGCACTCACCACCGTGCTCTCGCCCACACTTCCCACACTTTCTCGATCCTGCACTTGTCACGACCACACGGCGTTCATCAACCCGTGCCTTCTTACTACTTGTCGAAGTATCACCCCGACCAAACCTCTTTCCCTGCCACTTCCTCTCATCACTTCCCTTCTTACTGCCCTCAGATTTCACCAGCGCAGCCCGTTCATCGTACAACCTCCCAGCTAAATCCACCGCCGACCTGAAAGTACTAGGTCGGGCGGAAATCAAATGCCAACGAATTTCAGCTGGCAATCCCTGAATATACCGGTTAATCTTGCGAGACACCGGCGTCACTTGCTCTGGCACCAACCGTGCCATGTCGTTGAACTTGGTGGTGTATTGTTGGTGGGTCATCGTTCCCGCTTCCAACTGCAGGAACTCTCTCTCAACTCTATCCATCTCTCGACGAGGACTAAACTCCTCGATCACCATTCTCTTCAATTCAGACCACCTCATTTTCCCAATGGCCCTGCTACCCTCGGCCTGGACAATATTGTCCCACCAGCACAATGCCGTCCTCGTAAACGAGTGGGTAGCAAACTTCACCTTTTTATCCTCCTGGCAGTCACTGATATCAAGGACCGCCTCCATCTCTCTCACCCATTGGTGAGCATCAGCAGCCGTACCTGAACCATCAAAATTCGGAGGCTTGCATCTCATAAATTTCCCGTAATCACAACCCCGGGCTGTCCCCCTAACCTGTTCTTCCTCCTCTTCCTCCTCGTCATCAGACAATACCGTTTCTGCCTCTGTCTGTTGCTGTCTACCGGAGGACCGTCTCCTCCCTCGTCTATCCTCCTCTCGTACTGCCTTTATCGCTTCGGTCATTACAGTCGGTAAGATCGTCTGCATAACCTGGTGCACCTCCTCAATCACTGCCTCCTTTACCGAGGCTCTCAACTTGGCGCTTTCATCTAGCTCCTCCTGATGAGGAATCTCGTTCTCCTCACGAACTACTTTCTCTTTCCTAAGTCTTCCTCGCGTGATACGCGGCTCATCACCACGTTCACCATCACGGGAAGCATCAGATGATCTATCACCGACCATCTTATATCACACTGAAAGATTAAAACACCAACACGGTCATTCAAGGAAATAGCTCAGTTTATGTTAAGTACAGTAAGTCCCTAATTACAGTGGCCAGTTGTGATTAGCCACTTACTCTACTCTTCGTACCCCGAGCATCACCTATCCTGACTACATTAGTATCTCAGTCTAACAGTACACATAATTCACATCACATGCTCACGTAATACCAGTTAATCTTTAAGAAAAATACCTGATGGCACGCGACTACTCAGATGGCATTCTCATTCTCCCTGTCCCATTCTCAGTTTAAGTTTAGGTTTATTATGAAAATTTACCCATTTTACTTAAACTTTTGCTCTGATACCAACTTGTAAGGCCCCGCTCACCGGGCACCTTACTGTTGGTCATCATCACACGTAAAACATACATAATGTATATAATCATAAATCAACGCAGCGGAAATGATAAAATATATACATTCTCATTCATTCATAAAAGTCATTACATCATTGACTCGATTACAAAATGCAGCTTTCTCTGCTTTGTCTCTCCTCATAGGATCATACAGCGACCTCTAGAGGAGATATTAAGTTCAAAAACATAAAAATTATATTTTTATACTAAAGAATATTCCTTAGGTAATTCCGTACATCGGAACCCTGACGGAATACTCTTGACACTCTCATGCAACATATTTTGTTGCATGTGCTACGCGCACGCTTCCAATGCGTGGCGAACTTATCAAAATCTAAAGGAGATTTCTTGAGTAATCTCGTTTATTCAGATCCTCAAGAAATCTCATAATGACATGCAACGTGATGAGTTGCGCGCGTTATGGACCCACAACGCATGACGTTGCAGCATTATCAAATGGAGAATGCCATCCCAAAAGAGCTGAGTAGTCGCCTCGTGCCATCCTCAGCAACACTACCTGCGAACTGGAAAACACATAAAAGTCAGCGTTGCTGAGTGAGTTCTAGTTTTATAATAAAACATACTTTCATTCTCATTAACTGCTCTTTCATACATGTGTTCACACATCGTACGTACACGTAGATAATATTATTATTATCTCATCATTCATTACTTACTTTCATTCGTGTACACTTCATCATTCTCGTTTACTTTCATACATACATACTTTACATACTTTCGTACATACTTTACTTTCATACATACATACTTTACATACTTTCGTACGTACTTTACTTTCATTCATACATACTTTACATACTTTCGTACGTACTTTACTTTCATACATACATACTTTACATACTTTCGTACGTACTTTACTTTCATTCATACATACTTTACATACTTTCGTACGTACTTTACTTTCATTCGTACATTCATTACTTACGTTCGAACATTCATTACATTCATTCATACTTTCATTACTTTCGTTCGAACGTTCATTACATTCGATGACATGTACAATACCCCCTTTCATCATACATACTACTGGTGCTGGACCTGTGGTGGTTAGCCACGAACGTTGTGCACAAAGCTGATCCAGTCACCTGGGGTAAATACATGCACCACTCATCTTTTCACTTTACTTCTAACATACGTTAGCCGAGTCTGTTGCAGTGCGCGACTGCTCACCTCAGTGACAATCTTATGATTGCCTGCTAACCGAGTCTCTTGCAACACGAAGTTGCTCACCTCATTATCAATCTCAATGATTGACCCGATGTACATCCTTCGGGGTAGCTAACCCGTACACCGTTGAGCTAACACCTGCCAGGGGTGTGCACCTCCTTCATTTGCTTGCAAGCCTTTCTTACTTTCTTTCATTAATGCATGCATTCATTCATCATGTTCCTTCTTTCATTATCTTTCACTTTACGTTCTTAATACATTCGTTTCTTTCGTTCATTCATTCACGTAAAGTTATTAAAGATAAGACACATACACATAAGGAACATAAATACTTACATATCATCAGTATTCACCATCTAACATGGCAACATCATACTAACATACATACATCATACATACACTTACATCTGCCCTGTTCGGGCGACTGAACTTGCACCAGTCGCATGTCCTCCATGCGACTGGGCCATGCGATTGGGCTAACATGCGAATGGGTACTCAACCGTGGGATTGAACTTTCTTCCGTACGACTAGACGCTATGCGACTGGGCTATATGCAACTAACTCTTAACCGTACGACTCAACTGCTCTGCGATTGAACTCATGCGAACGAAACTCTCAGTCGCATCACCTATCGTGCGATCGAGGCTCAATCGGGCGTCTGAACCTCAGTCGGGCGATTGGACATCAACTAACACTCATTCGGCCGAATGGCCCTTCAGTCGCATAACCCTAACTGGGCAGCGACTGGAGTTCTTCATGAACAGCAGTCGCGAAACCCCCGTCCCCCCCAGTCACCATAAACCCATTTTTAGCCCATTTCGTCCCTCCCAAGCCTTAGGGATTCCTACTAGGACCTCGTACAAGCATATACTAGTCCTAATTCATATCATAAACACATTACTCAAGATTTACCCAAATGGGTCAAACTTTCACTATTTCAAAACTAGGGTTTTAATGTGTTTCCAGCCCCAAAATCGTTAGAAAACATGTAAATGAGGGGTCCTAGAACTCACATTGTCAGGTAGGAGTTGGTGAGCTTCGATTTGGCTAGCTTCACGGTCGATCTTGAACTCGGGCAGCACTTTCCCTCTCTTCTTCTCTGTTCCCTATCGCTCACTGCTCTCTCCCCGAATGAAAATGGGGAGGAGAATGGAACTGCTCCCTTTTTATACCCATGGCTCATTCGCATCTGGTCCAGGGGCGACTGGACCTTCAGTCGCATCAACACTATGCGATTGGATCCCAATCGCACATGTTCCATGCGGCTCATACTCCATTCGGGCGGTTGAACTCCAATCGTGCGGTTGAGCTTCAATCGGCCGAATAGCCATGCGGTTGACCTCCAGTCGCATAAATCACAGGCGACTGAGGCTCAGTCGCATAGCCTACCAAAAGTCAGACTTCCGGGTGTTACACAATCGCAGTGTGATTCTTCTTTGCATCGAGAACTGCACCTTCGGGTGGCTCGATCAACTCCCGCAGGCCGTGCACTTTGAAGATCGCCTTCAATTTCACTGCCCAGATTGAGTAATTTGTTGCCAAGAGCATCGGACATTGGAGCGGTATGGTCATGTTATCCCGAATGGTAACCAACTGGTTTTGAGGTGCTGCCGGTGCCGCCATCTTCGTTCTTCTCCGATGATACTTCTTCCCAACCTTCGGATCAAGATCCAGTCCTCCGGATCGCCTTTTGTGAGAATTATAGCGTGTGAATCAATTCGGTCCTTTGAATCGAAGCCTTTCTTGCTTGTATTCTCACCGAAGCTCTGATACCACATAAAAGTGGATATCAAAGGAGATGAACTAAAACAATCGAAAAATGATCTGAACTGTATTATTGAATGAATTTGTGATGATGAAGATGTTAACATCATCAACTACTTATAACAACCAAGTAACAAACAATTAAGAATAGTTACACAACTAGTCCATAGTGTTACACATAACTACCAATATAACACTAAAACTTTTAACAAACTTTCACACTCTTGGAATTACACTAACAAATACTAGTTAAAAGTTTGACGCCCTCTGGCACAAAACGAGGGGGATTAATACTAGTTAAAAAACTATATCATATATTGTCGGAACATATGAAAAACGACATGCTTATAAACACGTTTGTTACTACGAAGATTTGAAAAACAATATGTTTATAATGAAATGGCAATAATTAAGAGGACATTATAATTAACCTACCATAATTGCTTTGGTAGGATAATAAAAGGTAAAAGAAAAGGAAAAGGTTAGTAGGGTCAAATCTAATCAAAATTATTTAGCACCAAAAAGGTTCATACAATTATACTAACAAACTGTTAGAAATTGGTTTTAAGATGATTAAAACTTATTTATTTCACCACAGAATCTAAATTATTAATAATTTATTTATTATTATTATTATTATTTTTGAACTGCAAACGAATCTTACTCATATATTACATTAAATTACACCATTGCTTGGGTTTGAACCTAAGACCTCCTCTTTAAGAGGCAAAGGCTCTACCAAGCTGGCTAGTCCCACATTGACATTAATAATTTATTTAAAAGGAAAAAAAAATTCTTATTAACAGTTAGAACCATTTGGTTTACAAAGTACTTAGGGGCTGTTTGACAATATCTGAATTATTAAGTGCTGAACCAATAAGAGGTCTGAACCATTAAGTGCTGAACCATTAAGAGGTCTAAACCATTAAGAACTAGTATATCGCTTAACTATTCAAAGACAAATGTCTGACCAATTCAGATAAGAGGTCTTAACCATTCAGTATTAGACCTCTTAACCATTCAGTATTAATAGAATACTTAATCATTCAGAGGCAAATATATTAACTATTCATACATTTGCTCGCGAAACAAACAGTTTGAATCATTAAGTGCTGAACCATTCAGCATGTGAACCATTAAGAGACTGATTAAGAGGCTGCGAAACAACTCCTTAGAATTTTTATTAATCGCAATAAGATCTATTGGATTCATAAGAAATTAAATCACTAAATTACACCAAGTACTGTTGTAATTTACTTTTAAATTACATGTGTTTAACTTTTCAAAACATGCCACGTAGTAAAAAAAACACACACACAACTCTCTCCCTTACAACTGCATAACACATAAATAAGAATCTTATATCTTTTATTTTGATTTTTGTTCAAAGATATGCAAAATGCATGATCTCCGGTTTGTAAAAAGAAGAAGAAGAAGACAAGTTTATTTGATAAGATGTTTAGATATTATATCTCAAAATTATTGTCTTTTAAAACAATTATATTCGTTATATGACATATTTTAAATGAGTTTTTTATAAGCCACATAAAATCAAATATATATCCATTATTTTAAATGTGATTGTATTCTTGTTATTAAAATACATTACTTGTAGTCTCACACAAATATAACATACACACATATACATATACATAAAGTGGCATTATTATTACTTTACCATCTATTTAAAACACTAGAATGAATAGTAAGTTATCACTTGAATGTTGCAGGGCACACATGTTTTTTTTTTGTATATGTTAAACTGTAAGATGGGTAACAAACACTTTGATCGGTTTGCTTCATCGTTTCTTTTGGGTGTAGCCAACTCATTTCACAAAAGTCCTCCATGCTCTCTCTCATATGCTCTTCGCCTTTTACGAACCAAAGCAAAGAAGAAATTGCGAGAGAGAATGGTGGTGGTGGCAATTATCATATGCTCTTCGTCTTTTACGGACTAAAACAAAGTAAGAAATTGCGAGAGAGAATGGTGTGGTGGCTTTTCCTTTCAGACCCGTGTCAACAATGATTGTAATAGCAATAGCAATGGAGGACACGTTAAACATTTCAGCTATTTTAAGTCGCAAAAACTTAATCCTCCTTTGGCTACTGACGTCATTGGTATTAATAATGCACACACACACTCGTGTTTCTTTCTCTCATGCCTTTTATTCATTATGAAATAAAAGATTACAACTAGCTAGAACTATATATATTAGGGTATATATATTATATGAAATAAAGAAACCATTTAAAATGAAAAGTAAATCATGCATTTGTAGAAAGAAGCTTCTCATTTTATCATGAGACGTGATTGAGAGAATCATATAAAGTTTTAGTTCTGGACCAAAATTTTCGCGTTGGTAATGACCGAGAGCATCAACAATCTATCCTTCATTTTTATCCTTATAAAAAAACACTCACAATACATTCTTTATTCTCATACTTATAATTAAAAATATTTATTTTTTCTCTCTTATTTTCAATTAAATAATATTTTTTCACACTTTTATCATTACATTTTCTATCTTATCTATTCACAAACACTTTTAAAAATATTAAAAAACTAATGGGGTTGTACCGTGATTCCTCAAATATGAGGAATCACGGTACAACCACCCCCCATAAATTTATTTCTCCTTCACTCATAACCACTCACAACCATCACCTATAATATAGATACTAATTCACATAAAAATGAGGAGCGCTGCGAATGTTCTAATTGCACTAAATATTATTATTTTTTCTCTCTACTTTTCAATTAAATAATATTTTTATACCTTTATCATTATATTTTCCATTTCATCCACTCACAAACCACTTTTAAAAATATAAAAAAAATATGGGGGTTATACCGTATTTCTCCAAATACGAGAAAACACGGTACAATCTCATAAATTTTCTACCTTTTTCACTCATAATCACTTAGAATCATCCCAATATATGATACCACTTACATATATATGAGAAACGAGATGTGAATTAAGGGCTTTCCTAATAGTTTTGCGCTTAGGTGGCATATCTTTGGTCATTCGTAACTATTGAGATATCTTGTTTCTTGAAGGGACGTTCACCAACAGAAACGCCAAGAATCAGAAGGGAAAGTCCTTATGGTAATTTTTATTCGTAAATGTATGAAAAGAAATGAGTTGTTAAAAAAGATGGTGATAGTATGTCTACGTTTTTAGGTTTTATGAGGACTTTTTTTGGTTTTTTAAAGAACAAATGTTTTTTTAATATTATAGTTATTTAAACATGTTTTTAAATGTTTTTGTTAGTCTTCTTAGCGTGAGTGATTGAAAGTATGAAATGAAATAAACTTAATATTTGTGAATTTAATTAAATTTGGTATTTGTTAATTTGTTGTAAATCAATTTGCTTGTGTGAATACATCACATGACCTTTGAAGGTTATGATTTTGAGTCTCGTATCGTATAATATGTTCTAATTAAGTGGGTCAAATGATATATCACAATGAGTTTTAGGGCGGCGGCTTTCCTTTAAAATAATGGGTGGACAGGATCACCAACAACTGTATGTGTTCACAGGGCGTGGATGGTATTTTAACAATAAGGGGCTGTTTGTTTCAACATTTTAATGATTTAATTGTCTGAATGGTTCAACGCTTAATGATTCAGGCTGTTTGTTTTGCGAGCAAACGTCTGAATAATTCAGACATTTGGCTCTGAATGATTAAATATTATACCATGTCTGAATGGTTAAGACCGCTTATATGAATTGGTTAGACATTTGTATTTGAGTAGTTAAGCGATATACTACCTCTTAATGGTTCGGATCTTTTAATGGTTCGGACATTTTAATGGTTCAGACCTTTTATTAGTTTAGCACTTAATTATTCAAAAATTAACAAGCAGCACCTAAGTTTACTCAGATGGCTACCGTGTTTGAATGGTTAAAACCACTTATATGAATTGGTTAGACATTTACATTTGAGTAGTTAAGCGATATACTAGCTCTTAATGGTTCGGACCTTTTAATGGTTCAAGCCTTTTATTAGTTTAGCACTTAATTATTCAAAAATTAACAAGCAGCACTTAAGTTTACTCAGATGACTAGACATATAACATTCTCCTTGATTATTTATAAAAAATAGAGTAAAATGTTATTTTTTCATCCTTGACGTTTTGTTGAATTTGTCATTCCAATCCAAAAGCTTTTTTTTATCATCTGTAGTTTACCAAATGTTGTCATTTTCATCCACTCAACTAACTTTAGTCTTTTTTAACACCCTAATTATTTAATTAAAACAAATTAATCAATTAATATTTAACTAAAACTAAAAGAAAAATATGAAGCGTCTATTGAGACCCGATGTTTTAATTTAAAAGCTTTGATTAGTGCTAAATCATATTGTTCGATTGAGGTTTGCTGTGAGATTTTAATGAATCTTTACGTTTTAATTGAATATTAATTGATTAATTTGTTTTAATTGGATAATTAGGGTGTTGAAAAAGAATAAAATACCGTTATATTTAACGAATATCTTAACGGAGTTAATAAAATGCATGAAAATAATAATATTTGATAAATTACAATAACTGAAATGTAAAAACAAAAATAAAAATAATATTTACTCTAAAAAATATTTTCAATACGTAAAGATTACCTTTGTTGATTTTTTTATATTTATCTCATGGGTATAACTATGGGCGACACCCTACAAGCTTTTGCTTCCGCTAACGCTTTTCACCATTCTCTCTCTCTCCACCAAATCCAAAAGCATCATCCAAAGCAGAACCCTAACTGTTCTCTATCAAATACACAACAACACGAAACCACCACCACCACCACCACCACCACCACCACCACCACCACCACCATTCACTCATACTCGATCAATCATTTCTTCTTCAACACAATCATCATTTACCGTAATTCACTTCAGATTACATCATGGAAGAGATGTGCGGTTTCCATTCGATATCGGATTACACCGTTTCACCGGAGGCGAACCTGATTTCACCGGCGGAGTACACCGGCGATCTCTGCACCTCCGTCGATCATTACCGGACGTTTTACGGATCGGAAAACCTGTTTTCCGCCGCGGCTTCCGTCATAACCGAAGCTGTTTCTGTTGCAGCGACGCCTGAGCAGATTCTTCTTCCGAGACATCGAAGCAACCGACAGCGTGATCAGAGTAGAAGTGGAAACGGTGATGAAGATCGTCGTGTTGATGAGTGTGATGATATCGATATCATCAAAGCGAAAATCGTTTCGCATCCTTTGTATCCGAAGTTGCTTGATGCTTGTATCGATTGCCAAAAGGTGTTTGAAGTGAAACCTAACTGTTATTCGCTTTTTCGTTGTTTTGATCGTCGAGAACTTAATTACCGTCACGGTAATCGATTTGCGAACTGGTTTTAAATCGATTTTGAGCTTAAATTTAAAATCGTTTGAATGAATCAGATCATTTCTATTAGGATCTACACGTAGTTAACATACGCTGTAGATATCTATGAAACCAAATCCTTCAGGTTTATGGATTATTTTGGCTCAAAATTTGACTTGCTTTTTAGTTTGATGTCTATATAATCATCATATTAATCCTTGGTGACTAATTTTCTATTTCTGAACAAGTTTCGACATCACTTTTGTTCGGATTTCAAATTATTTCATGTTACAGTACAAATCGAGTGGAGCCAAATCGTTCGCGCTTTTGCGGATTTTATGTTTTTTGGTTCATAATTTGACTCATCTTCTTACTGTAACTAACTATTCGTCAATCTGAATAACTTATTGTCGTAAATTTTGTTACACAGTTAGGTGCGCCACCGGAAATCGCAAGTTTGTTAGAGGAAGTCCGTCGAGAAAATGGCGCTTGTATGCGGAACGGTGTCGTTTCCACCTGCTTAGGTGCAGATCCCGAGCTCGACGAGTTCATGGTTCGTTAATCTCAACTTTGAATCACTGTTTTTATCTTCGATTTTTATACTATAATCATGTTTAATTAGCTATTAATTTATCATTTACTGATGAATGTTTTGATTGTATAGGAGACGTATAGTCAAGTATTGGTGAAATATAAGTCCGATCTAGCAAGGCCTTTTGACGAAGCTACTGTTTTCCTCAACAATATTGAAACGCAACTTAGCAATCTCTGTAAAGGTACGTTCATCTAAGTCCTTATCTCTCAACTTTATTGCGTTATAAGCAATTCTCTGTGTGGTTATTGTTTATGTTCAGCGCATGATAGCATCGTGACCTGGCACATGTTAGCGATACAGTTATAGAAGCTGGATATAACTGTTGCTTTTTATCTGGTTATCTTTCTGGTATTTTATATTTATCTCTGTTAAGTGTGCTAACTATTTTACTATTATCAGCTGCCTCTATCATGTGTGTTTTAACATTTTATTGTTATCAGTTATGCACACACATTGAAATCTTGGTAACACTTTTTTGAACATCATTGCGACAACCGTGCCATTCGCTCTAGCAGTTAGCCAGTTCGGTCTGGTTTGTAAAGCCCGGCCCGGTGTCTGCCAACAAAAAGAGAGAGGCGGGCACCGAACTGTTTTTACATGGCTTTCTCCCGGATCACTTAAAACCTAATGGTCAATTGTAGTCTGCTCTAATATTTTCTAAAGGAACAGTCCGCCTGTGATGGTGGTTCATACGTCTATTTTGGTCCGGTTTTCATAGCATCTATTATTTATTGGGAGTATATGTTTTTGTTTATGTTTGCTGTATTTATATTTTTTATAAAAATTAAGTAGAAAAAATTCTAAGACCTTCATGAATGATTCCCACCTTCACGGGACGGGTTGCTCTTTCCTGCCCGTGCGCACGGGCTTCTGTTCCTTCCATGGCTACAATCTCCACCTCATTCGGGCGTCAGCACATGCCTTGCATTGGTGATTGTCTGAGAGGCATGCAATCAAGGACTTTTCAACAGCCTTTATATTCTTGTTAGTGCTTATATCTCCATTCAGATCATCCTCCATGCCCTCACACAGGTGTTGTGATTGGGAGAGGGAGAGGGAGGTGTTTAAGGGCGTTTTTCAACACCCTTTATTAGGGATGCTTTTATTTTTATAATTGGACACCTGAATATCTTTGAAGATGATATTATGTGTCTACATGTTGATCTCTTGAGGAATAGTAATATTCCATTATTTCAGTTTTCGTATGTGTTTTCAAAAAGAAACTCATATATAAAGTTAAGTTAGGAACATGTTTTAGTTTTTAAAATTTGGACAAGTGATTCTTTTCGGTTAAAAACAGTTAGTTATTGCCGGTTGTAGGAGAAGTGAAACCGGTTTAGTTAATTTGGTTAATCGTCTAGGTCTAGATCAATTCAAACTCATTAGTTATCATATCCGGTCATGATTAGTTGTATGCTATCCATAACCTTAAGACAACAATACTAATTATTTATAAAAAAACAAAGGCAAAAGGACAAGAAAACTAGTATATTATTTATAAAAAGACTAAACATATTTTTCTGACATATAATATATTTTGTAAAGTATATAATATATAAAAGAACATAAAGTTTGAGATTTAACGATTGTTTGCTTTTAATTATTTCATTTTAATATGCACATGTAACCATAATCAAACCACAAAAATTTTTTATTAAAAAATGATAACCGAAAAATGAGTTTTTAAACTGGGTTACTTATTATGGTTCGGCCTTTTAATCATGTTTGGGCTATATTATGTTTTTTGTTAACCCTTTATAATATATCTTTTGATTCTCAAAAACAAGTGCTTGATAAACATATATTAGTTGATTTTAAGAGATCATGCACTATAAGAAACTAGACTTTTAGCGGCACCACTTTTAGGTTATAGCGACGAAATAGTTGCGACTAAGCTTCATCGCAATAGGTTATAGTGACTACTTTCGTCTCAAAAATGCAAAATGTAGAAAGTACAGTGTTGCAAAAAGGCTTATTCTTTGTAGTGGTGGTAGAGGTCAACATAGATAGATATAAAAGATTGATTACCATACGTTTGTTTACATTTAACGTGACACTTTTTAGACAACCGAAAAAAATTAGAAATTGATCTGGGTAGGTAATAATTTCATGAATTGAAGCTAACTTGAATTTCCTTGGGTCTGTTGAGTGTTGACCTCCAGCCTATCAAATTGATCCAACATTGTTTTCTTCTTATTTGATCTCCTAAATAATGAATGGAAATAGGCTGCACCCAGTACATGACTTAGTTTCCTCTTTGCACAAGGACCGAGTGGGGTCTGATCGCTTTACGATCTGACGTACGGAGTCTTATTCTACACTTTGTGTGGGAGACTGTTTCCTACGACTTAAACCCATGATCCCAGTGTCAAAACAACAACCTTACCAGTTGCACCAAAAGTTCAAGGCATGCCCTCGTAATGGCTGGAAATGTCAAAAGATAATATCTCTTGGGACCTGTGTTAACCTAGATATCAAAGATCATAAGTAATCTAATATCAAGGTAATGTATTCTAAGTTGATACCCTTTTTATGTGGTCCTGCGAGTGAATCCTGAGAAAACATTCCAAAAGAAGCCCATGTCAAGTTCCATTATAAGTTGCGGTTTCTATTCTGACCATAAGGAGTCTGTTGATTTCATTTATAGTAATAGTTAATTAAACCAAGTACAGCGGGTATTATAAACTTAGGTTTGCTTTTGAGTTCTTTATTAGCTTAATTCCTTCCATTTTTTAATCAATTCGGACAGATTTATTCTTCTGTTTGTCTCCATCTCCAAATGAAATGGTGGAGATCATGCAACTCTCAACTTTTGCAGCACCCTTTGATGCTCAAACCTATTATTATAATAAGTAAAGTGATAGAGATTTATGACAAAAGACATGTTTTGGACAGTAAGACTAAGATCTTTAAGAGTTTGCAACTATTATTATATATCCTCCAAAGTACAAGTTAACTTTTAGTGACGTGAAGATTGTTCCTTGCTGGCCTCGTGTGCGTGCGTTGTTTTCTTTTAGTTTATTGCACTTTAGTTGCTTATTAATCATATCTTTGTGCATTCAAGGCATATAATCACGTGCATAGATGGTTTTGGCTACTTTTATATTGCATGCTAAGATCAAAACTATATTTGTATTTAACAATGTCTGTGTTTATCTCAAACTACTATTATTTATTTAAATTGTACTTAACAGTAAGGAGATTATATATTGACGGTGTGTATAATAAACTTACATATGCCTCTATATAGAGTTTGATATTAGAAAGATACCATAAGATGTTATACATGGATTATCATTTTGACTGTCATAACAATAAACAAGAACACAGCTAGTCTATAACTATTTATTTGCGTTTTGAGTTTTTATATAACAATAAGTTGTTTTGAGGATGTTTAGAGGGTTGTTTATCCAAGCTGTTTCCGTTTTATTCGTGAGTGAAAGATGTTTTGATCAAGTTGCTTGGCTTGATGGCACAATGAGAATATAATATAGGCTCAAGTGTGATTCGCTAGGGATTCACAATCAGCTTGAGTTGAAAGTTATGTTTCATAAGTGAACTCATTTTAGTTCTTGAAACTTTCAGAAGAGCTTGACAAAGTTAAAAATTCAATGTAGAAAAGCCTTAGCAATAATCAAATGCAACATTTACACACACGTTTGTTGGTGCGTGTGTTACACATAATTACATACATGTAAGGCTTAAAAGTCTAGACCAGGGAGCTCAAGTAATGCTCGTTGAGCATCCTCAGTCCCGCAAAGCTCAAAAACCGTTACAATGCCAAAAGCTCAAAAACCGTTACGCAAACTATTATATTTTCTGATGCTAAGACCTTTTGGTAGTTCAAAACTTCAAATGGACGAAGTACACTGAACTATGGGAGTCTAGGGGCAACGCCTTTGGTAGTAACTGAAGTTTAGTAGTAAAATGTTCTTCTGTACTACAAATGTAGGCCTGTAGCAACTTTGGTGCGAGTTCGTACCAATAATCTGAAGGAATTTATTATCAAATATCAATTTTGGTACCTCAGTAGCGAAATTGATTAGTACCCAAGTTGATTAGTAGTAATTTATTGCTAATAGACAAGTATTCAGTAGTAACTTTGTTATGATTGATGTAATTGTCAGGACAAGTATTTAGTAGTAACTTAGTAGTAGCCATTATGAAGATTATAACCGTTAATTATCATCTCATTTCGTGAAGGTTAAGATAATTATTTGGTCTATTTTTGGCATCAGATTCATACGAATTATTGTACAGCTTTTATATAGAATTTCATACTTGTTTTTAAATTTTTGTTCAATTTGATTAAAATTTTTGAAATATCATCAATATAACTTTAATCTAAAAGAATTTACACGATTAGATATTTAATTCAGCAAAACTTCAAATAAAAATTATCAAAGTTCTTGGGGTTGAACCCGGACACATGCTCTTATAAAAGCATTCATAGTCAATTGCTAACTTTATTTTTTTTAATTAACTAAAATTATTTTTTCTTATTTGTCGCATATTTGTAATCTTTTCACATTACATCTCCTATATCTCTTATATTTATCTCTATTCAATTAAACAATAATATTATTCTTTTAATTAACTTTTTTCCTTCCAATTATACTCATAAAACATATTTCAAAATAAACATGTGAAATGAACGGTGACAGCTCGAATATAAAGATGAGTTCGTAATAATAAAACTTCAATAACCCATATTCTCTTATGGAATAATAACTCACAAACATAACTAAATATAAATAATAACTTCAACATATAATAGACTTTGGTAGCATGCAAGTTAACCACTAAAATTAATCTATACACCTAACTTTGAAATAGAATGACGCTATAAAACATTTTATTTGTTACAAACACAGCAATATATAATTAGGTTTAGTAGATGAATTCTTAAGTTACAGTTCACTATCTAGATTATTTGTGCATGGGAGGGAGGGGAGGGGAGGGGATGGGTTGTGTGGTTGAAATTATTTCACATGCACTCCCGTGTTTTCCGCTTCTTGCTTTGTGCAGCTTTCACAAAAGAACCCTAGGTAGTCTCACAGAAGCACCTCCTAGTGGTGTGGTGATGATGGTGGTGGTTGTCAATGTCATCTGTCAACTCAATCCCGGTATATTCGTCCAGTTGCTGGATCGAGGTAGCCGACGTGTCGTTCTGTGGGCCCTCCTCTTCTTAGTTTGTAGTGGCACTAGGTCCACCTCATTCTGCTACCATCTCGTGCTATTCTACTTTTGCATGTAACCATTACCAATTTACCGATTACCATTTTGTGGGTTCAAATTTTACGGTGTGCAGGTTAATTTGGTATTTTTTTGATAATTGGAATAGTAATTACTGTTTAAAAAAAGTTAATAAGTTTTTTTATTAATATTTTCTAGATTTTCAAATAAATATACACTACTAACTGCACATGTGCAGTATAGTTTGCACATCAATCTTTTAATTGTAGGGTATATTAGGATGTCCCTTTCAGGCTATAAAATATCTTAAGTAGTGACAAAAATGCAAGATGTTTAAGAGATACTTAGTATGCTCTTTTACTATTATGAAATTATAGTAGATTCATAAAATAGCTAAGTATGTATTCTATGTATTACTGTACTTGATGAAAGCCACCGTTCTATATATATATTAATGTATTTTTTACGATTCATAAAATAGCTAAATAGAGAGATGATATGAATGTCTTAGTGGAGGGAGAGGCCCACCTATTATTATTCTATTAAAGAAAGTGAAGATATGATGTGAACTTTTTAGACCACCCTTGTGCATTCACGGTATGTTTTTTTATTATTTTATTTTAACGTGTGTGTTTTATATTATTAGTGATGGCTGTAAGTGGAGGGGAGAGATAAAATATTACTGTTAATTTTCATACTTGATAAAAAAAAAATTAATAGTGTTTTTAGTATACATATGATAATAAGGATGCGGAAGCTATTGTGAATAATGCTTTTATCGATAACCCAGCTCTATTGAAATTATAAATTAACAATTAATTTCTCTACCACTAAAACTAAACCTAATTTCTCACTCGGCATGTACAACGTAACACAACCAAAATATTTGAAAACATGTTCTTTATTTAAATTCAAAATATGCCACAAGTCTTTAAATAAATATAATGACCAATTTTATGAAGACTTTTTATTTTATTTATTATTTATTTTTTGTAACGACAAAAAGACTATAAATAACAAGATTGTTTATAAAATGGCAATGTATAAACACCTGGAGTAAAGTAAGGAGGAGACGAAGAAACATATATACATGTGTGACAGGCAGCAGGGAGAGGAAGAGAGAGACGTGCGGGGGTGGAGTAAAAAGTAGAAAGTTATGTCTGTGGGAAGTAGGAAATATATATATTTCAGCAAAAAGATATTGTAAGGTTTTGGGAATTGACAGTTTGATTTGATGGTGGGGTAGGCCTACTATGCCCCCGTCAATCAGTCAGGCAGTCTTACTTGCAACTGACATTGATACGACTTAACGTGCACTTGTCTTATACTCCTGTTCCGAATCAAATTGTTCGCACCTTAACCAAACTTTTGCCTCTCACACCATTTTTATCGCTTATCGAGAACACTAATGTTCAAAAGCTGGTACGATTTAGTTTAGAATTTAATCTAATTGAAAATTAGATATATACGAGTGTGTGAGTTATAGTTATAGTTAGATTTTAAACATTTAGAACTTATTTTCACTTTCCTTCATTTTTATTATTATTTTTATTATTGTTATTATTATTATTATTGAACTATGTTTGAAACTATTCCAATACCCAAATAAGTTTTTCTGAAACGTGATTTCAATCATAAATACTGATTTTGATGCTACAGGTCTCAATTATCCAAGAACATTATCAAGAAGAAAACCCTTACTGTGAGAAAACTTTTTTGAGTTTGTTTTTTAACTTGAGACTTAAAAGATCTCAGGTTCTAATCATTACTCTCTACCATTAGACCTAAACGCCTTTCATTTTCCTCTTATATTGTAAAGTTTGTAAAACAGTACAAGATATTGCTATATAAACTTTATCACCTTAAGGTCTTCATATAATTGAGCACTTTATCCTATTTCTAAATATTTTAACTTATCCTCTTTTAGTAACGTTTTAGAAGATGTTCATTTGTTCAATCCTTGGACAAGATAGTTTGGTAACCTAAAAACAATATTTTGTATCATCCAGATATCCTTTCTTGTGACAAGAAATAAAGTATATCCTCTTTTATGTATTTGAGTTTTATCTATCTTTTTATAAATGAAGAGAAAGCGAATATGGTGATAAGTTTGGTATTTATTAGGAAAATGCACATTTGATTATTAAAACATTACTATAGTAGAGGATGTTCGTATCTTTTATCAAAACTATTTATCTGGTTTTTAAGTTTTGATACAACAATACTTTACGTTAGTATGGTTATCAAAACAACATGTTGGATTAGTTACAAGTGAATAGACCACTTCAAATAAACCTTTTGTGTTGTGCCTTCCTATATGATACAATGCAAAAGCAATAAACCAATAACTGTTGGTATAAAGAATTCCCAATACCAAAATCATCCATGATTCAGATGTGGTGTTTTACTTTATACGTATGTCTTACTTACGCCTCATGAACAAAACATATTTATTATCTTGCTAATGTTAACAATTTGTGTTATTCAGAGGATGGAACTGTATCATCAGAAGAGGAGTTTAGTGGAGGAGAGACAGAAAACACACAAGTGAGCAGAGAGGAGCAGGAACTAAAGGATACACTGTTGAGGAAATTTGGAGGTCATATAAGTTCCCTTAAGCATGAATTTTCTAAGAAGAAGAAAAAGGGGAAGTTACCAAATGAAGCAAGAAAAACTTTGCTTGAGTGGTGGGATTCTCATTATAAGTGGCCTTATCCTACGGTAACTTTATCCCACTTTCAACTTTTATTACATTTACCTAACTTATCCATTTAAAACTGATCATTATCAGTTTCAATAACATAGTGGATGTTTGGGATTGTTTTTCATCTATTTTTAACTTATTAAGTTTTCAAAAGTTAATAAGTAAAAACAATTGTTTGTCAATCTCAAAATTACTTTATAGTGCATGTTTGGGATTGTTTTTCATCTATTTTTAACTTATTAAGTTTTCAAAAGTGAATAAATCAAAACATTTTTTTGTCAATCTCAAAATTACTTTTCAAACTTTTCAAATAAGATAAAAGAAAGTTTTGAAAAGTAAGTATAGGGGTTTTAGACTTTTAGTCCAATTTCTTAATATGCCCTTATACTATTTTATATTAACTACTATCTCATATTAACTCCTCTTATTTTTAAAAGTATGGTTTTTTTGGGTATTTTACAACCTTTTAGTTTATAAGTTAATACAAATACTTTTTTAAAATCTCTTTTTAAAAAGTAAATAAATTGTTTTGGTTAAAAGTTTTTTTTTTTAACCAAAATAAACAATTCCAAACATGGGTATATACATAGTTTTGGAAGTCTTTGAAATTGCTTATCTCAACTTGTTATTTGATTATTTCAATAGGGGATAAATTCCATCGAATAAATAATAACCAAATTTCAGTATTGTTCAATTAAATTCACCTATATTCTTTTTAAATATGGAAACCACTTAAGTTTTAATATTATTTCATTGTTCTAATTTATTTTCATAACTATTTAAATATGACCGAAGGGCCTTTAGCCTGGCAAAATCTAAATATGTAAAATGCTGGTGTCTCTTTATGAGGTTGTGGGTTCGAGCCCTGTAATGGATATTGGTGTAGTATTAGGAGTAAATTAGTTTGATGTTAAAAAAAGTTAAATAAAATGACCTCAGTGAAATATAAACTTTATATAATTTAGCAACCTTTTCCTCTAGAATTAAGTTCTCCTTTAGTTTAAACACTTGTACTCAAGAATAAATGCTAAAGAGTAACTAAATTTTATATTTGTTCACTTTATTTTAACTTCTGTAAGATTTTTACAATAATAAAATTATAGTGAAATCTTGAGATTTGTAATTAAAAAAAAGTTTGATTCACTTTACTGAAAGATTGAGAAAACTTGATTGTTCACATATTCCTTTTAAAATTTCATATTAATCATATGTACTTCTGCATAAATAGTTTTTATTTAATACTCATCGTAATCTCAACAGTTCAGTAACTCTTTCTATATTACCGTAAGTGGAAATTATAGTTTATATTATATGATATTACAAGTGAAATGAATATACCCGTTAATAATTAACTGGTTTTAAAAACTAATGATATGATGTAGGAAGCTGATAAAATATCATTGGCGGAGACAACA
The DNA here is from genome assembly GCA_024085815.1 of Flaveria linearis. NCBI lineage: Eukaryota > Viridiplantae > Streptophyta > Magnoliopsida > Asterales > Asteraceae > Flaveria > Flaveria linearis. Next base: position 1,551,173 of record CM044009.1, on the reverse strand, counting down.
GGGCTAGATCAAAAACAAATTAATAACTGGTTTATAAATCAAAGGAAGAGGCACTGGAAACCATCAGAAGACATGCAGCTAGCAATAATGGGAGGTTTCTCTGGTCACGATTATTATGACGACTAAAAACGTCGTCATTGCATGTAATATGTATATTAATTAAACAAGCCAAATAATAATCATAATTCAATGCTTACAAATTGGGGCTCCCTAACACTAGATCAGTTCAAGAAATAAGAACACCTCAATGCAAATTATTCTTGTATGATCTCATCATCTTGTTTTTTATAAATGGGTTATTTTTAGGGTGTTGCAAATCTAGGGTTTGACAATGGGGAGGTTGTTTCGTTGGATTCATCAATGTTACTTGCTTTGTTGTTAAAGATTTGAGTAAATGTTTAACAAAGGAAATCTTTGGAAGAAGACTCGCAGAAGCCGAACTACTAGGGCTGTTCATGAGCCGAGCCGAGCCAGGATGAGCTCGGACTCGGCTCGAATTATAAACCGAGCCAGCTCGGCTCGGCTCGGATTTACAACCGAGCTAAAAAGTAGAGCTCGAACTCGGCTTGGTTTTAAACCGAGCTGGCTCGGCTCGGTTTTGTTTGGCTCGGTTTTAAAAGAAAATTTAATACACATCTCTCAAACTTCAAAAGTCCAAATATAAACGCATAGTTCAAAAAACATACTAAAAATCAGTTCAACATCATAGATTACAAGCCCCATTCTAATTCAACCAACGATACACAAAAATAATTTAACAATTCAACGTTCATTAGCATATGAATTAACCCGCATAAACATTCTCTTGCATTTCTAAATACCTGCAAAAAATAAACAATGAAATAAATCAATATCAATTAACATGATGATACCATAGAGTTGAATAATGAGTAGTAAAGAAGATAGTAATGAAAAGAAAGTAACTTCTCCAGGCTGCAATTGTTCCAATGATAGCCTGCATTGCAAAATGACATATAGTTAAGCTAAAAGAATTTGACTTCAGAATATCTGTGCACTATAAACCTGGGTAACCTTTGAAACCGACTGAACCGAAGCAAAGTCAGCCAGTTTGAAATTTAAGTGATTCATTTCACGACCCAAATTGACGATTTTTTGGTTTACGGGCCAGTTAGACAGTTTGGAACTTGGAACGGCCAGCCATCAAAACCAAACCGGCAATTTAGCCTCCTTTTATTTATTGTTTTCAAATTTGGAATATTTAATTTTGTATATGTTTTGTACTCATTGACCATCTTTATCGTATTAAGGAGTTTAATACATACTAATGACTTTGAAAATAAAATCAGTTCCAACTGTTAAAACCAACTTGTGCAGCGGAACCACCCAACTCGGGAGAGTGCGCAGCAGCCGAGTGGAGGTGGAGGACTGGGGTTTGGGGAGTGGCGAGTGGGGACTTAGGGTTTTCAAACTTGGGTGTGAAATTGTGAATGCAGAGAGCCAACGAGCCAACCTAAAACATTTGATTTTTTAATGTTAGTGTTATTATAATATTATATATAAATATTATATATAAATATTATATATAAATATTATATATAAATATTATATATATATATATATTGCATATTTAGTCGAGCCAGTAAACGAGCCAACGAGCGAGCCAACGAGCGAGCCAACGAGCGAGCCAACGAGCGAGCCAACGAGCGAGCCAACGAGCGAGCCAACGAGCGAGCCAACGAGCGAGCCAACGAGCGAGCCAACGAGCGAGCCGCCCTTGGCTCGGACTCGGCTTGGTTTTAAACCGAGCCGGCTCGGCTCGGCTCGTTTTTAAACCGAACCGATTCGAGCGAGCTTTTTTCGAGCTTTTTTCGAGCGAGCTCCGAGCGAGGCACGAGCCGCGAGCTATTTGAACAGCCCTACGAACTACTATGCAAAGTCCGTAGGAATACGATTAGACCCATGTCGAAAAAGGGAGACAACCAGCGAGTTTCATGTGTGGTTTGTTGATGAGGTGGCGGTTTCATTAGGGCTTGTATTAAAACTAAAATTTGACTTAAGTTACGTGTGAGGCCACCTTGACTTGTGCTTAGCTCTAATTTTATACGAACCAACTCTGTTTTTGACTTGAAATCATGCATTTTAATCGCGAGTGAGCGTTAGCGGATATTTTTTTTATTAGGTTTTGAGCTATAAAATCATTTTAGCCCAACTATATTCTAAGATGGATGTTTAAGCCTCTGCGCACTAGTCCTTCTTAGATGGGTCGGCCTACATTCATCTGTTGCACAATGCACACTGGTTAGCCCAAAACTACAACGGCCCATTGTTTTTTGTTTAATATTATATATAGAGTTGATTATTGATTATTAGTTCATATGGTATGTCCTTATTATAGAATTATTTCATCTTTTAGAAAATTACATTATTGGTATGTCTAAAACACATGTGGTTCTCGAGATTAATTTCTGTTAAGTGAGTATGAAACGACAACTATACCCCTAACATTAAATAAACAAAAACAAGTTAGCAGACCCTCACTGTCGCATCACCACCACCACGGCCACCCAATCGCCTGAAACAGGACAATAGCCATCAACGCCACCGTTTATTCCTTGATACACAACCCCTCTATCCATCCATCAATGAAGTAGACAAATAATGTGTGTTTTTATGGTGGCTTCCTGACTCTTTTTGTCGGTGGTGACTAGGAGGATTTACTAAGATTTAAATACGACAACCCTAGTATTTAATTTGGTCGAAGTGGTGGCTATCGTGGTGGCGAGCGGTGGTCTACTAGTGGTCGATGAAGTTGTTGTGGTGGGTGCCGAAAGAATACCCATAAAAGGCAACCGGAACGTGACTATGGTTTGGGGAGGAGATGTTCTTGTGGGGCTAAAGTTATTATTAAGTTATTTTAATTTTATTTGCTTTATAAAAAAATAATAGTTAAGGGAAATATTCATTTTATATCCACTTAACAGAAAAGTTAACTCTACATCTATAACAGTTTTGATAATTCTTTGGACCAACATTATAATTTTAAATACTTAAGGACTTAAAGTGAAATCATTGCTAAGCACATAAACCTTTTATGTAATTAACTAGATATATTAGTTAATTAAAATGAACTGAGTCGTATAGTTTTTTCCATTTATATTATTTTTTGGTTTAGAGAGACAAAAGACATTTCACACTAATCTAACTACAATATTTAATCGCATTCTCTGAGAATCATCGATGATACTCATTAGTGAATAGCAAGAAACACATGTGTAATATTCAAAGTTAGCAAGCATTATGCAATCAAAGCATATTATCGAGACCATACGTGTAATCAACTCTCTTCTTACACACACACCATACATTGAAAAAAATATTTTGGTATTATTCTACAATAATAAAGAAAAAACGACGACATACAAATGCTAAAGCGGAGTAAATATTCATCAGTGATACTCAATAGTTTGATAGTATCTTGTAATAGTCGTTAATCGTACTTCATTATAAATATTGTTTCACATAGGTCATGGTCCAAAGTTTCTAAACATAATTCTTTTAAGTTAGGTACAATACATACACGATATGCAATGCTTTAGTTGTATATGGATTTGTATCATACTAACATCGATGATTCCCATTCACAATGTGATGCGGCTCAAGTCCTATAAATACCGTTGGATCAAAAGAACCAATGAGCCAAGATCAGGAAAACCTCTACGTCCCACATGTCATGACAACAACTGCTGAAGACTCCCATCAGCTGTTCTGACAAAGTCTGAAGAATCAAAGTCTGAAGATCAAAGATCTGAAGTACAACAGCTGAAGAATCTAAAGTGCTGAAGACAAGTACTGAAGTCTGAAGTACTGAAACATACAAGTACTGAAGACTTCAAGTACTGAAGACAAGTGCTGAAGATCAAAGTTGAAGAACTGAAGAACTGAAGATCATCTACTGATGCACAAAGTCTGAAGACAAAGACTGAAGATAACAGCTGATGACATCTACTGAAGTCATCAGCTGATACATCATCTGAAGCCCAAGTCTGAAGAACAAAGTGCTGAAGATTCGGAGTTTGTCACAACAGCTGAAGAAGTCTTCTTCAGTTGTTGTGATGGTTTTTTATTTCAGTAGTTTTATATTTAGTTTCAGTAGTTTGTACAACAGCTGAAGAGCTTGTTCTTCAGTTGTTATAGTTCAGTAGTTATAAACGACTGAAGAGCTTGTTCTTCAGTCGTTGTAGGCTTTTCAGTAGTTTCCTTTTCAGTACTTGTAATAGGTAGAACACTTTTGTAAGAAGATGTCAGCTGTTGACATCTTCAGTAGTTTTATGTTCTATCAGTTGTAAGTTTAATAATCAGTTGATGTCACTGTCAAGTGACATCATCACCCATCCTTTTGCCGTCTATAAAAGGATGGTGAACCATGCTGTATTAGGTGCCGAAACGTGTTGAGTAATAGAAAATCTTCTTTTTCGCATAACTTTTCTCTCTCTCTATGTTTGTATTTTTACATGCAAAATATCTTGTGTTCTTGCTTTAAGTGCTAAATTCGTGCTAAATCCGCGGCAAAAACAATCTGATTGATCAAACTAGAGGCTGAGATCCTGTCAAATGGTATCAGAGCGGGTTAATCATTGATCGATTTCACTATTGATCATTTGAAACTGCTCTTTTGATCTCTACGTTTGATCGAATTAGCAATTTGCAAGAATTAGCCATAGAGAGTGAGTTTCTGTTGTTTCTAGCCAAAATCTTAAGTTTCTCTTATGGTTTAGAGCTACATTTGTTTTGCTTAAACTTGTTTTTGACTAAAACCTGAGATGACGACACTAACTAACGATCCTCACAACACTGGTTCCTCAACCAAGCCTCCGATGCTTGTGAGGAACGAGTATAACATATGGCAAAGACGTATGCTTCACCACTTGTCTGTCAACAGTGCTGGTTGTTGAAAGTCAGTGGTGCACGGAACATACAAGCCTATGGTGAGCGTCCCTGAATCTAATGAACAGGTTCCGAAGAAACCTGAACAATATTCGGACGAATATCTTAAGCTGTTCGAAATTGATGCTAGAGCCCATGGAATTTTAGCCATGGCTATTCCTAACGAGATTTATTCAGGGCTCCTGCATCATGAGACTGCTCATGACCTATGGGTTGCTCTAAAGGAACAATTTGGAGGAACTGATTCGGTCTTAGCAAACAATAGGGAAATCCTCGCCCAACAATATGAGACATTCTCTTATAGAAAGGGTGAGACTCTGACCCAACAGTTTGAGCGGTTCTCTTGTTTGATTTCTGAGCTGAAGATGGTCAAACAAGAGTACTCCAACAGCCAGATGAACAACAGGTTCCTCAGATCACTGCCTGAGAGATGGGACACTTATACCATTGTCCTACGCTCCAGTGCAAATCTGGATACTATATCTCTCACCCAACTTCATGGGAAACTGCTCACATTTGAGAGAGAGATAGAGCAAAAGAGGAAGTTGTCCACCTCTGGCAAGCTCGCTGATGACTTTGTTCAAGGAAATGCTGCCTTGATAAGTCAGGAGTCAGAATATGCTGCATCAGAAAGTTCTTATGATGAGCATATTGATTTCTCTACCAACTCAGAACAAGCTTTTGTTGGTGTTAGTAGTTCAGGAGGTAGTGGTGACAACTTGTGTTTTCTGATTGAGGACTTGAAGGGCATTCCAGATGATGATCTGGAAGAGATGGATATTTTGAACCAAATAGCAATGATAAATATCCGATCTCATAAGTTCTACAAGAAAACTGGTAGGAAATTCCCTGGACTCTCTGACAAAACCAAAGTTGGTTTTGACAAGAGCAAGTTGAGGTGTCACAAGTGCCAAAGGCTTGAACACTTTGCTAGAGAGTGTAGATCATCTGGATCTAACTCCTCTGCACCCTTTGTGACTTTTCCCAGCAATAGCTCACAGCACAGAGGGCAACATTCCTCCAGTTCTGGCCATCCATCACAAGCACAGGCACCACCTGCTTATTTTGTGCCTCAAGGTCATATGCCATATCCTTAACCCTGTTACTATGTGCCTCAACCTAGTCAAACTCAAGCACCCTCGGCTCAACCACCTCATGTGTAACACCCGGACCCCCAAAGAGTCCGTTTAAGTTAAATAAACATGCGGAATTTGGACCCAGAAAATTTCATTAACATTTACCTCCCAAAATATGTGTTTCGTGTCAACCGACACTCAAAAATGAAGTTTAACAATCCATTTACATAAACACGTGATAAGGAGTTTCAAAATAATGTTAACGCGTTAATTCTACAAAAGAAACGCGTATGCAAGTCCCGTTCGATCCTTGTATGCCCTATCGATCACTTTAGCCTTCCGGTCCCGTAACACCTGAAAACACACGTTTAGACATCCATTAGTTCATAGGAACTAAGTAAGTACATTCTAGCATTCATTTCGGGTCTTTACGGGGGTTTAAACGGACTCGGAACGCGTTAAAACGACAATCGACAAAATCTGGGAAACGAGAAGACCACAAAAGGAGCTCAGAGGCAAAATTATGCATGGGACGTAACTTACGTCCTAAAGGACGTAGCTTACGTCCTTAACCTTTCTCCCCTGATTTGTGGACGTAAGGCAGTAGCTCAGGACGTACCAAAGTGAAGAGGACGTAGCTTACGTCCTTATGGACGTAACTTACGTCCCTATCCTGGGTTGATCAAAACTCAGCAAAATCATTATTTTGTCTTACGTCCTTATGGACGTAACTTACGTCCCTATCCTGGGTTGATCAAAACTTTCAGCAAAATCATTATTTTTGACCCGTTAAGGGTCGTTTCGCGTTCCCGAGCCACCCCTTTCGATCCCGATTGTTCCAAACACCTGGAAATAACATATTTTATCATATACGTGATTCCCACGGAGTTTCAACGAGTCTAACCCGACTCTTGGCAATATACCAAAATTTTTCTATTTTTTTTTGGTATTTAATTCCTTATTTAATCCATTTATGGTTCGTTTGCTCTTTAGAGCTCCCGACCGTCCCGACAATCATGGAACCGGTCTATTATAACATATTACTTATGTTTGGTGAGTTCTTAGACCCAACCCATCCCATTTGCTTATCATAACGCAATTTTCCTGTTTATACCGAATTTGCCCCTTATAGGGTCAAATCCCATTTTAATGAGCGGTTTGCCATTCTTTCACGAACGACCGCTTTCCTTGGCGTTACCCAACGTCCACACACGTTGCAAATCATAGGGATAACCCTTTACCCTAGTGTTCACACACGATGTGAATCACTTTAATCCGGGTTTGTCATTCTTCCCATTTCCATGGGACGGTCACGCACGTCATGACTCGTTCTGTTCCACAACCATGTGGTATAACACTAAAGTGTTATTTTCCTTTATGTTCACGCACGTCGTGAATCATTTGTCATAGAAGCTCACATACGGTGCAAGTCAACTATTTATCTTTTTAAACGTGGTTTTCATTTTGTTTGAGCTTATGAGCACATGGTCACACACATTGTGACTCATGCCTTTACCTTGTTATGCTCAATTTAAAGAATGTCTTACCTTGAGTCCGGAAGGTTTAAGTGGTCAATCAAACGTGTTCCTTGCCGGTTCCCTTGGATCCGCTTGCCACACCACTTCCTATTACCATTTTAAGGACCCATTTAACACATAACATTCATTTAATCGCACATATGGTCCATTTGACCATTTATCACATTTAACCTACAATCTAGGCCTTCACATTGCACATTTCTTGCAATTAAGTAGTTCATTCATGTTTCTCATCTAACTTGAGCATTTAATCAAACACCTTATGTGCATAACTTAACATATTGGTTATTTACTAGCTTTTAAACATCATCAAGCTAATTTTACACCTAAATCACATAACACACATGTTATTCATCAATTTCAACCAAATGTTATGCACATAATCACATTTCTACAAGAATGAACATGGATTCTACAACTAGCAACTAGTTTACATGAAGAATCCTTAGTTTAACCTTCTAGTAACTAAACCCATTTCCATGGTTCATGTAAATCTTCAATTAAGGAGCAATTACACATCTAGTTACCATAATACACACATACACATGATCATCTAGCACTATAACACTAGGGTTTCATGTTTAAACCACCAATTTCTACACCCACCATGTGGGTGACGATTTTTACCACCTCAAGAACATCAAATAACACTTACTTGTAGCTCTTGATAAGATGAAGAATGATTTCTAGGGTTCAATTTCGGATCTTGCACTTGAATCACCAACAATTTGAGCAATGAGATGACCAAAATTCTTCTTCTCCTCTTCTCTTGTGTGTAAACGTGAATGAGCAGACAATGCTCACCAAATGTATGGCAAGCCATACATATTCATGTTTAGGTTTCATCAATTGGCAAGATCCACCCCTCTAGTATCATTTTTCATTTTTCCACCACTATTAACTAACTAGCAAATTTTCTAGTTAAGTCTTAAATATTTAACCTTTAACATATTTTACAATATTAGGTTTTAACACATGATACCTTAATTGTATTTTAATTACATAATACGAAATTCGGGTCGTTACAAGTCTCCCCCTCTAAAGAGAGTTTCGTCCCCGAAACTATGCATACTAATCAAATAGATGAGGATAAAACTTCCTCATTTCATCTTCCGATTCCCAAGTGGCATCGGATCCCTTACGATTCTTCCATTGCACCTTCACCTGATTGAGTGTCTTGTTTCTCAGTTGCTTGACCTTTCTATCCAAGATAGCCATCGGCTTCTCGATATAGTTCAATCTGTCATCAACTTCCAAATCCTCGTACGGGACATAGGCCGACTCGTCAGCCAAACACTTCCTCAAGTAAGATACATGGAACGTGTTGTGAATTCCTTGAAGCTCTTCCGGCAATTCCAACCGATAAGCAACTTTACCCACACGTGCGATGATTTTAAATGGCCCGATAAACCTCGGACTCAACTTTCCCCGCTTCCGGAATCGTATAATACCCTTCCATGGGGAAACCTTTAACAAAACCAAATCGCCCACCTCAAACTCGATGGGTCGTCTACGCTTATCCGCGTAAGCTTTCTGACGGTCTTGCGCCGCCTTCATGCGAGCACGGATTTGCTTAATCTTTTCATCCGTATTCATTATCGTATCGTGGCCCGCGAGTTCCCGCAGACCAATTTCTCCCCAACAAATGGGAGTTCGGCATTTTCTTCCATATAAAGCTTCATACGGAGGCATCTCGATGGTGGAGTGGTAGCTATTATTATAAGAAAATTCCGCCAAAGGCAAATACTCATCCCAACTACCCCCAAAGTCAAGAACACACGCTCGTAGCATATCTTCTAATGTTTGAATGGTTCTTTCACTTTGTCCGTCGGTTTGGGGATGGTATGACGTGCTTAGCAATAGCTTTGTCCCCATCTCCGCTTGAAATTTCCTCCAAAACTTGGAAGTAAACCGTGTGTCTCTATCGGACACAATCGACACGGGCACCCCGTGTCGTGACACTATTTCGTTCACGTAAACCTCCGCCATTTTCTCCGAATTGTAAGTCTCACGAATAGGAAGGAAATGAGCGCTCTTGGTCAATCGATCGACAACAACCCATATCGCATCGTACCCTTTCTTCGTTCTTGGAAGTTTAGTAATCAAATCCATTGTTAACTTTTCCCATTTCCATTCCGGAATATCCAACGGTTGCAATTCACCATGAGGTTTTTGATGTTCCGCCTTCACTTGCAAACAAGTTAAGCATCTTTCCACGTATTTGACAATATCGCGTTTCATGCCCGGCCACCAATAGTTAACCCGAAGGTCTCTATACATCTTAGTCGCTCCTGGGTGAATTGAATACTTGGATTTATGGGCTTCATCCAATAGATCATTCTTCAAGGTACAAGTAGGTGGTATCCAAACCCGACCCCATCTTGTTTTCAATCCCTGACTATCATCTTCCAAGTTTTAAGTTTGACCTTTGATTCGATTTTTCTTCAAATTTTCTTCCTTTAGCGCTTCAGTTTGTGCTTCCTTGATTCGTTCAACCACTTCGGATATAACGGTTATCTTCATTGCGGTTATTTTGATAGGAGTATGATCCTCCTTTCGACTCAAGGCGTCAGCCACGACATTGGCCTTTCCCGGATGATATAGGATTTCACAATCATAATCCTTTAGCAATTCCATCCACCGCCTTTGTCTCATGTTTAACTCCTTTTGCGTAAAGAAGTACTTTAAACTCTTATGGTCCGTGTAAATCGTACACTTTACACCATATAGATAATGCCTCCAAATCTTTAACGCGAACACCACCGCGGCTAGTTCAAGATCATGGGTTGGGTAGTTCCTTTCATGCACTTTCAGTTGTCTCGAGGCATAAGCAATCACCTTGCCCCTTTGCATTAGAACACAACCCAAACCGGAGTAGGAAGCATCCGAGTATACCACAAAATCGTCGGTTCCCTCGGGTAAAGACAAAACCGGAGCTTGAGTCAATTTCGACTTTAACTCTTGAAAGGCTTTCTCTTGCTCTTCACCCCATAGGAACTTCACCTCTTTCTTGGTAAGCTTGGTTAAAGGAGAAGCAATCTTAGCAAAGTCTTGAATGAATCTCCGATAATATCCGGCTAACCCAAGAAAGCTTCTAATCTCCGTGGGAGTCTTGGGTGGACTCCATTTGGTCACCGCGTGAATCTTTGTGGGGTCTACGTGTATACCCTCCGAGTTTACCACATGACCCAAGAATTGTACCTCTCGCAACCAAAAGGCACACTTGGAGAATTTTGCGAACAATTTCTCCCGACGAAGCGTTTCGAGAACTTCACGCAAGTGACAAGCATGATCACCTTTATTTTTAGAATAAATAAGGATATCATCTATGAATACAATGATAGATCGGTCTAACATGGGTCGGCACACCCTATTCATCAAATCCATGAATGCCGCCGGGGCGTTTGTCAACCCGAAAGACATCACAAGGAACTCATAATGCCCGTATCTAGTACGAAATGCCGTCTTGGGGATGTCTTCTTCCCTTACCTTCAACTGATGATAACCCGACCGTAAGTCGATTTTCGAAAACCACGATGCACCTTGCAACTGATCGAATAGGTCATCAATCCTAGGCAATGGGTAACGGTTCTTAACCGTCACATGGTTCAACTCTCTATAGTCGATACACATCCGAAGACTTCCATCCTTCTTTTTCACGAAAAGAACCGGTGCTCCCCATGGCGAAGTACTCGGACGTATGAACCCCTTGTCTAAAAGATCTTGCAATTGTGTCATTAACTCTTGGAGCTCCGATGGCGCCAAACGATAGGGAGCCTTTGCAATGGGTTTAGCTCCCGGGGTTAGGTCGATTCGAAACTCGACCTCCCGTTCCGGTGGGACTCCCGGCAAATCCTCCGGAAAGACATCCGGAAAATCCCGAACAACCGGAATATCTTCCAACACTTGAACTTTCGTTTCCGTGTCTATTACATAGGCTAAGAACGATTGTCCTCCATGGCTCATGTATTTCATTGCTTTGACCAAAGAACATAAAGCTACGCCACCGCGTTTCGCACCTTGGATTATTACCTCATAACCACTCGGAGATATCAATTGGATGCACTTGCGATTGCAAACTATATTGGCGTGGTACATGGAAAGCCAATCCATACCGATTACTACATCAAACTCCCCGAGTGTCATGGGTATTAAGTCGACCGAATAATCCTCACCTTCGATGGTAAGTATGCAATTTCGATAAACGTTGAACACTAAGAACGTTTTTGAATCCGCTACCTCAATCTCTAAAGGACTAGGTAAGTTGTCTAACACCATGGAAAAATGACTCGCAAATTTAACCGAAACAAACGATCTATTAGCACCCGAGTCAAATAGCACATAAGCGGGTAGTGAGTTGATGAGAAAGGTACCCGTCACAACGTCGGCTATAGATTTGGCTTCTTCAGCCGTAATCAAGAAAGTTCTCGCCTTAGCTTTTCTTCCATCACCCTTTTTCCCCGAACCTTGAGCAACCGAGGATTGACTTGTACCATCCTTCTTTAGTTCCGGACATTCGCTCTTTTTGTGGCCCGGTTTGTAACAGTTGTAGCACACACTTAGCGGGCTTGTGCATTGAGATGTCGAATGACTCGACTTTCCACACTTGAAGCAATTTTTAGATTCGTATCTACAAACTCCCCCATGCTTCTTTTTACAAATCTTGCAATGTTTGGAGTCTTTGTCGTTCCCAGACTTGTTTGATGAAGATGAAATCTTGGCTTTCTTAGACGAACCCGTCTCCGTTTCAGCCGCACGCTTCTCCCCACGATCAACTTGCCTTTTCAATTCCGCTTCTCGATCCCTAGCACAATCGATAAGCTCTGCTAGAGTTTCACATTTGGACGGTGTAAGAAACTCTCGATACTTGGCACTCAACATGCCATAGTAGTGATTAATCCACATCCTTTCATCCTGGAGCAACTGTGGGCAAAACTTGGCTTTGTCGTAGAAGATGGCCGTGATGGTATCAATACTTTCGTCTTTTTGTCGTAACTGTAGGAATTCTTCTGCTATTCTGTTGATAGCGGCTTGTGGGCAAAACCGCTTTGTGAACAACTTCTTAAATTCTTCCCAAGTCATACTTTTGATACCTTCCCGCCCCTTCTCATCCCGTTGCAATTCCCACCAGTCTTTAGCTCGTTCCCGGAGTTGGCTTGCAGGAAACCTCACTTCATCAGATTCTTCACAGTGTGAGGTTTCAAAGGCACTTTCCATATCTTTGATCCACCTTTGACTAAGTAGTGGATCGATCTCACCCTTGAACGTTGTAGGGTTGCATGCAACAAACTCCTTATAGGTCACTTTCTTTGTTGGCCTTTCGGTTTCTTTGTCAGCCTTCAGAGCCACAAACTCTTGTTGAATGAGATCCCGTAGATCTTTGCGTACATCCTCGATGTAGCCCGACAATAAAGCCTCAAAAGCCTTGCCAACTTCCTCCTTGACCATTTCCCGTGTTGCATCATTGGGATGGGTCTCGTGATTCTCTATATTGATCACGTGATCGTTACCAACCATGACCTAAGACTATGACAATTAAACTTTACGTTAGTACCATGTACGTAATCTATAGCATATACACCGATGCTTATGATTCTACTATCACTAGGGCCTAACCCTATTCACACAATACCCATTTCCATCCTTAAGTTTAAAACAACATCCCTAAGAATCCATTCGCGTGCCTTCGATTGTTGTTAGACTGGCCAGGCCTAGCAACAAGCTCACCACACGGATGCCTTCTTAGTTCCTTTATTCCAAACTTAAGTCAAGAAGCTAGGTTCAATCAATTCATATGGTACATATCATACATATATCATACATGTGTCAAGCTTGTTACGTTTATAAACGGCACACTAACCTTGTACCTTTAGGCTCGGTGATCGGCTTCTTGGATCGAACGTTTGCATTTCTCATATCTAGAGCTCAAAAGTTTGAGTCCAAGTGTTCGCGACGCACTTGAATCTCTCAAACCGTTGGCTCTGATACCAACTTGTAACACCCGGACCCCCAAAGAGTCCGTTTAAGTTAAATAAACATGCGGAATTTGGACCCAGAAAATTTCATTAACATTTACCTCCCAAAATATGTGTTTCGTGTCAACCGACACTCAAAAATGAAGTTTAACAATCCATTTACATAAACACGTGATAAGGAGTTTCAAAATAATGTTAACGCGTTAATTCTACAAAAGAAACGCGTATGCAAGTCCCGTTCGATCCTTGTATGCCCTATCGATCACTTTACCCTTCCGGTCCCGTAACACCTGAAAACACACGTTTAGACATCCATTAGTTCATAGGAACTAAGTAAGTACATTCTAACATTCATTTCGGGTCTTTACGGGGGTTTAAACGGACTCGGAACGCGTTAAAACGACAATCGACAAAATCTGGGAAACGAGAAGACCACAAAAGGAGCTCAGAGGCAAAATTATGCATGGGACGTAACTTACGTCCTAAAGGACGTAGCTTACGTCCTTAACCTTTCTCCCCTGATTTGTGGACGTAAGGCAGTAGCTCAGGACGTACCAAAGTGAAGAGGACGTAGCTTACGTCCTTATGGACGTAACTTACGTCCCTATCCTGGTTTGATCAAAACTCAGCAAAATCATTATTTTGTCTTACGTCCTTATGGACGTAACTTACGTCCCTATCCTGGGTTGATCAAAACTTTCAGCAAAATCATTATTTTTGACCCGTTAAGGGTCGTTTCGCGTTCCCGAGCCACCCCTTTCGATCCCGATTGTTCCAAACACCTGGAAATAACATATTTTATCATATACGTGATTCCCACGGAGTTTCAACGAGTCTACCCGACTCTTGGCAATATACCAAAATTTTTCTATTTTTTTTTTGGTATTTAATTCCTTATTTAATCCATTTATGGTTCGTTTGCTCTTTAGAGCTCCCGACCGTCCCGACAATCATGGAACCGGTCTATTATAACATATTACTTATGTTTGGTGAGTTCTTAGACCCAACCCATCCCATTTGCTTATCATAACGCAATTTTCCTCTTTATACCGAATTTGCCCCTTATAGGGTCAAATCCCATTTTAATGAGCGGTTTGCCATTCTTTCGCGAACGACCGCTTTCCTTGGCGTTACCCAACGTCCACACACGTTGCAAATCATAGGGATAACCCTTTACCCTAGTGTTCACACACGATGTGAATCACTTTAATCCGGGTTTGTCCTTCTTCCCATTTCCATGGGACGGTCACGCACGTCATGACTCGTTCTGTTCCACAACCATGTGGTATAACACTAAAGTGTTATTTTCCTTTATGTTCACGCACGTCTTGAATCATTTGTCATAGAAGCTCACATACGGTGCAAGTCAACTATTTATCTTTTTAAACGTGGTTTTCATTTTGTTTGAGCTTATGAGCACATGGTCACACACATTGTGACTCATGCCTTTACCTTGTTATGCTCAATTTAAAGAATGTCTTACCTTGAGTCCGGAAGGTTTAAGTGGTCAATCAAACGTGTTCCTTGCCGGTTCCCTTGGATCCGCTTGCCACACCACTTCCTATTACCATTTTAAGGACCCATTTAACACATAACATTCATTTAATCGCACATATGGTCCATTTGACCATTTATCACATTTAACCTACAATCTAGGCTTTCACATTGCACATTTCTTGCAATTAAGTAGTTCATTCATGTTTCTCATCTAACTTGAGCATTTAATCAAACACCTTATGTGCATAACTTAACATATTGGTTATTTACTAGCTTTTAAACATCATCAAGCTAATTTTACACCTAAATCACATAACACACATGTTATTCATCAATTTCAACCAAATGTTATGCACATAATCACATTTCTACAAGAATGAACATGGATTCTACAACTAGCAACTAGTTTACATGAAGAATCCTTAGTTTAACCTTCTAGTAACTAAACCCATTTCCATGGTTCATGTAAATCTTCAATTAAGGAGCAATTACACATCTAGTTACCATAATACACACATACACATGATCATCTAGCACTATAACACTAGGGTTTCATGTTTAAACCACCAATTTCTACACCCACCATGTGGGTGACGATTTTTACCACCTCAAGAACATCAAATAACACTTACTTGTAGCTCTTGATAAGATGAAGAATGATTTCTAGGGTTCAATTTCGGATCTTGCACTTGAATCACCAACAATTTGAGCAATGAGATGACCAAAATTCTTCTTCTCCTCTTCTCTTGTGTGTAAACGTGAATGAGCAGACAATGCTCACCAAATGTATGGCAAGCCATACATATTCATGTTTAGGTTTCATCAATTGGCAAGATCCACCCCTCTAGTATCATTTTTCATTTTTCCACCACTATTAACTAACTAGCAAATTTTCTAGTTAAGTCTTAAATATTTAACCTTTAACATATTTTACAATATTAGGTTTTAACACATGATACCTTAATTGTATGTTAATTACATAATACGAAATTCGGGTCGTTACATCATGCTCTTCCTGAGCCTCAATCTTCCCAATCTCATCATCACACACAACCTCAACAACACATCTTCTTCACCCCAAGTGTTGTTGACTGGAGTAGTCTACCAGATGATCTATCTGATCAGGAACAACTACTCCAAGATGCTGGTCAACATGGTGGTGATCATCCTTTTGGAAATCTTGCTTTGATGGCCCTTGATTCTGCTGAAGGGTCATCATCCAATGCCTCATCGCAGGTATCCACTGAGGCTAAAGCCAAGCTTTGTTCTGAATCTTGCATAGCAGCATTTGATTCTATTAGAGAAGCAAATGTAGCTTTAATAGATAAAAATCTTGAGCTAGAGCACACTATTTCCAAAAGAAAAGCTGATTTTGAGGTTGTTCTAAAAGATAAAAATGATGAGATTTACAAGCTTAAATGTCAAATCAAAGATGATAAAGCTAGGGAAGATGTACTTCTAGAGAAGTACAGAGACCTCAAGGAAACTCTTGCAAGTTGAGTGTGATCGATGGGTGCAATCATGCAAGGGTTTTAAAATGTTTCTTAGTAAGCAATCAACTTCCAATGTGAAGTTTGGCATTGGTTATAATCACACTGCTCCTCCTACAGATTTCACTTCAAGAGCAGAAGTTGAATCTGATGGGGAGAGCAATAACCAATCCTTTTCATCATGTGACCTACTATCTTCTGATTCAGCATCATCAGAGATAGAAGTTAGCATTAACTCATGCCAAAACCATTCAGCTGATGCTATAACAGCTGATGGTTCAAATGCTGACTGTCACATGACCAAAAGACTGATCAACTCAGGTATTGTCACTAGAAGTACTGAAGGTACTGGAGAGCAAGTGACAACATCTGAAGTTCAAACCTCAACTACTGTTAGCACTAAAGAGAAGAAAACTAACAGCAGGAAAGGTTTGAAGACAGCTAAAGAGGATGCCAGAAAAGCAGACACTAGGAAGAAAACTGCTAGTACTGATAGCAAACAGCTGAAGAACAAGTCTTCAGCAGTTTCATCCTCTTCAGCTGATGATCAGCATAAGATGAAGAAGAAGCCATGTGAAATATGTGGCTTGTTCAATCATCTTACTAATGATTGCTGGTACAAAAGGGGTTCCAAACTCAAACAGAAGGAGAAAATCATTGAGGAAATCAATAAAATGAAGAATGAGTTTGAAACCAAGTTTGTACTAGCAACATCCAAGCCTGAAATCCCTAAGGCCAAAGCTAAATCTAAAAAGAAGGTAGGGGTTACTCAGGCAACAGCTGAGGTTGCTCAGAAAAAGATGGTACAACATAGGAATCCATCATCAGCAAACTCTAATGTGTCTGAAGAGCTGAAAGCTTTATCACAGAATCAGACACAGCTGGTGATGATGGTTCAGCAACTAATGGGAAGAGTCAACCATTTAGATGTTCCTATGTTGAAACCACAGAAAAGGAAGTCCAAGCCAAAAGGTTCCCCTTCTGCACCATCTTCTTCACCTCAGGCTGTCACACATAACACACCTGTTAGTGCTGCACCTGCAGCTGAGAACAGACCCAAAACCAAACAGGTTTGGGTCTCTAAGACTAACTAACATGTGGTTATGTTTGCAGGGTTCTTCAACATGCCAAAGAAGCATCTGGTATGTAGATAGTGGAGGATCTATGCACATGACAAGAAGCAGCTCCCTTCTTAATGACTACTCTCAAGGAAAGAAGGGATTTGTCTCCTTTGGCAATGATGCAAAGGGTTACATCATCGGAAAAGGCTTTGTTTCCAATGGGGAAATAAGGTTTGATGATGTTAACCATGTGGAGAATCTCAAGTACAACCTCTTGAGTGTCAGTCAAATGTGTGACAAAGGCCATGTTGCCCTTTTCACAAACCATAACTGTCAGATTCTGTCATCCAAAGTTCTGAGTTTGATTGACAAGGTGTTGGATGAACACACTCTCCTGAAGGCCAACAGGACAGGAAGAGTGTATGCCTTAGATCTTTCCAAAAAGATAGATCTAAAAGGTCATCCTTGCCTATTCTCCAAGGCCTTTCCTCAAGAGTCTACACTATGGCATAAAAGGCTGGGTCATGTTAATTTCAAGAACATGAATCAGCTGATAAGCCATGGTTTAGTAAGAGGATTGCCTCTGAAGGAGTTCAAGTGTGAAAATGACTGCACTGCTTGCTTGAAAGGAAAACAACACAAAGTTTCATTCCCTTTAATAGAAGAACCAAAGTCCACTGCCTGCTTGCAGCTCCTGCACATGGATCTCTTTGGTCCTGTCAGAGTGATGAGCATGGCAAAGAAGAAATACTGCCTGGTAATTGTGGATGATTATTTCAGGTTTGTATGGACTTTCTTCTTGCACTCCAAGGATGAAGCAGCCAAGACTATCATGAACTTTTTGTTATTTGTAGAAAAGCAGTATTCCCTACAGGTCAAGTGTGTGAGAAGTGACAATGGAACAGAGTTTAGAAACCACACACTTGATGACTTCTACCTGTCCAAGGGAATTAAAAGGCAGTTTAGTATTCCTAGAACTCATGAGCAGAATGGAGTGGTGGAGAGAAAGAACAGGATTCTCATTGAAGCAGCAAGGTCAATGTTGGCTGACTCAGGGTTGCCATTGACCTTTTGGGCTGAAGCTGTCAATACAGCTTGCTATGTATAGAATAGAGCTTTAGTGAATAAGAGGTTGATGAAGACTCCTTATGAAGTTCTTCATCATTTGGCTCCTCTGATTTCATTCTTTAGAGCCTTTGGGTGTCCATGTTTCATTCTTAACACTAGCAACCCACTCCAGAAGTTTGCTAGTAAGGTGGATGCAGGGTATTTTGTTGGTTATTCATCAACTTGCAAGGCATACAGAGTCTTCAACTGTAGAACAAAGGTAGTTGAAGAAACTCTGCATGTTAAGTTCAATGAATCTCCAAATGACAAGATTCCACAAAACCCTGTAGAGTTGCTTGATCTGGACATACTGCAATATGTTCCTTATCAACCTCCAGCTGTTGAGCCTGTCAACAGATCTCCACCTGGTGGTACTGATGATGATGCAGTCAGTACTCACCTCTTCAGGTTTAGTGACAACCTGCCTAAGTCCACTGAACCTGATGCTCCGATAGCCTCAGCAGCTCCATCCACTACAAATGCTGATGAGATTTCTGCTTGCTCTACTTCGTTTGAGCTGCCATCTTCTACATGGTTTCAGGAATCTCCATCACCATCTGTTGCTGCTGATGGGTCTACAAACACTTGCACAGATATTATAGTCTATCAAGAGCTCAAGAATCACCCCACATCTCAAATCATTGGTGATATTAATACTGGAGTTTCAACCAGGAATCAATTATCCAACTTCTGCTTCTATGCTCTCTTCATCAGTCAGCAAGAGCCCAAGAACTATTATGTTGCTTTAAGAGACAATGGATGGGTGGAAGCTATGCAGCTTGAGCTTCTTCAGTTCAAGAAACAACAAGTGTGGGAGCTTGTTCCTTTACCCAAAGGTAAGTATGCTATAGGCACCAAGTGGGTATTTAGGAACAAAACAGATGAGAAGGGCCAAATTGTCAAGAACAAGGCCAGGCTGGTTGTTCAAGGGTTTGCACAAGAGGAAGGCATCGATTATGATGAGACCTTTGCTCCTGTGGCCAGACTGGAAGCAATCAGACTATTCTTAGCTTATGCTGCCTTTCACAGTCTTAAAGTTTATCAAATGGATGTCAAAAGTGCCTTCTTATATGGAAAAATAAAAGAAGAAGTTTATGTGTGTCAACCACCAGGCTTTGAGGACAATAAACATCCTAATTGGGTGTACAAGCTTGATAAGGCTCTTTATGGGCTGAAGCAAGCTCCTAGAGCTTGGTATGAGACACTATCAATTTTTCTTTTAGAGAATAAGTTCACCAGAGGCACCATTGATAAAACCTTATTCATCAAGACTGTGGGACACCATAAGCTCCTTGTTCAAATTTATGTAGATGACATCATCTTTGCATCATCTGATCCAAAGTTATGTGATGAATTTACAAAGCTCATGAAGCTAAGGTTTGAAATGAGTGCTATGGGAGAATTACAGTTCTTTCTAGGTTTGCAAATCAAACAACAGGATGATGAAATCTTCATCCATCAGTCCAAATATACCAAAGAGTTGTTGAATAAGTTTGATTTACAAACCTGTAAGCCCTGTTCTACTCCCATGAGCAGCATCACACAACTAGATGTAGATCAGAAAGGTAAAGCGGTTGATGAAACCCTTTACAGATGTATGATTGAGTCCTTGATGTACCTTACAACTTCTAGGCCAGACATCATGTTTGCAACATGTGCTTGTGCTAGATTTCAGGCTGCACCTAAAGAATCCCATTTAATTGCAGTCAAAAGGATCTTTAGATATCTGCAAGGTACCCAATCACTAGGTCTTTGGTATTCAACTGGGCATTCTTGCAAATTAATTGCTTTCTCTGATAGTGACTATGCAGGATGCAAAGTCACCAGAAAATCCACTTCTGGTGGTTGCCAATTCCTAGGCAATTGTTTAGTTTCTTGGCAGAGTAAGAAACAAACATCAATTGCTACATCCACTGCTGAAGCTGAGTACATTGCTGCTGCAAGTTGTACCTCTCAGATACTCTGGCTTCAGAACCAACTTCTGGATTATGGCATTACTGAGACTAAGACTCCATTACTAATGGATAGTGCTTCAGCTCTTTGTATTGTTAAAAATCCAGTCCAGCACTCTAGGACCAAATATATAGAGATCAGACATCATTTTATCAGGGATTGCTATGAAAAAGGTCTGATTGATCCTAAGTTTGTGCCTAGTGCTGATGAGCTTGCAGACATTTTTACTAAGCCTTTAGATAGTGCTACATTCCAAAATTTGGTACTAAAGCTTGGTATGCTGCAGCTAGAATAATTTGACCAATGCTGATGCTCTTATTTCACAACTACTGATGAGCAAAGGTCAAATATAAGTACTGATGAGTAATTTAGTCTTCAGCTCTTTCACAACTACTGAAGACTAAAATGCTTCAAAGTACTGATGTACATTATTTGTTGAAAACAACTGATGTAGTGAGGTGGATTACAACTACTGATGTATGATTTTCAAACAAATAAGTACTGAAGAAAAAATTTTGCTCACAAGTACTGATTTGTAATCTTACACACAGCTCTAAAGAATATTTCATCAGCACTTGTGAACATCTGATCACAAGAGCTGAAGGCATAAACATTCACAAGAGCTGAAGGGTCAATGAAACATCTGAAAATCAGCGAAAGAGCTGATGAGTAAGTGTCGAGGCTAGCATGAAACAACTGATTTGACGGAAACAGCTGATGAGTAATTTCTCATCAGTTGATGCCAACAGCTGTTGTTTCATACCCAAACAACTGAAGGACAAAACCATGTCTTCAGTAGTTTCACAACTACTGATGACTAACACCAAGTCCTCAGTTGTTTACAACAACTGAAGCAATACCATGTCTTCAGTAGTTCACAACTACTGATATCAGTAGTTTACAACTACTGAAGACTAACACCAAGTCTTCAGTTGTTACAACGTCTGAAGATGAAAACTAGGTCTTCAGTAGTTTATAACTACTGAAGACTGACAACAAGTCTTCAGCCGTCTACAACATCTGAAGGACATAACCAAGGTTTCAGTAGTTTTAACTACTGAAAACTAACACCAAGTTTTCAGATGTTATAACCACTGAAGGTTAAAACCACGTCATCAGTAGTTTCAACAACTGATAACTAACACCAAAACCTTTAGTAGTTTTCTTTCAGCCTTTGCCCAACCCTATAAATACCCAACCTTCAGAGCATTTACTCTTCACTTGACCTAACTTTTCAAAACCTCTGAACTTCCCATACTCCATTAATGGCGACCATGCAACTCAAACCTCGACACAACTGTGTTGCTCATCTCACCAAATCACCATTATGGCCAAAATTTCACCATGCCGTCGATCTTATGAACGACTCACCTTACCAAACAGCATTTCTTTTGAACCCCACCATCTACACCGACTCCCTGACGGAGTTCTGGACAAATATCACCGTCCAAACCGGAGAGCAAGATAGCGAGGTCTCTCTCCGGTCCTCCGTCAACAACCACCCAGTGGTTATCACTCCAGCTACTATTAGCCAAACCCTAAAGCTGGAGGATGCCACCTACCCAACCTCTTACCCCAAAGGCGCCCTCGATCTATCCTTCACATCCAACGACTATCAGGGTGACCTCTCCGCCTCCACCTTGTTGAAGAAACACTTCCCAGACTCTCAATGCCTAATTTTTCACATGGTGAATGTGTATCTGGCCCCCAAAACATCTTCATGGGACCAGATGTCAACAAGGTGGCAACATGTATTATATTATATCTTTGAGAAACAACCACTGAACTTAACTGAAATGATATTTTTGGAACTCAAAGACATGGCTGCTAAACCTGTTTTAAACCGATGGATTTTATATCCTAGGTTCATTATGGCCATGATAGCAGACCAGCTTCAAGCTGAAGGACTTGTTGGCACTGAGGTCCCTGCCATGGCTGTGCTAGCCGAGGTATACTCCAGGCACAACACCGACCAATCCCTAAAACAGGCTGGCCGGCTGCGAAAACCCACGCAGCAGGAACCCACAGCCTCCACCTCCAAATCCATAGTCCCCACCAAACAAAAAACCAAAAAGAAGCCCAAAAAGGCTACTCAGGGAAATGAGTCCCCTGAGGATGCCCCTGCAACACAAACGCAGGATGTGGCTGCTGGTTCGATTCTCCCAGCAGCTACCACGACTCCACCCACCACAGCCGCACAGGCTTCCTCTCAACAGGAGCCTGATGCAACCACTTCTGGGGCAGCCACAATTCTAGGGTCTATCTCACTTGAGAAGACTGCCATTGAAATGCACAGTCCTCCCCATGTGCCCTCTGCTTCAAGCCCATCTCCCACTGAAACCGCCCTACAAAGCCCTACCTTAACAATCGCCCAAGTGCTGACCCACATGAGCACTCCACCCTCTCCCCAGAAACCACTTACAACTGGGGAGACTCCAACCGAAGAGAGGGTGGACACAAGTGCCGGTGGGAGCCCACAGCATAGAGAATCACATGTCTAATCTCCCAGTGTGGCTAGGGAGATAGGTCATTCTGGTGAGTCTGCCACTTCCTCTGCATCAACATCTGAGCAGGGTGAAGCTGGTAACATCAATAAGACCTCACCAGAGGCAACTGCCGATGATGGATCCAATCCGGAGGCTAGAAGTCCCCAGTACCAATACCAATGGGCACATGCTACTGCTGAGCCACACTCAGAGCATGTACATCCTGACATAGTCAGGAGGTCAGGTGATTCAGTTCACACTGATGATGACCTGAGCTTCTTCTTTGATGTAGTCGCTCAAAACACTATCTTAGAAGATGAGATAAGCAGACTCAAAGAGCTGCTTGCTCAAATGACTCAAGATAGAAGTCCATCTGCCACCACAAACCCACAGATGACACCTTCACCCGAAGGTCTCATAAACACTGAGCCACTCCCACAAACTCGGCCACCTACCCCTGCTTTTGGCTCTAGCTCTCAGGAACAGAACCCTCTTGAGCAGCTAGATGCTATCCTCCAGAAATCCCTGCCTCTCATCACACCCATAATAATAGATATTGTCATAAAACCATTGATGAGAGGCTTCCCACTCACATCCAACCCATGGTGGAGTTTGCCATTGCTAAGGCGCTTGCTGATAGTCAAACCCCAACCAATGCACCCAAAAAGGGGGAGACATCAGTGCAAGCTAAGAGGAAGAGGGGAGATGAGGAGTTAGAAGTAGAAAGAGAGGAGGTAGTTGAGAGGGAGAAGGCTGAGGAGAGTGTTAGGGTGAAGGAGAAAGGGAAGAGGAAAGTGAGGGAGGAGAGTGAGCATATTGAAGTGGCTGAAATCTAAAAGGATTTCAGTGTCACTTATCAAAAGAAAAAGGGAGAGAAGGAAGGAGAGGGGGTTGACTCTGATCTAGCAACCCTTGTCAAGGAGGCTGATGCTGAACAAAGCAGATCAATAGACTATGTCATTGATCAGCTGTTCAGGCAAGGCTTTGACAAGGACACTGCCATGCTAGATCAGGAGATCAGAAATATGGAGAGAAAAGAGATTGAGTACCGATGGTCTACTTATAGCCAAGAGGACAAAAAGAGACTCGAGGCTATGAGTAGATTCATTTCGAAGTATCTGGGCAGGCCAGTCCTTGATGTCAAAGCATGGACCAGGGACAGAATCTTGGCTATAGCCACCAAGATCTGTTCAGCTGGTGATTTCACCAAAGGACTGGTCGCTGAGGCTCTCTCAGAAGCCGGTGCTGGGAATAGGACACTGCTAGCAAAACAGACCAAACCATCTCTTATCTCTAGATTGCTAGCAGTGCCTGGCAACATTCCCACACCAACCACCCAAACACAACCCACAAAACCAACCCATTCACCATCAAAACCCGCAGCCAATGATCCACCCTTGAAGAAGAAGAGAAGGGTGTTGAGGCTGCAAGAAGAAGAAGAAGAGGAGGATGAGGAGGATAGACTGCCCTTTTCAGCAGTCATCCCTCTACCTAAAGCCAAACCTCAAACCATCACTCCCACCTCACAGATAGACACTGTGAGGGTAAAATTAGAAGAAGAGGAGCAACAAAGATTACAAGATGAGGAAATGCTGAAAAGCATTGACAAATCATATGCTACTTCTACTTCTATTATGAATATGAAGAAGGAGGCTCTGAGACTCTTCACTCTGAAGCAAACCTTTCAAAATGATAAGGAAAGAGTGAGGATTTGGCCTGATCCTAGGGTGGCTCACAGGATAGTTAAGAAAGATATTCCTGTGAGATACAAGAGCCAACTTAAGAGAGTCGTAAATGAAGTGATCTCTGTGGCTCTTGTAATAACACCCTGGGAGATAGTAGAAGAGTTCGAGACAGCCTATAGAGCTAAGCAGCCACCCCAAAAAATATTAGACAATAGGGTGGTGAGGAAGGGCTTAGTCTATAAGAGGCTTGAGAACTTACATAGGGATGAGCTCAACTTGTTGTTAGAAGGAAGACACCCAGATGAATTTGCATATAGGCAACTCACAACAATTGAGCTCAAGAATGGAAAACAGGTCAAGTTCATCTCAGAGCTGTATGGCCGGGAGGGGTTATTCGAAGGTGCGGCTGAAGACTTAACCAAAGAAGAGCAGATGATATTTCTTCAAGCCTACACCCGAAAATCCTACCGGCTCATACATGGGAGGTAGATCTCATGGATGGGATAACAGCTCTGTGTCCAATTCCTCAAAACAGAGCTCCCATCCATACTCAGCCAATCAAATCTTAGAGACTACCTCTCAGGCCAGTGCTTATTAGGGTCAAATTCTGATCTGATCCAGAAGGAAATAGACTAATCTTTATGCCAACAATATGTGGGACAAAAATAATTAGAGGTTTTGGCTGCATTGGTTCAGGGGGAGTTTGTTGGACCAAAAGAACCAATGAGCCAAGATCAGGAAAACCTCTAAGTCCCACATGTCATGACAACAACTGCTGAAGACTCCCATCAGCTGTTCTGACAAAGTCTGAAGAATCAAAGTCTGAAGATCAAAGATCTGAAGTATAACAGCTGAAGAATCTAAAGTGCTGAAGACAAGTACTGAAGTCTGAAGTACTGAAACATACAAGTACTGAAGACTTTAAGTACTGAAGACAAGTGCTGAAGATCAAAGTTGAAGAACTGAAGAACTGAAGATCATCTACTGATGCACAAAGTCTGAAGACAAAGATTGAAGATAACAGCTGATGACATCTACTGAAGTCATCAGCTGATACATCATCTGAAGCCCAAGTCTGAAGAACAAAGTGCTGAAGATTCGGAGTTTGTCACAACAGCTGAAGAAGTCTTCTTCAGTTGTTGTGATGGTTTTTCATTTCAGTAGTTTTATATTTAGTTTCAGTAGTTTGTACAACAGCTGAAGAGCTTGTTCTTCAGCTGTTATAGTTCAGTAGTTATAAACGACTGAAGAGCTTGTTCTTCAGTCGTTGTAGGCTTTTCAGTAGTTTCCTTTTCAGTACTTGTAATAGGTAGAACACTTTTGTAAAAAGATGTCAGCTGTTGACATCTTCAGTAGTTTTATGTTCTATCAGTTGTAAGTTTAATAATCGGTTGATGTCACTGTCAAGTGACATCATCACCCATCCTTTTGTCGTCTATAAAAGGATGGTGAACCATGCTATATTAGGTGCCGAAACGTGTTGAGTAATAGAAAATCTTCTTTTTCGCAGAACTTTTCTCTCTCTCTATGTTTGTACTTTTACATGCAAAATATCTTGTGTTCTTGCTTTAAGTGCTAAATTCGTGCTAAATCCGCTGCAAAAACAATCTGATTGATCAAACTTGAGGCTAAGATCCTGTCAAATACAATAATAGATAAATTAGAGAAAAACAATTACTGTACAAAACTGCTGCTTAGTTAATAAAACATTAACTTTGCGTTTATATCAACAAAGTATTGTCACATATGTTCAAAAGTTATAGTAATATTAATAAAAAGAAAAAAAAAAAAAAAAAAAAAACAAAAGCAAAAAGTATAAAAACAAATTAGGGATTTAAGTAGGGGTGTAAACGAGCCAAGCCGGCTCGCAAGCTACTCGGGATCGGCTCGAAAAAAGCTCGAATCGAGTTGAGCTTAAACGAGCTCGAGCCCGAGCTCGAGCTCAAATTATTGCTCGTTTACTAAACGAGCTCGATCTCGAGCTTTAGGATATCGAGCTCGAGCTGGCTCGCGAGCCTAAACGAGCTTTTTGTATATATGTATTTTTTACTTACATATTAAATATATATAAATACATATTCACATAGATTATATTATTAAATATATTATTGTGATAAAAAGTAGTTAAATAATATATATTGTGTTATATATAAAAAGTATGCTTATAAATAATTATAAAAGTAATAATAAAAAATAAATTTAATAATTTAACAATAAATAGCCGTTGAAAATTTTCTAACGAGTCGAGCTCGAGCTTTATAAATAAAACTATAAACGAGCCGAGCTCGAGCTCGAGCTTCCTAAAACCAAAACGAGCCGAGCTCGAGCCTTAGCGAGCTCGGGCTCGGCTCGGCTCGTTTACACCCCTAGTCATTTAAGTATTAAACCCTAACCCCCTTCAAATATAAGGTGTTTGCCGTCCTTCGGTGCTCTCGTTGCAACTTCTTCTCATTTTAGGGTTTATCAAACAACCGTTCATCAGCAGCCATGCCGAAGCACTATAGACCTGCTGTAAGTTCAAATCAAACATAATCACCACATGAATTATCACAAAACTTGAGTAATCTGTTCTTATATTGATGTTTTCACTTGTAATTTGTAGGGGAAGAAGAAGGAAGGCAACGCCGCTAGATACATTACTAGGTCGCAAGCCGTTAAGTACCTTCAAGTCAGTCTCTCTGTTTTCAGGTATTTGATTCTCTTTGTAAAGATGTGTGTGGAGATTGTTGGATTTGATTAACTGTAAGAGGTAAAAGTTAACAGGTGATGTTTGTTAACCTGTTAATTTTTGAAATAGATTACTTCTTGTGCGAACTTTGGTAGCGATACATGTACTGGTTATTGATTTTCAAGTATTTCTACTAAATGTTGAGTTAGGTTTATTCAGATTTAGGTGTGTGAATTGAGATATGAATTGAAAAATATAACAAGTGTTTGTACTCAAAATCGATAATAGTTCAGGTAACTGTTGATACGTTTCAAGTTATATTCAAGGAGCATTTTCTTTTTTACTAATTGAATAAATTTATTTGGCCACAGTATAACGAGCATAACTGAACTTGGTGGTTCCAATCACTTCTGTTACGTGATAGGAAGCTATGTAGTTAACGGCGCATGCTTAAGCGCCCATGCGCATTGTAGAAAAAACGTTTTGTGTCTATCAAGGCTCGACAAACTGGTAAAACGGTTCAAAATTTACGACGAAGTACAAACATGTCTAAAACAGTAAACAAATCAGAAAACAGTCTAAAACAGTTTAAACCAGTCTAAACAAGCCTTTGTTTTCTAAGCGTCTCGCTGTCTTGCATTTAGGTAATAGGTTGTTCCTTTGCGCCTTGAGCCTTCTACTACCTAGATAGGAAGTAGACAACCCTGGTTTTGAAGATATGTAGTTACTAATGATGGGTTGACTTAATTTATGACTTAATACAGTCTTTAATGGTTTGGGTGTTCAATTCAACAGGAGATTATGTATCTTCAAAGGTGTTTTCCCACGGGACCCAAAGAAAAAAGTGAAGGGAAACCACCATACTTATTATCACATGAAAGATATCTTGTTTCTTAAACATGAGCCACTTCTTGATAAGTTTCGTGAGATGCGAGCATATGAGAAAAAAGTAAAAAAAGCAATGTCTAAGAAGAACAAAGATCTTGCTGAACGGTTGCTGACAAGAAAGCCTACATACACTCTTGATATGCTTATTAGAGAAAGGTTGGTCTCACCATTTCTAATCTTAACATCTTTACTCCTGTTTTTAGCTTTCTTTAATTTATCACTTTATGATATGTATATTGTGTTTGACTTTAGATATCCAAAGTTCATTGATGCATTAAGAGATTTGGATGACTGTCTTACAATGGTTCACCTTTTTGCTGCCTTACCTGCTATAGAAAGGGAAAATATTCAAGCAGATAGAATCCACAACTGTCGGGGGTATGTGTCGTCACATTGAGTTTGGCTAGTTTATTTTTTGTTATACTCTCATAATAATTCTTTTTTCTTTTTTAAAATTTAACGGTGTCTGTGTTTAATAGGTTAAGCCTTGAGTGGCAGGCGTATATCTCTCGTACACATAAATTGAGAAAGGCTTTCATATCAGTGAAAGGCATATATTACCAGGTTCAACGATTATGATTTTTGACATATCTGTTTTATCTTTGCATATGTAATTTCATTAAATGTGTGCTTACCATTTGACCTATGGTTAGGCTGAGGTTGAAGGTCAAAAAGTCACATGGTTGACTCCTCATGCACTACAACAAGTCATGCCTCAAGATGTGGATTACAAGATTATGCT
Source organism: Flaveria linearis (assembly GCA_024085815.1). NCBI lineage: Eukaryota > Viridiplantae > Streptophyta > Magnoliopsida > Asterales > Asteraceae > Flaveria > Flaveria linearis. The sequence goes on along the minus strand of CM044009.1, from coordinate 1,522,102 downwards.
TACCTTCTTGGAATTTTATGAGGTTTGTGATTGATAATCAAAGTGTCATTTTTGGTTATATATTTCAATTGGTGCTTACACATATGTTTATTTAATATGCAGACTCTCCTTGGTTTTGTTAATCTTAGACTCTATCATTCAATTAAGTTGAAATATCCACCAATTCTTGATCCTCGATTGAAAGCCTTAGCAGCAGGTATGAACCTCAACTTGCTATAAACGTGATTAAGTTGTTGCTGGATAACTTTTTTAAAATTTTCAAAATTTATGTAGAGTTATATGCTTTGACAAGATATGCTGATGCTAAAGAACGAACCATTGGAGCAAGTAATGAGGAATCTGAGCTTAGGTTAGCACAACTTCAGGACCAGCTTCCTGCTAATGAACCTGGTGCATTAATGCATCTTGTTGAAACTGTTGATGAAGACAATGAAGAAGATGAAGAAACAAGAGCCTGCAAAACGCTCTTTCAAAATAAAACATTTTTCTTGGGTCGTGAGGTAAGAGAAATCGTTTGTGTTGTGAAGTTTATTTACCATAATTTGTTCTTTTAATTATGACTTTGTGTTTACTTTTTCTTCAGGTTCCAAGGGAATCATTGCTGTTTGTGATTACTGCATTTGGTGGTGTGGTTTCATGGGAAGGTGATGGAGCTCCATTTGAGGAATCTAACCAGGACATTAATTATCAAGTATGTTATGTTGGAAGTTTGTCATGAAATCTTATTTTGACACCTAAATTCATTGCTCCGTTTGTTGATTATCATGAAACCATATTTTGACAACTATAAATTTTTATCTAATACTGGTGTTTTGCGTAGATTGTCGACAGGCCAACTCAAAGCCACAAGTTCATTTCAAGAGACTATATACAGCCACAATGGGTATTTGATTGCATAAATGCTCGGATCATATTGCCAACTGAAGAGTACATGGTTGGAAAGTATGTTTAAAAAAACTCAATTTTATATAAGTTACGCTAATTCTTGATATTATGGGTGTTTTAACATTTTTTGTTAATTAGGACTCTACCACCACATTTGTCACCGTTTGTTGACAATGAAGCAGAAGGGTATGTACCTGAATATGCAGAAACTATTAAAAGGCTTCAAGCTGCTGCAAGAAAAGAAATTCTTCCAATGCCAGGTGGTGAACTAGACGATCTTGAGAATGCCCAGAGTCTACTAGCTGAAGGGATCATTGACAGGACAAAAGCTAAAGAAGCTGCTGAGAGAAAACAAAAGGTTCGTATTATTTTTTTCATTAACTTTTAACCACATAAGATCATAAGCAATTAAACCAGTTACCGGGTGGGAACTTATGAACCAACGGGTGACAGGTAACAAGCTTGTCTAAGTAATTTCTTGGTTGAAAATGTAATTAAATGTGTCTGTTATTTTGGGTGGCTGCAGATGGCACTTCATGAGAAACAATATCATCAAGAACTGAAAAAAGAAATGCAAGGAATGCAGTACACATCAGGTTCTAATGTTGATGAGATTGAAAATAATGATGAAGAAAATACAGAGGATACGTCCCCACAGCAGCTTGTTAAAGACGATGAAAGTATGACCATGGTTTCGATGTCCCGTAAAAAGAGACGACTTTATGAAGCCATGAAGGTTAGTTTAATTCATCTTTATTAACTATTATAACCTTAGTTTTAAAAGGTGCACTTGAGGTGTGAGGCGCTCTAGAAAACGCCTCATGGCGCTTGAAGTAAGATTTCATATGCTTCGGGTTCAAAATTGGTTACGACTAGGATCTGTAGAACCATGGGATGGTGGAATCAGGAAAGATTTTTTTGATAATGAGGTGGATATGTATAACAAATAAGAGAGATGATTTCTGGTTATAAATAAAGTTTATTTGGTTGGACATAGAGCAGGCCTCATGTATTCCATGCGACCCATGCCTTGCTTTTGGGACTAAAATGCGTAGGAGCACCCTGTGCTTTTTTAAGCAAAGAAACAAGAACGTAAGTGAAATGATTTTTGGACTATGAAAACCTGGCTGGTAGTTTTTAACCACATAAGATCATAAACAGGTATACTCATAGTATAGTGAAGACATGCGAACATGGCGGGTAATGAGTAGCAGGCTCATGATATGTACAGGATAAAGTTTTTCAATTGAGTATGATACACAACTTACCAAAAGCTGTCCTATACGGACCCATTGCCATCTTTAACTCTAAGAAACGTTTTTTGGCTTTTGAGATCTGACATGATTACATCTTTCCCTCTCCGTAATGGAAGGTCACAAAGTGCTTGTCGTTTATAGTTATTTAACGGTTCTCACTTGATTCCAATTGATAACCAAATTCTAATTTCTTTATATTTGTTTGGTTTTCCAGATTTCACAAGGAAGGAAAAAGGCAAATGTGGAAACCCTCAAGACAAGGAAGAAAAATATTCAAAAAAGCAACAAAACGACGTCGTCAGACTGAATTTGATAATATTCTTTAGGTTTGCTGTTTTTTTAAGCTGGTAAATTAATTTTGGTAGTTACTTATTAATTGCATGTTTTCTAGTTGGAATTGTTTCAAGATTTGTTATCTTTATGTAATCACATTTACAATCTGATGTTGAAACCTTTATAACACACTCTGCCCATTAGGTATAACTTACACTGCACATTCTTATTGATGCACAAATATGATTTTAAGCTCTTCTGCCAAAGCACAAATATTAAATATTTTTTCGAGACAAAGCAAAGTCTTTATTTTCCGATATGAGGAATATATTATAGGGTGTATCTGGTTTGGTTATTTTTGTTAAAGTTTTGCTTGAACCATTGACTATGATTTTAGAAAGTGTTAGCTGCTGGTTTGTGAATATAATTGCTATCCAGGTCTTGGCTTGGGTTTGAATATGAGCTGATAGCTTGAGGTTAGGCTCGGCTTGGTTTGGCTCAGTTAGACTGTGAGCTTAAAAAAGGAATATGTTTTTAATTGAATTGGATCATGAAATGTTAATGTTTGAAAATCTTTTATTTGAGTTGTAGAATGTTAGAAGTAAAGCAAATTTAACTGAGCAAGCAAAGGTATAGCCAACAATCGAGCCAGAGAGTTAATTACCTAGCTTGGCTCGGCTTGTTTCTAAACTGAGCAGTTTTGGCTTAGCTAATTTACAAACTGAGGCAATGCGAGTGAGTGTTTTTCAAGCAAGCTTCAAGCCTTGGTCTATTTGGATAACCCTATATAAGTTGATATTCTAAAACAAACAAACAAACACAGTATATCCCACTCAAGAGCAGGGTCTGGGAGGGGTAGGTGGTGGCAAGTCTTTCCTCTATCCAGATAGGTAGAGAGACCGCTTCCAAAGAGACCCCTGCCTCGATACAAAAGCTATAACGCTCGCGATTTAACATATAATCAAATAATCAAATAATCAATCATATAATCAAACGTACGATTTATGATATATGGTATATGGTACAGTACACATCATACAGCAAGCATTTAAAGCATTAAGATATCACCAAAAGGAAGTATAAAATGAACAAGCATGCATCAGGAAAGCCGCAAGTTTCCCCTAAGAAGGTCTACGCATACTACATACACATCAAGCCCCGTAACAAGTAAACAAAGTCCTTTCCTAGCTACAGAAACCACTAAAAGTCCTTAATTTTAATTCTACGTCTCCAGTCACTCCTATCCTCGATCATGTGCTCAGAGAGGTGCAAGTGTTCCATATCTCGCCTAATTCTCTCTTCCCAAGTCAACCTAGGTCGTCCTCTACTCTTCCTACCCTCTATGCTGATGTTCTCCACTGCTCTGAGCGGTGCTGCCATTGGTCTCCTCTTGACATGTCCATACCATCTTAATCTTCCCTCTCGTATTTTATCTGCAATAGAAGCCACTTCTAACTTCTGTCGAAACACTTCGTTTCTTATCCTATCCAGTCTTGTTTGGCCACACATCCACCTTAGCATTCGCATTTCCGCAACCTCTATTTGTTTCTCGTGCGATTTCTTTATGGCCCAGCAGTTTGTTCCATATAGCATAGCTGGGCGTACCGCCACTCTGTATAGTTTTCCCTTAAGTTTTGCTGGAAACCTCTTATCACATAGGATCCCTGATGCTGCTCTCCACTTGCACCATCCTGTTTGGATACGGTGAGCTACATCGCTGTGTATCTCTCCGTCCTCCTGCAGGTACGAGCCCAGGTATTTGAACCTAGATGTCTGTGGGACCGGCATGCCCTGGATACTGATTTGGGTGTCCTCTTCGTCGTCGCCACCAAAGTTACAATGCATGTATTCCGTCTTAGAGCGACTTATCATTAATCCTCTGCTCTCTAGCGCTGCTCTCCACTGCTCTAGCTTGTCGTTAAGCATCATTTTAGATTCTGATATTAAGACAATATCATCCGCGAAGAGCATACACCACGGGACTGACTGTTGTATTGACTTAGTCATCTCATCCAACACTAGTGCGAAGAGAAATGGGCTCAATGCCGATCCTTGATGGAGCCCCACTTCCACTGAGAATGAGTCTGTGTCTCCTACCGGTGCTCGCACACATGTTTTTTCCCCGTCATACATATCCTTAATTAATTTGATATACCTCTTTGGTACCCCTCTATGTCGTAGACTTTCCCAAATTAGTTGTCTCGGTACACTGTCATAGGCCTTTTCTAGGTCGATGAATACCATATGAAGGTCCCTTTTCTTTTCTCTATATTTCTCCATTATCCGTCTTATGACGTGTATGGCTTCTGTTGTAGAGCGTCCTGGCATAAATCCAAATTGGTTTATTGCTATCTGGGTTTCCCGTCTAATTCTCGTGTCAATAACTTTTTCCCATAGTTTCATCGTGTGACTCAGTAGCTTTATTCTCCTGTAGTTTTCGCATCCTTGGATATCTCCTTTTTTCTTATATATGGGGACTATGACACTGGTTCTCCACTGGTCTGGCATCTTCCCTGTCTTAAAGATAGTGTTAAATAGATCTGTTAGCCATTGGAGACCCTCATCACCCAGGCATTTCCACACCTCAATCGGTATGTTGTCTGGCCCCACCGCTTTAGCCCTTCCCATTTTCTTCATAGCTCTTTTAACTTCGTCAACCGTGATGCTTCTACAATAGCAATGGTTTTGTTGCGTTGTTTGGGTTGTTCTATCTATCTCAGTTTGTTGATTTGGATTCCTTATGTTAAATAGGTTATCGAAGTTTTCCATCACACCTTGATATCTTTCTCGTTCACCAAAACCTTTCCATCCGCAGCCTTTATGAACTTGACCATTGTTAGGTCCTGTCTTCTTCTTTCTCTTGCCTTGGCTATCTTGAACATGTCATGCTCTCCTTCTTTCGTCTCTAATCGCTTATACATCCTTTCATATGCCGTGTTCTTTGCCTCTGACACCGTTTTTTTCGCTTGTCTCTTAGCCTCCTTGTACTTTTGTTTTAGCTCTGCGTGTTCTGCCTCACTGTTACATCGTATGAGCTCTCTAAAACTTTGTTGTTTGATACGTATCTTCTCCTGTACAATTTCGTTCCACCACCATGATTCCTGATGACCAACTGTCCTTTTTGTTGTAACTCCAAGCGTTTCTTTAGCTGCTTGTATGAGCCTTGTTGCCATAACCTCCCACTTTTGGTTTGCATCTTCCTGTGGCCCAGTTTGGTTCATTGGTATGACTTTATCTCTAAAAATGGTAATCTTTTCGTCTTTGAGCTGACCCCATCTGATCTTGGGTGTGATTCTCCTGTTCCGTTGGGCAATTGGCCTCTTGACGCGTATATCCGCCACCAACATATGGTGTTGCGTCACAACCGTCTCTCCCGGGATTGCTTTACAGTCTTTCCATGAGCTATGCTCTTCTCTCCTCGTCAATAAATAATCTATCTGCGTGTGTCTCCCGCCGCTGCTAAACGTGATTAGATGCGAGTCTCTTTTCTTAAAGAACGAATTTATGGTGCCTAAGTCATGCGCTACTGCAAATTCGAGAAGCTCCCTACCGCCGTCATTCCTAAGACCATACCCGTATCCTCCATGCACCAGTTGGAAATGCTCATTATCCCTTCCGATATGTCCATTAAAATCTCCTCCTATGTATAACTTTTCTTCTCTAGGTATGTCAGCTATAACGTGGTCTAAACTCTCCCAGAATGTTTTTCTTTCCGTTTCCCCTAGTCCGACATGTGGTGCATACGTACTAACTACCGTCACTACCTCATCTCCTATTACTATTCTTAACAACATAATTCTATCATTGTATCTTCTCACCTCCATTACATTATCTTGGAGTTTCTTAGCAACTAGAAAACCTACTCCGTTTTTAGCTCCATCAGACCCTGAATACCATAGTTTATAACTATCGCACTCTTTTGCTCTCCCACCTCGCCATCTAGTCTCCTGCAGGCATGCTATGTGGACCCTATCTTTCTTCAGCACATCAATTAACTCTAATAACTTACTGGTTAAGGTTCCTACATTCCACGATGCTACTCTTAATCTACAGACCTTATTCCCTGTCTTTGCACCTCTCCTCACCGATTCTAAAACGGAAAGATAAATAGAAAATAAAGATTAAACAAATGGTTTAGTGTATTTAGACCGGATATAGTGGTGCATTTAGGGGGTTTTAAATTTGATGAGTTGGACATAAATGGAGCTTTAAAGCAACTACATTTTATTTAAGAGGGTTTCAAACTCATTTTTAATCAAACAAAGGGACGTTAAAAGAGGTGAGTGGATTTATTTTTTTTCACTTTTCACAATTTTCACTAAAAGTGGTTTTAAAATCATCACTTGTTTTAAAAGATATTTTAATAAATTTATGTTTGCCTATGTGACATTTTAACTAGGGATTTTTATATGTTTCTCCTTCTTAACATCATAAATTATATATTTCCCCGATGCATAAAATTAATTTTATATTTCCTATTCCTAGTTCATATATATAACATATTTACCCATTTTATTAATATTATCCTATCAAATGACTATTTTATTTTGTTTCTACTAAAATATCTTTACGTATTGATGTTTTATTATTATAAATATTTAAAACTTTGACAGTCGTGTCTCGCATTTGAAAATATAACTTTGATTATATGTGATTATTGTTTGAAATGAGTTTTAAAATTTTTGTATTTGGAGTTGTAATTTTATAGTATTTATTTATATAGAAGACTCAAACTTAAGAAAACATGTGATTGATGTTCTTAAGAAGAAAATAGGTAAAAATAATTTTGTAAAATTTGAATAAAATAATCTTTTAATAACTAATTTTAATAAAATGAGTAAATATGTAATATATATGCTTTAGAAAGGAAAAATATGTAATTAATTTTTTAGCTTGGATAAATATATAATTAATGAGTTTAGAAAAGGAAAAATATTTTAGCTTGGATAAATATATAATTAATAACTAATAAACCACTACACATAATATTAAGGTTGCACACTAGCACGAGGGAAAATAGCCCAAGAAAAGATAAATGTTTACAAAAATCTAAAACAACCTTCATGGTGTAAGCGTGTAATTAAGGTGTTTACATATTTCTAGTATTGGTAAAAATGTCAAAAAAGTAAGACACATGGAATGTTTGGGACTATTTTAAAAGAGTAGCTTATTGATTTATTGACTTTTTCAATAAGTTAATAAGTTAGTATGCAGTGACTTATTAACTTATTCACTCACAACAATAACATTGTCAAACACTATAAAATTACTTTTTAACTTTTAAAAAGTTAAAAAGTTAAAAGTTGATAAAAATAAGCACTCCCAAACACCCACACAATCCAAAGATGTCAACATAAAAAGAAACTTAATTTATACAATGTTCTGAAATATTATTAGAACATTTTTTCTTTTCTTACTTTTTCGTTGACACCCTTAGATTATTAATTGTAACAGTAGCTACCTTGGATTCTTTTTAAAATCTACCCTTGGGGTTATTTATGTCATCATGTGTGATTCCAAGGCTACTCGGTCCAACCCGAATGTTGCTCATCCTATGGGTGTGTTTGGGATCGAAACCGAATAGGACCAGTAATAGAACCATATATGTTTAGTTGGTCTGGTCCTAGGTCGGGTACCTGGTTTACTTGATCCAACCTAATACCTGTTCACTTATGAAAAATGCTTTATGTTAAATACATCTTAGTTTTCTACAAAATTATATCACAATAAACAAACAAACAAACAATAGAAAAAAACATGATAGCACTGGGTATGTTTGTTTGTTTATTTATATCACAATAGAAAAAAAACATGATAGTACTGTATATTGATGTATCATATTCTAAATTATTAGATAAAAAATAAATTAGTATTTAATTTAAATTAAATAAAAGAAAACTTTTGTTATATTTCTAATCAAGGGTGCAAACAAAATAAAGAACTTGATGTTATAGACCCTTGTTACTATACTATTTTTTTAACACTCCTGTTATCATTAATAACATGTTTTTCATATGTCTTAGTAACATATTTTTCTTTTCTAATATCATTAACTAATAGTTACATACTATTTTGTTGACTTTTATAAAGGTTAATAAAGTTCTATCAATTTCTTAAAATCGAATATCTTTCATATGCCTTCTTATTTTATAAAAATATATCAAATATAAAATTTTATTATCTTCATTTGCATATGTTATTGCCAATTTCTTTAAACAATATACATATTACGTAATTATGCATGATTTCTAAACAATTATAGTAATACACAACTATATTATGTATATAATTATGTCAGGATGGTTATTTCTCTCGTTAAACATACACGTGTCACGTCTTGACGTCTTTGCACACTCTTTTCTCACTTTTTATTAACCAACTTTGTAAATCTAATCTAATGTTAAATATGATTAAAATTACTTTAATGAAATAATATTATATTTCTTAAGTAAAACAGCATGCTGCTGGGTTTAGGTTTGTATGTTTCTTTAGAATAAACCCATTAAAAACTTAGTTTAAAATTATAAAATATTATTAAAATAATAAACAACCCTTTTATAATATTACTTTATGCAATTGCGAATCAGAAATTAATTTTTGAAATTCAAGAAAAAAACAGAACCATTTAACCCATTAATCCACGGCAAGATTAACTCACAATCAACAAGACATAAACCCATCGTACAAGTATCAAAGCGAGGGTTACAACCTCGACCAATATGAAAATACGACAATCATAAAAGGGTAAAATCGTAATTTCACATGGCCGAAACGAATATTATTCGGCATGTTTGGCGCCAAACCAAAGTCAATCGGAGATGTTCCCTGATTCCTGCGTGCTGCCCGCGGTCAGCCTAATATTTAACGGGCAGCCTTTACACTATCTATATTTTATTATTATATTATATTATAATAGGCTATATTTTATCAATATATTATAAATATTAATGTATTACGTCTTTGATTAGCTCACGACATCCTCGGGTACTCTTTTTATCTTCAATTCAATACTTGTGATCACATGCACATTATTAACCCTTCATTTATTGTTACTTTCTCAATTTTTGGTCCTTTTGTACGTAAATGATGAAAATAAATTGAGAGCTCGTCTGAGCTAATTTAACTATTTAAGCCTTCAGATGAATCAAACGGGCCTTTTTTGTGTTTGGGATTTCGCTCATTTTAAATTAACTTAACAGATGAATGGAAACAGATCGATACTTAAATGAATAGATTTTGTTGTTCGTTTTAGTTCGTTAGCTCGTTAGTTGGTGACCCAAAGCTTGTGTTTCTAAAATTTGATTGGCTTGATATGTTGATACATGATGGGCCTAATGTATTACTAATAATAACCATTTAAAAAGTTTAAAGAAACATAAATGGAAGAATATAAATGAATATGTAAACAAACATAAATGAAACGATATAAACGAACATCTAAACAAACATAAAAGAAAAATCACGAGCATAAATAACGAATGATACAACATGAACGAACATAAAAGGAAAATCACAAGCATATATAAGGAACGTGACATGTGTTCATTTTCATTCATTTATTGATTACTTCTTGCCGCATCCTTCACCAAACTGATCACCCCGTCTACATGCCTAAGCTCAATCACATTTTTAAAACTTAAAAGACTTTATATACGCTCATGACTACCCGATCCCAAATAACTCACATGCAACTAGACCCGTTTTCACCACACTCCTTCAACTAACACGCGAAGAGAAACATATTATGTTTAACCACTACATAAAATTAGTCTTCTAGTTTCTAAACCAGCAATAAACTTGAGGGTTTTGTATGACAAAAAGTCTAAGTAGTGGGAACTCTATGTCAAAGCTCAAAAGTGGAAACATCCCCCCCCCACCACACACACACACACACAAACTCACTAATAAATTCATCCTTACATGGCTACTTTTTCCTCTAATAAAACCAACCATTTACCTAAGCAAAACCACCCTCCATCAAACCCTCAATTCCTATTCCAACACTTTTAAACTCACTCTCACTTTCATTTTCTATCTTCAACATCCTCCACACTCCATTCCTTTGCTTAATTGTTTGAAATCCATCATCAACACCAACCATCAACATGGGAATCACAGAAGAAACAATGGAAATGGAATCATCAACCAAGAAATGGGTCATCTCCGGAATCCAATTCATGACTCCATTGACGCCAATATACACAAAAAAAGGAATCAAAAAATCCCATGAAGACAAAGAAGAAGAAGAAGAAGAAAAAAAAACCGAGTGTTGTACGACTCCTACAACACCGGAATCAAGGATTCCGGTGTTGAAATGCCCCGGAGCTCCGAGGAAAAGAAAGAGTGTTTCCAGAAGCCATTGTAATGGAGTTAGAGATTACTTCAAGCCTCCGGAATTGGAAAGTGTGTTCCTAAGTTGTGTTGAAAGAACATAAATAATATTATTCTCTTTCAAGTTTAGTTATTGTTAATCCTTGTATATCTTTAGCTTCCAACTCTAGTTAATTAGTGTTAACTAATTCCTCCAATAAATTAGTTTTGATGTTATATATAAACTTTTGTTATAACTAATTATCATATATAGTTGTTAATACATTAAGAGTCGGTTAAAATATCGTCGTTAAATTGTAATTTTGTTTTGGTCGTAACGTATTGGGTCGTAGATCAGCCAAAGGTGCTATATTTCAACAATTTACAACAATGTTTGATAAACTGGTGCCACCTGAGTGTTAGATACATAGATAATATAAAATGAGTATTAAAACATGTCCCCAAACGATTTCCTGATGGTAAGACGACTCGTCTATAACGCACTAAAAAAATTTGCCGGTGTGACATACGTATAGTCTGCCCGACACGTAATTTGGGTCATCATGTTTCATATAAATTTATGTTTCTCCGTATTCACTTAAATGTTATATGCTTCAATGTAAGACTGACTTAATTAATCTAGATTAAGTGTCATAACTCTTAAGTTGAACTGTTTGAAATGATACAAATCTAGGAACAACATATATGCTTATAATTATACCATTTATAAGTTAAAAGAACTTATATTATAGTGACTCATGCCCATTAAAATAAAATTTAAAAATTCAACACGAAATGCTAAAAAGATGGAAAAGCGAAGGTAAAAGAAAAGGGGAAAACAATTTCTAATTTTCTTTTTCTAAAATTGTTATCTTTATACTTGATGTCTCGTCGTTAAAAATAAAAAAGCAAAGTGTACAACTGTACAAAGCTGATAAGATTGGGACTAATCCCTAAATATACCCTTCTTCACCTACTCTAACCATATGCCCTTAATTTGTTATATATTAATATTCAATAAAAAACAAAACATCTATTTAAAATCAACTAAATATAATTGATTTAAAGATGCATGAATACATAAGATTGAAGATTCTAAAAATAAATACGATATTATATGAATTGTATAAATATTTGTATTTAATCATTTAACCATGAAAAACAATCACATGCATTCACCTACGGACGCCCACATGAGTGCTCTGAAACGGGTTCTCCGCTACGTGAAGGGTACGTCATCCTACGGTTTGGTCATCGCCCCCTCCCCATCGATGTCTCTTGTTGCCTACACGGACGCTGATTGGGGCGGGTGCCCCGACACACGCAGATCGACTTCCGGATATTGTGTCTACATGGGTGACAATCTTCTCTCCTGGTGGTCTAAGAGACAACCAACTTTATCCCGCTCCAGTGCCGAAGCCGAGTACCGCGGTGTCGCCAACGTCGTCTCCGAGATATGTTTGCTACGAAACTTACTTCTAGAGCTTCACCATCCTCCGTCACGTGCCTCACTGGTATACTGTGACAACGTTAGTGCTATTTATCTTGCAGGTAACCTGGTTCAGCATCAACGGACTAAACACATCGAGATGGATATCCACTTCGTCCGCGAAAAGGTGGCCCGCGGACAAGTTCGAGTTCATCACATTCCCTCCAGATTCCAGATTGCAGACATCTTCACCAAAGGGTTACCTCGCATTGTATTTGACGATTTCCGCTCCAGTCTCAACGTTCGAGACCCTCCCGTTTCGACTGCGGGGGTGTAATAGTTTCCATACGTGTAATTAGGAAATTAGTTAGCGGTATTTTTGTAAATGATTATTAGTCATTAGAATAAGTCAACTACATTGACTGTAATTTTGTATATTTATACCCATTGGGTAATTAGTGGAGAGAAACGGATAATTTACCAACTTTCAGAGGGGTACGTAGAAAGAAAGAGATACTATCAAAATCGGACGTATGTGTTACTTTTAAAAGTAATAGGTATGAGTTTTATGTGCTTCTTACGATTATGTATATAAATTTGTTATATATTAAATGTTCCTTGACAAATATATATGTACATAGATAGGAAAATACATTGTAATTCTCTAGCAGCGTTATAAAATTCTTTATAATTAAGATGGTGTTATGTTTTGTGTAGTAAACTTCTTTTGTATGTAGTGCATAATTGCCTTGTAATATCCTAACAAAAACAATATATATGTATTTATATGATTTTTTTAATTATCTACTTAAAACTAATTTCATATTAACTCACATGTCAACACTAACTAAATTATCCAAAGTGAGGGGTTGAGTTCAAATGGTAAAGTTTTTAAACTTAGAAAGTGATGATGTTGGACATTCAAGTCTCGTTCGTTTATGATTGATTGATGCAAATTAATTATTGTAAAGATTATAACTGTATTATATTTGATGAGTATGTGAGTTCAAGTTTTCAAAAAACAAAACTATGTATATTTGAAATTTATGCATCTTTTCTCAAGCTGATTTAAGATAAAAAACTATTAATTAGTAAACTTTTTCTTTACTGTTACCTCCTATTTCAGGTAAAAATTAACAAAAAAATCATTTAATAGTAACCACTTTTCATATATATTTCATTTAGGCCGTTTACCTTTTATCATATTTAAGATTAATTAAAAATTTTAATTAAGTTCACAAGATCATAACAATATTAACATAGGGAGTGATTTTTATTGTTCCAAAAAAGTATAATCAACTTCAAAGGAATACTGACTATTAGATAAAATATATTCACCCATCTACAATGAAGTTACTGATTAAATGACTTGTCTTACAGTATAAAATGATGAGGGTTTGAATCCTATATAATGCAAATGATAATATATGTTTATCTAAAAAATCTAGTAACTAGTATTAAAAATAGATAAAATATATTCAACTTAATATATTTAGTATTGAATCATGATGATATCATAACCATATGTACGTTTTGCTTTGAAAATATACTAAAGGAAGAATGATGACTATACAACTACATTACCATATTGGGAGGGGGCGATGACCAAGCCGTAGGATGACGTACCCTTCACGTAGAGCACTCATGTGGGCGTCCGTAGGTGAATGCATGTAAATACAAATCTGCTGAACGACATAAGAGATGTCGGGGCGGGTGAAGGTTAAGTATTGAAGAGCTCCGGCCAGACTACGGTACTCAGAACCGTCAGTGAGAGGGGTGCCGGTTTGGTTACTCAGTTTCTGTTGAGTGTCCACTGGAGTGATCGCTGGGTTGCAAGAAGCGAAGCCGGATTTCTCTAATATTTCTAACGCGTATTTCTCTTGCGAAAGAAATAGAGTGTTGCCCGTCCGGGTGACCGCAATGCCCAAGAAATAACTAAGGGGCCCAAGATCTTTCATCAAGAACTCCTGTGACAGAAACCCCATAAACCGGTCCCGAAGGGTGTCGGAAGATGTAACCAAGATAATATCGTCGACGTAGAGCAATAAATAAGCACATTCGGAACCGTTCCGGAAGATAAATAAAGAGTGATCACTGGTGCTATGTCGAAATCCGAGTGTGAAAATATAGTCGGCGAACCGTTGGTACCAAGCTCTAGGAGCTTGTTTGAGCCCGTAGAGAGACCGGCGAAGAAAACAGACATGGTTGGGGTGACGAGAGTCCCGGAACCCCATCGGTTGGTGCATAAAGACCGTTTCCCGTAAATGCCCGTGTAGGAAGGCGTTCTTTACGTCTAACTGGTGAATCGGCCATCCTTTCGAAACTGCAAGACTGAGAACTGTTCGGATAGTTGCCGGTTTTACAACCGAGCTAAATGTTTCCCCACAATCGATCCCAATTTGTTGAGATTTTCCATCACATACCAACCTTGCTTTATATCTTTCCAACGAACCATCAGATTTCTTTTTATGTTTGAAAATCCACATGCTTCTTACAATGTTCATGTCCGGCGTTTTAGGAACTAGATCCCAAGTATTATTTGCAACAAGTGCCTTATATTCATCGAGCATGGCGCTACGCCAATTCGGGTCATTTAGGGCGGTTGTGGGTGTTTTTGGTATAGGTGAGATGGTGGTGGTTGTGGTGTTGAGGTTCATGGGGCGTTTGGGTTTGATAATGCCGGACATGGCACGGGTAGTCATGGTGCGTGTTGGAGGAGGAGGCATGGGTGGCGGTGTAGGAATCTGTGGAGGTGGGAGAGGTGTTGTGCGACTGGAAAGTGGAGAGAGGGTAAATGGGAGAGGAGGTGGGCCGATGTTAGTGGTGGGTGAGGGGGTGCCGTTTGGAGGTGGGTCGGGGTTGGGGTGGGCGGTGTTAGTTGGGCCAGACAATGGCTGGGCTGGTAAAGTAGGAGAGGAGGGTTGTTGGTTCACGTGAACTATTGGGCCAGGAGCCACCTGGGCCGCAGATGTGAGACTAGGCGAAGGAGAAGTCAGCCACCACAAGGAGGTGGGGTCAGACGTAGGGGTAGAAACGGATGGAGAGGGAGGAGTTTGTTTGAATGGAAAAATGGTTACGTCAAACAAGACGTGACGGGAGAGAATAATTTTACCGGTATTAAGATCAAAACACTTGTAACCACGATGTGATGAGGGGTAGCCCAAAAAACACAAGGGGTTGAGCGATGAGCGAGTTTGTGAGTGGTGGTGGAGGGTACTAACGGGTAACATAAGCACCCTAAAATACGCAAGTGGTCATAGGAGGGATGGCGGTTATAAAGATGAAGGGTGGGAGACGAATTATTAAGGAGTTTCGAAGGTAAAATGTTTAAAAGATATGTTGCATGCTCGAGAGCATGATGCCAGAAGTTGTGTGGGACGTGAGAGTGAGCTAGAAGGGTTCTAATGATATTGTTTATTGACCGAATTTTACATTCGGCTTTTCCATTTTGAGAAGATGTATAGGGGCAAGAAAAACGAAAAAGCATACTGGTCGGAACAATATTTGTGGAAATTGTTGTTGTTGTATTTTGTTCCGTTGTCACATTGAAAACGCTTAATTAATCTTTGAAATTGGGTGTGAATAAGGGTGGAGAACTTTTGAAAAATAGAGAAGACTTGCGATTTTTGAGCAAAAGCGTAAGTCCATAAGAAATTAGTTTTATCATCCAAAAATAGAATATAATAACGACAACCATTGGAAGATAAAACGGGTGAAGTCCATAAATCACTATGTATGATATCAAACGGGTATAAAGTAGATGATAATGATTTATTAAATGGTAATTTAATGTGGCGCCTAAACGCAAGATTGACAAAGTTTATTAGTAACGGAAACAGAAGAATTAAACGACAAACAAGACTTTAAAGCATTTAAGATAGATGTTCCAGGGTGTCCAAGCCTTTGGTGCCACATGTATCTAGAAACAGCAATGAAGGCAGATGGTCTGGAGGAAGTTAATGAAGAAGAAAACGTGAATGGGTAGAGGTCGCCTTTGCTATCACATCTGAGGATATGGTTCCCGGTAGCCAGATCCTTCACAGTAAAACCAAACGGGTCAAATTCTATAGATATGTTGTTGTCGGTTGTTAAGCGACGAACAGATATTAAGTTTTTGACAAGGTGGGGGGCATAAAGGATATTAAACAAAGAGAAGGGTGGTAAGGGTGGCTTTAGGTTTGAATGTCCAGTAGCATGAATCGGTATTGTAGCACCATTACTAACCAGAATATGGTTAGGCGATGAATTTAAATAATACTTAAGATTACCTGGGTTGTGTGTCATATGTTGAGATGCCCCCGAGTCCAAGTACCACTGTTGATCCGGCGGGTAAAGAGACACAGTGTTGAATGCTTGACCGAGTTCAGTGGGTACCGGGGTGACATCCGAGACCGCGTATGACTGAGCTGGTCAGGGTCCCAAGATTCCAGGAGCCGGTGAAGCCCCGGGTCTGCTGTATGGAACTGTCGGGTATGGACAGGGAGGCTGAGCCCAGCCCTGTGGGTCGGCCCAATTCTGCTGCATGAGGCGGATTGTGTTGGGCTGTGGTGGAGCGGCCCAGGGGAGGAAAGATTGGGCTTGAAAAGGAAACCCGCCCCGATTCTGTTGCTGATTCTGTTTCCCTTTTCCTTTCTTCCCGTTGTTGTTCCGATGCGAGGGGCGATAACTCGCCGGCGCCTGCTGTGGAGGAGGTGGCGGAGCGGCAGTAGCAGCGGCGGCAAGAGCAGTGGCCGAGGCAGCGGCGCTGTTGGAGGCCTGCACCGACTTCCTTGTTTCTTCCAGAATTACCTTAGACCGGGCGATGGAGAATTCCGACAGTGGACTCAGTTGTTGGAGTGAGAGGCAACGCCGTCGTAGGCCTCGCTCAGACCGAAGATTAACTGGAGGACGAGACGGTCGTTGGTGACAGGGGCTTCCACATTGGCAAGAAGATCAGAAAGGCGCTTCAACTCTTGACAGTATGCAGACACGTTGGAGAAATCATCCAATTTGCAGGTTGTGAAGCGTTTCTCAAGGTGTAAAGCACGAGTGTGCTTGTTGTCGTTGAACACACCTTCGAGAGCCGTCCAGGCAGCAGCAGCAGTAGTGTCCTTCTTGAGGACAGTGGTGAAGAGATCAGAAGAAATAGTCCCGTATATCCATTGGAGAACAATGGCGTCAAGACGGGACCAAATGACATCGCCGGCGGCTTGTTTGGTTTTACTAGCCTCTGCAGTGGCTGGTGGTGGACGAGCACGAGGCAATAGGTGGTCGGCGACATCGTAGGCACGACAGTGGATGCGGAAAAACTCCGACCATTGCAAATAGAACTCGGTGTCGGCATCAAGAACGACGGGAACGAAGTTCTTGATGTTGGATACAGTGATGGCGGGATGATTTTTCGGGTCCATTGAAGGAGGTAGAGTAGGCGGAAGTGTGGTGGTGGATCGAGAAGAAGGAGGCCGGCGATGGTAGGGTTAGAGAGAGATTAGGCATGATACTATGAAAGTTGGTAAATTATCCGTTTCTCTCCACTAATTACCCAATGGATATAAATACACAAAATTACAGTCAATGTAGTTGACTTATTCTAATGACTAATAATCATTTACAAAATACCGCTAACTAATTTCCTAATTACACGTATGGAAACTATTACCCTCGGGTATTAATATTGATAAAATGCATTACATACAAATGTTTATTTGGTTGTTACAAGATATTTACATAAATTTGGTAATGTACGTAGAAGTGCGTCACTACATTTATGGATATATGTGTTGCCTATTTCTTATTTTAGATTTATTATACGATATGTGATTACTGATAATTAATATGTGATTTACATACCTCAAATGAAATGGGTTCTATGACAGTCTTCCATTTAAGTCGAACTCAAGAAACTTTTGTATGTTATTTTATATGACAAAAAAATTCAAACCGTAAAATATAATAAGTTACATTTTATGGATATTCAGAGACTTAATAATAATAAAGTGTATCAGATAAATACGTTCGAAAATCGAACTCCTTTAGCTTACCACAGCTCGTGACTCCATTAAATAATTTATTAGTTTCAAGAAAGTGACATAACTAATGGTACGAAGATTCTAATTTAATAATTAAGTAATTAGGCAAAATTCCTTTTTAATTTTCATGGATAGGTAATTCGGTAATAAAAATTCTAAATGATTAATATTCCCTCAAATAATTGTTAGATAATATTAAGATGGACCTTTGTTCACATTAGATTCTTTATATATATATTACATCATAATAAATCATATCCATTCGTTTATATTAAGTTATGATTGTTGTATTTTAAAAGTTGTAGTGTGATGAACCTTAAATTGTGTACCATTTACAAAGGTCATCTTTCACATGAAGGTAAAATCATATATTTAGCAATTATATAGTTTATTTATATCTTTTTACTTTTCATGCTAACAGTCCACCCCCATCATCTACATCATCTAGGATTATGTAGCAAACGCGACCATCACTCTAACTCGTTTTATCGAGATTTGAGTTAGAGTATTAAATTTAAGTGCAATTTTATTTAAGTGCAATTTTGATGTGCTTTATGTTTCTAATTGTAGTTAATATCAAGTTGGTGAGCTAATGTGTAGGCCATTTTCTCATTAGATTTGAATGAGTGCTAGTGTGTTTATTTTTAGTTTAGATGTTGGGTGTGTGATTAATGGAATCAGATTTAGGTGTTGTATCTATGATTTTTTTTTATTTATGAACAGTTCACTTTTTGGGAGTTATGTGATAACGTGAATGTGATTTTTACTTCTAATCTCTAACATTCGACAATAAGGTGGATTAGAGAAAGGAAGATAACATTAGGCTTCTTGTTGAAAATGAAAAAAAAAAAAAAAAAAAAAAAAACCGGTGATTGATGGTTTGTGAAGTTGAGTATCGGAGAAAGGGTGGTCCTGGTGAGAGGGGTCTTGAAAGGTTGTGTTTACATGAGAGTTGAGACAAAACAAAGTAAAGAACATGTTCTTTGTATACATCGAAAAGAAGTAGAGGACATTGAAAGGTATAGAAGAAAAATGAAAGGTAATGTTATGCACATGATGTGACTTTAAAAACACTTTTAACTAATAAACAAACAAACATAACAAGTATATCTCACTTAATAGCAGGGTCTGGGAGGGATAGGTGGTGACGAGTCTTTCCTCTATATTGAAATATAGAAAGACCGTTTCTGAATAAACCTCCGACTTGAAAGGAAGACGATAACAATATTGATTTTATATCAAAACACACTAATTCTATGAGTTTCATAAATTTATTTTTACAAACTTCACACTTTCTGTCACCTTGAGCATTATTGTTTAAGCAAAAGATTCCATGTTTATGATTATTAAAATAGAAGGCAATTATGATGAAGATAAGCATTCATTGTAATACAATGACAACAATAAAAACAAAAACAAACTCACCTAATTTAGGTTTCTTTTTGTGAAAATTAATAAACAATGTCAAGTTGGGATTGGAGCTATCAAGAAAGGAATGATATTTAGACACGTGTGTATTTCGGATTTGAGGTTCATGGTAAGGTTTTGATTAAATTATATGAGGTGGTAATATATGCACCAATTATTGGAGACAATACATGACATGATAACCGAGGGCAGTCAACATGATATTGACATTTTCTTATTTTCCACACTTGATTAACTTCTGTATTTCTGAAAGATAAAAATCTTGCTGCTCTGATAAAAAGTGTTTTGAAGGACACATGTCAACATAATATTGTTTCTTAACTATTTTTTCCGCTTCTCTCTCTTATTTAATAATAACATTAATTATTAATAATATTATTAATTTTTTTATTAAAATAGTTTTTTAATAAATTAAACAAGAGATATTTTTACTACTGTTATTTCTAAGGAAATATTTTTTCATAATTTAGAAAACTTTTTAGAACATCAAACTTTTATAAAAAATACAAAATATTTTATAAATGGTGTTTCTAAAAAGTAAAACTTTTATAAATAAAAAACAGTTAAAGTTGAGAGTTATAGAAGAAAGTTTTTAAGTATGACATTTTTAAAACGTTTGTTTTAAAACAAAAATTGTATTTTATTTATTATAAAAAAAGATTACAATCATATCTTATTTTAAAATATCAATTTGTAATTAATAAATTTTTATTCTATTTATTTCTTTTATTCAACCTGTGTAATACACGGGTTTACTAAGCTAGTCTTCCTACTCTAATAAAAAGGTATCTGGGATGACACGTGTCAACACCACAATCACTCTCACTAAAATTTTCCCGCCTCTCTCTCCTATTAAATAATTACCTTAATTACTAATAACACTATTTAACACTTTTTTGATTTAATAAATTAATAAAGAGATCTATTTATTAATGTTATTTCTAAATAAATAATTTTTTTATAAAATAATAAATTTATTTAAAGCATAAGACTTTTTTTGAAAATACGAAATATTTAAAATTTATATTTTTAAAAAGTTATTTTTTAAAACCAAAAATAATTAAATTTAAGAGTTATAATAAAAAATTTTAAAAATGACAGTTTTATATGGTTTGTTTTAGAACAAAACGTTTATTTTTTTTGAAAAAAATAAAGTTTTAAAAAGTTAATATCACTATTTTATAACTTACAGTCATTTCTAATACATAATTTCAGTGATATTATATCTTAAAATATTATTTTATAATTAATAAATTTTATTATATTAATTTTTTATTATTCAACCCGTGTAACACACGGGTTACTATAGCTAGTATTATATACTAAAACATACAAGATATTTGGAAAATTTCTGAAGTAGCTTGTATTATTGCCATAATTATGAATATAAATTATAAATAGAGTTAAATGCATTTTACATCCCTGAGATTTTATATAAATTAACATTTGAATACAAAAGTTTAAATTTTACCATTTGCATCCAAAAGTTTCATAAAAATTACCATTTAAATCCACTTAACTTCTCTTAATTAACGCCGTTAAGTTTTTCTGTTAAGTTTTCTAAATTAGAGGTATTTTAATCAAAACAATTAGAAAATAACAAATCAGCTCTACGTGATAAGTTTTAAGCGTTCAGTCTCTTTTGATAATTATCATTGTGATTTTAATTTATCAGAAATGATGGTCAGCATTTCTTTCATTTAATCAAGAAAAACATCTCTGGATATCATATTATGTAAAATAAAATATAAATGTAACTAACTAAAAGTGATTCATTTCTAACTTTATAAAACATTTAAAACAAAAAACATATATAAATAAATAAACAAGTCATATAATATAAATTATATGAATTATAACTATAAAAGATAAATTATCATAAAATATAAAAAATAATTTATAGAATAACATTAACTGCCCATGAATAATAATCATAAAATAACAATCATCGTAATCATAATTAAGCTTTAAACCAAAGAAATCTATGTTTAATTAATAAAACGGACAAAAGTAACACGATTACTAAACCAAAATACATTAACAAGACAAAATTAAAAAAATACGATTATAGAGTCAAATCATAACTACAATTACCAAAAGATGCTAAACGTATAAAAACCCTCACGTGAGTTGGTTTTTTATTTTGTAATTTTTTTAATAATATAACTCCCATGTTAAAAACTTTAAAAAAAGTTCATCTTGTTAGTTAGGTGTAGTCAAGTGGATTCAAATGACAATTTTAATGAAATATTTGAATGCAAATGATAATATTTTAAACTTTTTGATTCAAATGACAATTTATATGAAACCTCAGAAAGGTAAAACACATTTAACTCTTATAAATAAGATGTATGATGAAATAATACGAACTTCCTACAAGGGAAGATGATACTTCATGTCCGTGATAACACATGTTCACTAAAATTTGCTATAGCAAACAATGGACTTTTCTATAAGAAATTTGTAATGTTTTTAAAATAATTTTAGAAGTATTATATTTATTTTTTGCTTAAAATAGTGTAACCGAGTATGATTTGGTGTTCTTACACAACTTCAATGACATATGTTTTTTTATCGAAGTCATAATTTTAACATTTTCTAATAACTTACATAAATATAAATATACAGTTTTGTTTATATAAATCAAAATATCTATTTTATTGAAAACCGATTTATATTCTTCATGAAGTATTTTAGGCTCCCATAATATCTACAATATACTATATGTTAGATAAAACTGATTGCTCAATATTATTTGTCTTGAAATATAAAAAATAAATCGGACTATATATTTAGGTTCATATTGAGCATTACGAGTCCTTACAGAAAAATATCTTAAACGCAAAACTAAAAAAGAAGAAAAATAAATACCCATGGTTACACCACTATTAAAAAACAAAAAAAAAGTCACATTAAGTATACTATTATGATACTTTAAAAACTTTCTGAGACATATTATTAAAAAAACTATTTCTTATATATTATTTGAACTCCATGATGATGTACGCAGTTTTGTTTTATTATTGTTTTGCAAGTAATAATATTAAATTACCAGCATCAAAGTAATACTATATATACAATGCATCTACTATCATTTGGTTTAAAAAAGTGCATGTTTTATTAGTAAGTGTTTATTACAAAATTATATTCTTCTTTTAACATTCTTGTTTATTTTTTCTAACTTATTTGTTTTCTAACTTCTATTCGATTTTTATACGCTCTCTTTTTCACTTATATTTGTTTTCTTTTTTAAATTGTTACCTGATTATTTTACAATGTTAGTTTATAAGTTTTAAAATACAGAGTTAATTATACGATTAGTACCTGTGCTTTACCCATATTATAATACTGGTCTCAACTTTTAAGAGTTAATTATACGATTAGTACCTGTGTTTACTATCCGACACAACCATCACCATAGCACCACCATCACTAACCATCACCATAGCACCACCGGAACCACTGCATACCACCATAGCCAGAACCACCGTCGTATCACCACCGGGACCGTTGCCATACCACCACAGCTAGAAGCCTAGGACCACCACCCCACCGCCATGGAACCGCCAGCATAATCACCAACCCTAATCAGCGATTGCAGCATGAAACAACGCTCAGCTAATGGTGGTAGCCTGTGCAGCCACAACAGGGTTAACCACATTAGGTCTGATCATTGCGGCATCTCATCAAACAGGTACGTGGTATGCTTGTATGCATCGTTAAAGGGATCGAAGAACTAAACAAACCCTCAAATCAAACGCCCATCAGATCGAATTTGTAGTCGGAAACGCTCTTTTTTAAGAATTGTATATATTACTAAATAAATTAGGTTAGTGGGAAAGTAAAAAAAAGGAAAAATGGGGTATCTGCTATTCTCAATAGCGGATTAGGAGAATAATTTTTCAAATGTCTGACACTCAAGCTGACAACACAGGGATCACATCATATCTAAACATAATCCGCTATTCTCAATAGCGGATTATGACAAAACCGTAGTATAATCGGGTTTGTCATAATCCGCTATTGAGAATAGCGGATTATGTTTAGATGTGATGTGATCCCTGTGTTGTCAGTTTGAGTGTCAGAGTTTGAAAAATTCAATCCTAATCCGCTATTGAGAATAGCGGATACCCCATTTTTCTTTATTTTTTTTGACTTTCCCACTAACCTAGTTTATTTCCTAATATATACCATTCTTAAAAAAAATTCCAATCTTTACTGTCAAACGAATACAAATCAATCGATTTCGTGGTGATCGACTGCAATTTAGAGAATCATGAAGGGGTTCTTCGAGCGATTCAAGACAAGAGGGAGAAGAGTACGATTGTATTGGGGTATAACGTGTAGTGGAAAGATTCATGGGTGTGGAGCAGATCAAACAACCATTTGTTGCCCATTGGTGAAGGGTTGTTGTTATTGATGCGAGTAGCCGGAGAATCTGGCGACGGTGGTCGGAAGAACGGTGGTCACGGCGGAGAATCACTCACGATGAACACCTGCAACAAAAAGCCTCAAGCTTTAACACCACCACCACCTACTGATTTCACCCTAAAAACGTGCTCTTCACCTGTGCATTTATCCACTTTAACCACCCAATGGCTCCGCCGTCCACCACCACCACCGCTGCTTCCGACCAATGAATCTGATGACGGTGGTCAGGAAGAACGGTGATCACGGACTGAGAGAGTTAACTGAGAAAGTTAAAAGAAGTTAGTGTATGAGACTAATTGTGTTACGGTTTAGTAAATAGTAAGGACCAAACCTGTAATTTTTCAAAAGCTAGGACCAATATTACAATATGGACAAAACACAGCGACCAACCAATCATGTAATTAACTCAAATATAATATACTCTTAAATGTTCATGATTCTTTTATATTCAGCATTCAAGTATATTTATAAAATTCAACACCCAAGAATATAATAATATAAATTGTGTTATCCTTGCTGCTCGAGTGTGAATATCCAACTGCAATACGCGGGTAACTTACTAGTATATATAATATTACGTTCATACGAATTATAATCGCTGCACTAGGCTCCTTCGCATTGAACAAAATATTTACAAATGGAAAACATATATACCATATAACATGCATGCACTCGCATGAATTTTTGTTTTTAATGTTAAAACAGGTTTGATCATAGTAAAAATAAAATGCATATATTCAAATGAGAATAAATTATTCAAATGAAAGAAAAAAAAAAAAGAAAACAGTCTTTGTGGTTTAACCAGTATTATGCCGCTCGTTTAGCGGCGGAAACGCGACTCTGTTTTGTGTAGAATTCATGTCATGTTGACAATCGGTAAATTCTAAGAAAACTTAAATCAAAGCATGACAATGACGTGTTAAACCGTGAAAAAGATCAACGTCCGCTTAATTTAACAAGAACACAACCTTAACCTTAAGCGATTTCATTGATAAAACTCAAAACTTTATATAAAAACCGAAACCTTTAAAAAACGAACGTCAAAACGTTGATAAAATCAACCATGTAGCGATGACAAAATCGTTAAATAAGTTAAATGAAAGTAAAAAAGGCCAATGAAAAACGAAACTTAACTTTGTGTACAATGACATGTATATTATTTCACGCAACTTCATTTTGAATGAAATCAAAATCAAAATATTAATAAAGAGTAAGTACGTCATAGTATTGTATTTAAAATTTTATAAGACATCGATTTCAAAAGTTATAAAAGATAATAAAAAACCTAAATAAATATGGGTGAACCATATGTCAATACGTCGTTAAAAGGAAGAAAAGAAAAGAAAAACACATAATGAAGTGTATGGTATGGTAAAACTTAAGGGCATTCACAGGTCGTTCCTTATTTTTATGTGAGTGGGTGCCGTATATTATAAAGGATGGTTGTAAGTGGTTGTGAGTGGTTGTGAGTGAAGGAGATGAAGAATTTATGGGGGTTGTATCTTGTTTCCTCATATTTGGGGAAACACGATACAACCCTTATAATTTTTTTTAATATTTTTTAAAATGGTTGTGAGTGAATGAGAGATAAAAAGTAATGATAAATGTATGAAAGAATATTATTTTATTAGAAAGAAGAGAGAAAAAATAGTTGTTTTTAGTGTAATTATAAATATGAGGATGGAGGGTGGATTGTGAATGCTCTAAGTGGATCATATTATATTGTTAAAGGGCTATATGATAAATATAACAAAACATGCTGTAAATGGTTGTAAATTATGCTAAAGAGGTAGTAAAGAATTGTTTGTATATAGTTCTCTCAAAAGGATATACGTGGAGGATATGGAAATGGGATATGTTACCTTAAGTTTGATAGAATTACGCTTTTACCATCAAGCATAGAAAGTTACACATCATATTTTTTTGCTTCCCAATATAACAATTGTTACATACTTACATATATATTTTAGTATGCCGTTTTAACCCGCGCAAATGAGCTGATTTGGCTCGTATAAACTCCAACAAGTTATGATGAATCTACAAAAGCGATTTAACCCGCGCAAATGAGCTGATTTGGCTCGTATAAACTTCTAGTCTCTACTATGTTCAATTAAACTGTTGCGTGTAAAAACGAGCTTATTTGGTCATGTGATGTCCGAGTCAAGTTTGTGTTGAAGGTATGTCATTGTAAGAAACAGCAAGTTAATTTGGCTTGAATAAGTTGCCTGTCTCGTATAAGTTTAACTCATGTTATTGTATTTTAGAAGAATGCTATATTATCTTAGACTTGTATAAATTTCAAATAGCTACTACCTTGTTATTTCAGACTTCTATAGAGAACATAAAAATCCTCAATATTATGGATTGAATACGAGCTCAGTTTCTGGCTCGGTTAGAAATATCAAGTCGAGCTGTTTGAGGTTTTGAACCGTGGGATGAATATTGTCACAATAAACAACCTAAGTACATCATCAACTTCGTTACTTCAATTATCGTCGTCCGGTATTACATATTTTGGTTCAAGTTTACAAAATACATGTTAATATTGTGCACATCATAAGAACTTGGGAGCATTTAGATCACTGGCCCAAATTCCAGAGTTAATAATGTTTTTCACGTTAAATCGGTTTCTCACATCTTTGAAACGAGAACATTATGGCACGACTTATCTACCATTCCATTTTCCTTCATTTCCATGTCAGCCAACGGGCTCGGGGGAACATCAACGGCTGGGGAGCAGTTGAAGAATCCATGGGGCTGCACAAACCAAAGTACCAAGAATCCAACATCAGTAACCATTAAAGAGAAAATCACAAAAATACCATTCTTTAGCAAATTACATATGAGATACTTGAATAATTTTGTATATTTATTTCATCTTTGCTTACTGTTGTCATAACTGCCTTGGAATGTAAAAGACTGGCCCGTTTTTATAAGAAAATAAAGTAGATACAAAACCCATTTTTTGGCATACAAGAAAAAATATATTTCAAGACATCCCTCATAGCTGAAATAAAGCAGATACATGAAACGAATCTGCGTATAATATACCCAAAACAACTATACTCATGATTTTCTAATATATTTATACTATCATTATTAATTTATACTACCCGAAAAAATCTGTTCAAATGGGTACGGGTCATCTAGAAGATTTACAAGAACATGTTGTATTATTTTAATAGGTCATGGGTTAGTTTATTATTAAGTCAAAGTAATGGGTTAGTAGTAGGTTATTTTTTATTTTCTTTAGGTGCAAGAGTTATTTTTCTCTATTTAGTGGTCGTTCGTTTATGAATGAAAGGGTGGGAGTTGAAGCAGTAATTCTTTCTCTTCGTGTGTTTTTGGATGTTTGGGGGCTTGAACCAACAAAACTTGAGTAATGTCGGATCTAGCTTATATAATATGTCAGCAATTGAATATAGAAATGATATGAATTGTAACTTTTTTTATTATTTCATAATAAAAAAAGTTTTATTGTGAGTGAGATTTTACTGGGTATGTTTTTTTGTTGATGTATAAATTATGTTGTAAAATACGTTAAAATATGTTCTTTTTTAATAAATTTTTTTTAATATTAATGTAAACACAAAAACAAGTCAATATCAAGTCCCTTTTAAAGGAACTTTGTAACCTTTTAAAAAAACATCTTTTATTATAAAATTGTCATATTCTTAATATGATAATATATGTAAAATAAAAGGAATTAGAAAATGGTAACTACTACATAATAGGATAGGTTTATTCAGAAATAGAGTACATAGTTAACAATAAGATGGGTGTTTATGTCTTTATGTAAGACATATTCACATAAGCATTGTGTTAACTCATGCACAACTATAAAATAGTTGTGAAAATGCTGATAATACGCGATATACTAATATAACACAATTGTAAGAAAAGTGAGAACTGAGTACCATAAGACGGAAGCCAATGTGTTCTACTGGCATAACAGGCCAATCTTCCAGTCGAGGAACATGTGTCACGCCAAATACGTACCTATCAGCATTCACATGTATACATTAGTAGCTATGGGACCTGGAATACTAGAAGTGGAAAAAGACACGGCCACAAGGCTGTTAGAAGGTTCAGTATAGGGCCAAAACTAGATGGGATGATTTGACCCAGAATACTCTACGCAGAATGTGTAAATTGTTTATAAACAGTTAGCGTATCATATGTAATTATAAAAAATCGGTTATCTTAGTAACCACCTAATTCCTTTTTAATAATATATTTAGGTCGAATGCGTTAGAAACACACTGTAGGTAACATTCAATCCATGGGACTTTTTCTAGACTTAGCTGCTATTGAAGCTCCATCTACAAATGGATAGACTTTGGTCTGATTGTATAGGAGTTTTTTAACTAAAAAAGGAGCAATAGCTTCCCTCTTGTTTTATCGAGAGCGTCATTGCTCCTTTTTTTATTTTGTACTATTTGCTTTACATAGTTTCTTTAAAAATAACAAGGACTTTTTATAGTTTGGTTCGATTTGTGTGTTTTGTCTTCTCCATTTAGCTATTTTTTCATCTTACCCATTTGACCCAATGAGAAAATAACATACCTAGAATCAACACGTAAGCAAATGGGATGAAACTGGCATCTCTTATGAATGGGCTGGTCATTTGTGTGTGGGAAAAAATGGATTTAATCAGGTTGAATCAACCTGTAAAACTTTTTTATCCGGATTCTTAAAATTTGTTTATAAACAATTAGTGTGTGAAGGATTAAATCGTGCAAATAAGAACTGTTCGATAAAGAATAAAAACCGAGGACTTTTATTTGTATGTTTTAAAAGTTGAGGGATTTAGTCATGTAAAAAATGAAGGCCACAAATTTATGTGCTGTGGTCTTTTTAAAAATTGCCCAAATCTCTAATGAATGAATATAAATGACAAGAACAGGGAGGATCATACCAAAGAACCAGATCAGTTTCTTCTAGAGATCGGTTTTTCTTAACCCATGTAGCCAATCCCTCGCCGACACGTGGATTCTGATTAGGGAACTCTCCACCAGGAAACATTTCTTCAGGTTCATATTGTGTGACCCACAAATTGTGCATCAAAAAAGCCGCTCTTCTCAAAACTTAGCCTCACTCCCGCCCAATGGTAAACAATTTGATCCAGGAACCAGTTTGTAGCCGGTTAATTGACCAGTTCGGTTTACAGTTCTCGTGTTCCTGATCTGAATCATGGAACTTGTATCATTCATAGCCAATTCTTAAGTTCTTTCAAGAAATAAATATAGTTCTCGTTTGCATAGAATATCAACATAATTTCACTTTTGTCTCGTTCTAGTCACTTTTCTTTTACTGGATAATGTATAAGGAGACCACCTAACTATATAACTATTTTCATCAAGACCACCCAACTATATAACTATTTTCATCAAGACCACCCAACTATTGAAACTACTGTCTCATTACAGTTCTCTCACTTTTGTCTTGTTATAGTCACCGTTCGTTTACGGGATCATGTATAAGAAGACCACCTAACTATATAACTATTTTCATCAAGATCACCCAACTATTGAAACTAGTTTATAAGTCGTCCAAGAGGTCAAGTATGTATCTAGTTTCATTTATACCAAATTTGACAGAAAGCAGTTAAATTACGCAAATTTCCTTCAATTTGTTGACATATTGACAAATTAACCAAGGGTATATTTTCTGTTTGAAAACTTCAATGTTATATTCAACTTCCAACATGTTTGCCGAATTTGGTATTGAACAAAACCATATTCATATTTGGGTCGCCTATATTTGGGCCATTTTATTACCCTTGATTATCTGATTCTGATACATACTATCACATAATAACTTTCAAAACACACGTTAACCCCTTAAATGTGTGTGTGTGTGAGAGAGAGAGAGGGAGAGAGACACTTACAATCCAATGTCGGGCAGATGAAGGATTACAATCACGCATTGCTTCAAGTTCGGATTTCAACAGCTTTTCTTCAGCATAGAACGCGTTGTTGTGCACATTTGCATCTCCTGGTCCTTCAACTTTAACATCCACCTCAACCACCTGTAAATTAAAGTAGTTTATAACTTTTTATATACTTAGAAAATGCTTTTGTAGGCTAGAAATTAGAGTGGCAAAATTGGGCAGGTAACAGGTCAAGCGGATTTGGGCAAAATGTGTAATACTTTTGTAATGGTCAGTTGACCCAAAACACTTTTCCACACCTTTTACATTTTCTACAAATGATTAGCAGGTCAGCTATGATTTTAAAAATACGTGTTTCAATAATAATCAAATCTTTGGATTAAAACAATTTAGAAGTTTTTATGCATTAAGAATACATGGTGGGTGGCTCCCACCCGTTCGACCCCATTTAAATTGCTTCCTTTTAAGCTATTTTAGGAGCAGTTCCATATATATCCTTCTTAAAGTCAAAAATTTCTATAAATAATTAGCGTGGCAGTTCCTTTTATTTACTTATTTATCTACGGAATGGGTGAAAATGATATTTTATTGTTTTGAAAGGGTAAATAGCGTTAGGAATCAAGCGGCGCAGCGGAACCAACACACGAACACGCACAAACGATTATCACGCAGAAAACAGAAAATAAACGACACAAGGATTTAACGTGGTTCGGTCGGTGTGACCTACATCCACGGGCTGCAACTAGGGTTTTCTTTATTTGCTCAGTACAAAAGATTACAATACATAACATGAGTATATATAGAGACTAATTAGGGTTAACTATTTAATTAACAAGAAAACTAAACATGGGCCCAAGCCCAAAGCCTTCACAAACTGATGCATACCCAACTCCTATAAAAGTGTATTCACGACGCAATAAAACAAAGAAAAAAGGAGTCGGGTTAGAGGCAAGCAATCTGGAGCAGCTTGACTTGATTTATGGATCAGGGTTTGACCCATTCAACCCATTACGTGAGGCTGGAAACAACTGGACAGTGGAGCTGAAAAGAAGGGACAAACAGCAGGAAAATTAAGTGGAGTGGAGCTAAAAGGAAGGAGGAAATGCTGGAAGGTTAGTGGGGCAGTTGAGCTGAAAAGAAGGAAAGGAAACCCACTAAAGAAAATTTCACATTATATATTTGTTTGAGTGTTTCATTTCTTGCATGTCATTTTTGAATTACCTTTGTACTTGTTTGTATTTGGAGATCGCCTATCTCGAATCAGGCCACTATCCTTGTTCTCTTTATTTCAATCAATATAATCTTTTGGGTTCTATCATTTGGTTCCATTGCCGGGAAATATCGCCATGGTCCACACCCGGAGCAGTCCTGATGACAGCGGTGGCAACCCACCAGATCCAGTCACGACCCAACTAACGGCCATTATGACCCAACTCAAATCCATGGCAACATGGAAGGAAGATATAGACTTACTGAAGCAACAGGCAGAAAACAAACACAAGACAAGTGATGGAGGAAGATACGAAGACGGAGAGTCAAGTCACCATCAGTACAAACGACGACCCTACCACAAAATTGAGTTTCCATCCTTCAGCGAAGGAGACCCCAGAGGTTGGGTATTGAAAGCAGAGAAATACTTTCGGTTTTACAACACCCCGGATGAAGAAAAAGTGGACGTTGCAGCGATGCATTTAGAGGGAGATGCTCTCGACCTTTATTCGTGGCTGTCTACAGAGCAGGAGATGACTTATTGGGAGGATTTGACTCAGGCTTTCCAGAAGCATTTTGGACCCCCTGAGTTCCAGAATCCCGATGAATATCTTTGCAGCATAAGACAAACAGGCTCTATCCAGGAGTACAGGCAAGAGTTCGCCAGACGATCAGCTAGAGTGTCGGATTGGCCCGATCATTGTTTATTAGGGGTCTTTCTTAATGGGCTTAAGGAAGAACTAAAATCTGATGTACGTATTCATAAGCCACGTACTGTGTACAAAGCTATGAGTCTAGCTCTTGAATTCGAATCCAAACTTGGCCACACCCGATCTGAGAAGAAATATACTCCAGCCCTAAAACCCGACACCAAACCATTCACCCCTCTCTCTAATCCAGCCACCAACCAACCTAAATATGAGTCCAAACCTCAATCCCGGATTACTGACTCCGAGAAACAAGCCCGTTACCTTAGAGGTGAATGCTTTCGATGTGGGGACAAGTATGGCCCCGGTCATCGATGTAAAGCAGGTACCTTCAAGTTGCTTGAAGCTGACGATGGAAATGAGAACACCGTGGTACATGAGGAGAAGGAAGCAGTGGAGAGTCCAGATGAGATGGCAGAGATAAGCCTCCATGCAATTCTTGGAAAAGCACACACTTCAACTATGAAGTTCCAATCCGACACTCTAGCTGATCGTCTGGCGAACTCTTGCCTGTACTCCTGGATAGAGCCTGTTTGTCTTATGCTGCAAAGATATTCATCGGGATTCTGGAACTCAGGGGGTCCAAAATGCTTCTGGAAAGCCTGAGTCAAATCCTCCCAATAAGTCATCTCCTGCTCTGTAGACAGCCACGAATAAAGGTCGAGAGCATCTCCCTCTAAATGCATCGCTGCAACGTCCACTTTTTCTTCATCCGGGGTGTTGTAAAACCGAAAGTATTTCTCTGCTTTCAATACCCAACCTCTGGGGTCTCCTTCGCTGAAGGATGGAAACTCAATTTTGTGGTAGGGTCGTCGTTTGTACTGATGGTGACTTGACTCTCCGTCTTCGTATCTTCCTCCATCACTTGTCTTGTGTTTGTTTTCTGCCTGTTGCTTCAGTAAGTCTATATCTTCCTTCCATGTTGCCATGGATTTGAGTTGGGTCATAATGGCCGTTAGTTGGGTCGTGACTGGATCTGGTGGGTTGCCACCGCTGTCATCCGGACTGCTCGGGTGTGGACGATGGCGATATTTCCCGGCAATGGAACCAAATTGGAACGAGATGTTCCTGATTTTTACTATTGATGGGCAGCAGTATAAACTTCAAGGAGTAGCATCGGGACCCCAAAGGTCTGCTACCTTCCAACATTTATCGTTGGATTCCGAAACCACCACACCTACTCCGGCTGTCCTACAACCCTTAGTTACCAATTACAACAAACTGTTCCAGGAACCTTCAACCTTACCACCCTTTCGAAACCATTCCCATTCCATACCCCTTATTCCAAATTCCTCCCCCCCAAACATACGTCCTTATCGTTACCCACATGCCCAGAAAACGGAGATTGAAAAACAAGTTGAAACCTTGTTAGGAGCTGGATTCATCCAACCAAGCACTAGCCCTTTTTCCAGCCCAGTTTTACTCGTTAAAAAGAAGGATAAAACATGGCGAATGTGTGTTGATTACCGGGCCCTTAATAAGATCACCCAGCATACAAACCCGTTTGGAGTTCAAATCGGAAACGGTGATATTATTCGTTGTAGTCGTGTATGTCGTGATGTCTCCTTAAAAGTCTCTGATCTCAAAATCAAGCAGGATTTTTATCCATTTCTCAGCAGCTGGGGTTCAAGTTGACCAAGATAAAATCACCGCGGTTGAATCTTGGCCCCTGCCTTCTAATGTTCGAGAGGTGCGTGGGTTTTTAGGGCTGACCGGATACTACAGAAGATTTGTAAAACATTACGGGTTGATAGCACGACCCCTTACCGATCTTACCAAAAAAGACGGGTTCAGGTGGTCTGATGAAGCTACTGTGGCATTCAACAAACTGAAACATGCCCTTATGACAGCCCCTGTTCTCCGTTTGCCAGACTTCTCGAAACCCTTTGTGGTGGAATGTGATGCATCTTCGGAGGGAGTGGGTGCAATTCTGATCCAGGAAGATCACCCGGTCGCCTATTTCAGCAAAGGGTTTTCTCCAAGTAACAGATTGAAGTCAGCATACGACCGCGAGTTGCTCGCCCTCGTTCTTGCAGTTCAGAAGTGGAACCATTACCTTTTGGGCAGGCATTTTTTCTTAAAAACTGACCATTACACCCTCAAATTCTTGCTAGAACAACGAGTCACCACCACCGAGCAACAACGCCTTCTCTTAAAACTCATGCCCTATGATTTTTCTATTGTTTACAGATCTGGTAAAGAGAATAAAGGGGCTGATGCACTGTCTCGACGACCTCCAGCAGCTGAATTGTGTACGTTGGTCATGCCACGATGCTTAACATTGACCGAAATTCAAGAAGACTTGCACTCCGACCCTTACACGAAGACGATTATTGAAAAGCTGACTACAAGCCCATCATCAACACCCAATTTTACCATGGCTGGCCAGGTTTTATTGTATAAAGGCCGAGTGGTGGTACCTAATAATCCCAGACTCAGAAACACCATCTTACATGAAGCTCATAGCACTCCTATGGCAGGCCACGGGGGTTTTTTAAAGACCTACACACGTGTGGCGGCCCAATTTTCTGGCCCAATCTCAAGAGAGATGTCCGGGTGTTTGTCCAGCAGTGCCTTACATGCCAGCAACATAAGTATGAAGCCCTATCCCCAGCGGGGTTGCTGCAGCCTTTACCAATTCCTACTCAGATCTGGGAAGACATCTCCCTCGATTTTATAGTAGGATTACCTCCCTCTAACCGGTTTGACACTATATTTGCGGTGGTTGATAGGCTGAGTAAGTATGCTCATTTTTTGCCATTAGCACATCCGTTCACAGCCAAAAGCGTGGCAGCCCTCTTTTGCAAAGAAATTGTTCGTCTTCACGGGTTTCCTCGTTCAATAGTATCGGACAGAGATGTTATCTTCCTCAGTAATTTCTGGCAGGAACTGTTTCGTTTGGGTCACACATCTCTCAAAATGAGTACTAGTTATCACCCTCAAACTGACGGTCAAACCGAAGTCGTTAACCGTTGTTTGGAGGCTTACCTTCGTTGTTTTGCTCATGAACAACCTAACAAATGGAGCTTTTTTTTAGCTTGGGCCGAGTATTCATACAATACCGGGTTTCACACTTCCACTCGTACAACTCCATTTAATGCAGTCTATGGCAGGGACCCTCCCCCGCTGCATCCGTATGTAATTGGTGATACGAACAACGCTGATTTGGAACACCAACTTGTGGCTCGTGATGATATGTTGAAGCTCTTGCGTACTAACTTACAGAAAGCACAAGATCGCATGAAAGATCAAGCTGATCAGAAACGGCGTGAGCTTTCCTTCGAGGTAGGAGATGCAGTTTTTCTTCGAATACAACCTTACCGGCAGAAGACTTTGGCAAAAAGACGTTATGAAAAGTTGTCTCCCAGGTTCTTTGGACCTTACCTGGTTACAAAAAAGGTGGGGCCAGTAGCATACGAGTTGGCATTACCTCCTGATTCTCGTATACACCCAGTTTTTCATGTATCGATGCTTAAACCAGCTCATGGCAAATTTCCTTCTACACCTGCCCCACCATTGCCTATTACCAAAGACTGGGAAGTTGATCTACAACCTGCCCAAGTTCTAGCTCATCGTTGGATCCATACCACACCACCAACTCTAGAACTACTGATTTCTTGGGCTAACAGGCCAGCTGAAGAAGCCACGTGGGAAGATTATGATCTTTTGGCAGGCCAATTCCCAAAATTTCGACTTGAGGACAAGTCGTTTTTCCCGGAGGGTAGTATTGATGCATACCCAACTCCTATAAAAGTGTATTCACGACGCAATAAAACAAAGAAAAAAGGAGTCGGGTTAGAGGCAAGCAATCTGGAGCAGCTTGACTTGATTTATGGATCAGGGTTTGACCCATTCAACCCATTACGTGAGGCTGGAAACAACTGGACAGTGGAGCTGAAAAGAAGGGACAAACAGCAGGAAAATTAAGTGGAGTGGAGCTAAAAGGAAGGAGGAAATGCTGGAAGGTTAGTGGGGCAGTTGAGCTGAAAAGAAGGAAAGGAAACCCACTAAAGAAAATTTCACATATATATTTGTTTGAGTGTTTCATTTCTTGCATGTCATTTTTGAATTACCTTTGTACTTGTTTGTATTTGGAGATCGCCTATCTCGAATCAGGCCACTATCCTTGTTCTCTTTATTTCAATCAATATAATCTTTTAGGTTCTATCACAAACCCAACAATCTCCCACTTGAAGGCTTTGCGATAAATTCTAGCCCGCCATTACAAAGCAACCCAGTCGTCCAGTAACTTCAGTAATCTTTAAACAAGTCTTCCAAGCCTCCAGTTCCCTGAGAACAAGCTAAGACTTTATCACATCTCCTAGTTGCAGCAACCCTCATCATCAAGTACCAGAAGGGTCAGTTGAAGCTCCCCGAGCTCCAACTCAGTCTTGGCTAGTGCTGCAAACGACTCATCCTCCATCTTAACCGGTTTGGACATTCCACCGGATTCAAAGACACACCGAGGATCACCGTCACTATCCAAATTCAGCAAACAATAACCAGGAGAGAATTTTTCAGTCGCAGTCTTTAAAACCCAACGGTTCTTTGTAATTGTACCCGGAACACGTCCCATGCTCCCACTGTCACCGAATCCCCTGAATGGTTTAGACTTCTGAACTCGTTCACCTAACATCCCTGCTCCAGACTTCATGTTTGCAAAATGAACTCTCTTAGCACCAGATTTAGTGAACCGGATTTTTTCGTGCTTAACCGGGACGGTCATGCATCCCTCAGCAGGTACCTCAACCATATACAATGACCCACGCTTTATACCACGAGTAATAACCAAATTACCATTGATCACCCTCCATTTACCACTACCAACCTCACTTCCAGTCCTTGTTCATCCAGCTGACCAACTGAAATCAGTTTCTTCTTCAGCCCCGAATCACCCTGACATTCTTTAAATTCCATGTAGTACCCAATGAAGTAACCAGATCAATATCACCCATTCCTGTTACCTCAAGTATCTCGTCATTGGCTAATCGTACCTTTCCAAAATCACCATATTTCAGATTCACCATCGTTTCCCCGTTGTCCATGGCGTGAAACGAAGCCCCTGAATCCATGACCCAAGAGTCCACACTGTTTTCCACACTGAGTATCAATACATCATCATCATAAACATCCCCAGCAGCAGTGTTCAATTCTTTCTTATTCGGACATTGGCTCTTAACATGTCCCACCTCATTGCAGCTCCAGCACTTCACATTCTTCCTAGTTTTAGATGAACTTCTTCCCCGACTCCCACTGTTCCTGTTATTACCCCGACCCCTGCCAACATTTAGTAGTACACTATTAGATGATTCACCCGAGTTCCTTCTTCTGACTTCTTCACCCATAACTAGATCTCGAATACCATTAAGAGTGAAACCCTTAGTCCCCACAGAACTTGAAATTGCAGTCACAGTTCCAGACCAACTATCAGGCAGAGACGACAACAGCAGTAGAGCCTGAACTTCATCATCAAACTTAATTCCAACAGATACAAGTCTTGTTAAGATTGAATTTAGATTGTTAATGTGAGCAATCACTGAGCTTCCTTCTTTCATCCTTGTGTTCACCAGCTCCCGAATTAAGAACACCTTATTCGCTGCAGATGGTTTTTCATACATATTTGACAAAGCAGTCATCATACCACGAGCCGTGGTTTCCTTAATGATATTAAAAGCAACGTTTTTCGTCAAAGCCAATGTAATAACCGCACGAGCCTTCTTGTCCTTTGATTCCCAATCAGCTTGTTCTATTTTCGCAGGTTTTTCTTCTAGTACCATATCCAAGTCCTTTTGACATAACAATGCTTCTATTTGCATTTTCCACCAACTGAAATCAGAACCGTTAAATTTCTCGATCACAACCTTCCCGTCTTCAGCCATCTCAAACAACAAACAAGAAGCAAATCGAAACAGTGAACAGACACAACAATGGCACGGGCCTGAACTTGACGACTGTTCTACTGAACACTGTCAATTGACCGATTTGCTCCAACAATAAACCTTGTAGACAAATCTAAACCCGAACGTATTTTTCTTTCACAAACACGATTCCCCAAACAGTTGATAATAACTAGTCAAAACAAATTGAAATTTGAAAACGTAAAACTCTAACCTTTACCGGCGATTTCAAGATTTCTTCACCAAACCCTAATCGACGACTTCAAAGAGTTTTAACTTGATACTTAATTTCGATCACCAAAATATTATTGTTTTCTTTCGTGCGTCCCTCAACAACAACAACAAAAAAAAAAACAAATTAATTGTTCTCTGTTTCTTCGCAGACCCCAAGACAGAAAAAATATTTGTTGCCTTCCTTTTTCTTCTTCTTACCTGAGTCCAATGGCACCAAAAAAAGATTCCTTTTGGCACAATTTCCAAAAAAACTTAAATCTCCTTTTCTTTTGTTGCTTAATTTGCAATCCCGCACGTGAATCAAAGAAAAAACGGCAACAGTAATCTTCGAGGAAAAAAACCAACTGCGAATCGTTTAACAGTGCAACTAATCGTGTGTCAACGAGCCAAAGCTCTGATACCACTTGTTAGGAATCAAGCGGCGCAGCGGAACCAACACACGAACACGCACAAACGATTATCACGCAGAAAACAGAAAATAAACGACACAAGGATTTAACGTGGTTCGGTCGGTGTGACCTACGTCCACGGGCTGCAACTAGGGTTTTCTTTATTTGCTCAGTACAAAGATTACAATACATGACATGGGTATATATAGAGACTAATTAGGGTTAACTATTTAATTAAAGAAAACTAAACATGGGCCCAAGCCCAAAGTCTTCACAAACCCAACAAATAGGATATTATGAAATTTAAAATGATTAATGATGTACATGAAACTTTGAGCGTTATATATTAAATTAATCATTTTTTATCTTACCAGTTTGACCTATTACAGATAAGAACATAATCCGAATCAACCAAATCATACGTAAATTGGTTGAAATTGCCACCTCTGGTTAAAATGTTAATTATTGATATCCAAATCTAGAAGAGGTAATAGAAGTAGCACAAAAATATAAAATGTCAAGAACGATACAAGTGCTAAGCCTAGTGAGATCACTTATTGGTTAAGGGGGGTTTGGATCTGCTCTTAAAAGTAATTATTTGATACCGATTTGTCATAATTAGATAATCAACTTTAATAAAAGAGGTTGTTAAGAAAATAGTGTTTGAATGTGCTTCTACAATTTGATGCTATAAAATGAGATAATAAGATGTCTAAGAGTTTGGCAAATTCTGAGTATTTAAACATCTCAAATTGGGTTAAAAGCATAGAAGGTTAGTGAAATGGATATAAAAAAACCTTTCAAATAAGGTATAAGCAGAAGCAAAATCTGTTTATCCAAACTGTAAGCACTCTTCACTTCATCAATTACATTTCTTAAAGGCTCCAGAACAGAAATCCAAACACCCCCGGAGTAGCCAAGATTACAGCTAGTGGAGAGTAGCTCACAGTTCAAGTATTTTGAATTCGGTTATTACAGTTCTAAAAGAGTGTTTTTAGGTAAATTAAAATGATTGAGAATGTTAACCTGATTGTGAGCTTCACCAGGCTTACAGTCAACAGATACATCCATTCTAGCAACAAAGAAGTGTTGATGAACAGGAGCATAGAGTCCAGGGCAATTGTAGTCCCATATTTCTAGTTTCACCTGGTTGTAAAGCTCCTAAGCTAAGAATTCCAGTTAACTTCACCTCAGCTTCTATTTTCCCATCCTGTAAAAAGATATTATTATGCATGCTTTTAATATTTCTCTCTCAAAAATCATAAGATGTATAACTCACTTATGTAATATTTCTCTCTCAAAACAATAAGATGTATAACTCACCATATGTCAATCAGCTAATAAGTAAAGATGTGTGATATGGGCAACGAATAACTATGCGTACAGGTCGAAATGGTTTGGGTTAACTATAAACCCTTTTTGTCCAACACTTTTCTAATTTTTCAATAAATAACTAGAGTGCCATATATGATTTCAAAAAATTATTATTTCAGTGACAATTTTATTTTCAGAATCAAATGATTTAGGATGTCTAATGTAATTAAGCTACACTACGGGACACTTTCACTAGTTTGACTCCTTTCACCCTTAGCGATTTTTTTACCACTTTCACCTGTTTGACTCCTTTCACCCTTAGTAAACAACAAACAAACAAACAAACAAACAAACCCAGTATATCCCACTCAAGAGCAGGGTCTGGGAGGGGTAGGTGGTGGCAAGTCTTTCCTCTATCCAGATAGGTAGAGAGACCGCTTCCAAAGAGACCCCTGGCTCGATAGCAAAAGCAGTAACGCTCCTTTCACCCTTAGTATGTGGGTTAAAATTGTATTATTTCAATCTAATACTTTGGAATAAACCAATATAGGAGGTTTAGATGTTTAATACTATTGAAATGCACTTTAGCGACTTTCGACCCGTTTGCCAGGTTCCTTTTATCTACATTTTGATTGTTTGATCTGGCAAGAATAAAAAACCCACACAGATTGCCACTTCTAAATACAAACAAGTGGAAGTCAATCAGTTACTAAAAGATGTAAAGAGCAGAAGAAAATAAAGAATCATGGGTCATAATTTACCTGGTAAAAATACCAGTAAAACCCGTATTCATAGTTGGCAACAGTGCATATAAAAGACACTACTAGCCTTCTTGATCGTCTTACTTCAGCTAAACCAGTTCTCCAGTCTTGATGCTTCCATAACATTCCATCATCTTCTTCATGTAAACAAACACAATCTTCAATTGTTTCAACGCCCCGGTGAAATTTGTTAAGTGTGCATCGAAATACTTGACATAACCCAAACAATCACAACCCTGTAACCAAAACACGTTGACAAACCATATTTCTTTGAGATATGTGGCTCATATAGGATGGCTATATTGAAAAAAGTAGAGGTGAAAAAATCGGTGAGTTGGATAATGAGTCCAGCTGGGTGAGTTGACCTGAAAGGCCGAAACACTCTTTGTCCAAAACTGTGTATTTTCTGCTTACAAATAGTTAGTATCATAGGAGTACAAAAATATAGTACTTCAATAATAATTGTTCTTGAATAAAATGTTCAAAGAGGTTTTGTGCACTGATAATACTTCTGGATTCCAGCTAGCTCAACACATTTGACAAGTTTCCTATTTTTATTTTGAATTTTACCCAGTTGACCTGTAAAAAAATATATCATAGCTAAATCGACCCGTTCAAGTAGGAGCCATAATTTTTCACATGAAATAAAATAAAGGGGTTGGTGTTGGGCTAAATGGCGTAAGGTCATATACGTGGCCAGCCCATTTAATAATGGGTTGGATTCAGATTGACCTGACCACTTGTTTCCATGTTGCCAACCTGTTGACTAAAACTAAAAAAATAAAAGAATATATATAACTGTAAAGTCAACCTGTCAACCCCTTGACCTGACCAGCCTCTCTACAACCAATTTAACACACAACCCATTTAATCTCTTTAGATAATCTTTGGGTTACACGTGTCTGAGTTATGGGTGTGTTATATGACAAAATTACCAGACATGTTCACGTTGGGTTGTTTGAACCCTCCAACCAGAACCCTATACAAATTGAGATCCTTACATTCAAGTCACCACCTCTAATAATATATTAGAAAGGGAAAAGAATACAGGATTGAAACTAACCAGTAATCTAAAATGTGACTTACCTTTTTAAGAGAATGAGCATTTTTGCCTAGTCCATCTTCCCCTGCATCAAATGCATTCTTTCTGTAATGAGGATCATTGGGGTCACCATAAGGAACCACCATTTCTACAAAGCTTAATCTGTGAGCCACAGGCCTCCGACCTCGGCTACCGTCAACATATGCAACAGAATAAATAACTAAACCCTCCCTAGGAGTGAAACCAATACGGAAATTCCACTGCCAATAATCAACAGAAGGGAGGTTAATTCTAACAAGTTTGTAAAACACACTTGGTATTGGTTGTTAGGAAGACTTAGAGATGGCAGGATGGGCTGGCTCAGTAATGGGTCAAAATGGGCACTACTTTGCGGTCAGGCTAAAGTAACACTTATTTTCTCTTTTCTTACATTTCTATAAATAATTAACGTCCCAATATTATTACAAGGCTTCTTCCATAATAATAATCTAGTTTTTTAAAGAAAACAATTCACGAGGTTTTATGCATTTTGAATACACAACCCAGTCCATTGTGGCTGAACTCCTAAAATTACTATTTGACTCGTGCCAAGTCAAAGCATAACCCGAATTGACCCTTTATCCAATGAACGGTCAGAATTGACACCTCCTCTTATTTAATCTGTTGTGTAAGTTTTCTATGGATCAACTTGTTGTAGAGGAGGTTTTATGCATTTGAATACATTGTGCGTAACTTTCGACCCATTCAACATATTTCCATTGCCTCTGGACTTTTACAATGTACTCATTTGACCCATTATAGAAAGTATAACCTGGAAACAAGCTGTTTTTTAACCAGTCAAAATTGCTGCCTTTAAGAAGAGCGAATAAACAGCACAGCACATACCTTCTGCCATTGAACAAAGTGGCCATTAACACGAAAACTGGGACCGTCAGGCTGAACAATGTTTAGCGGTTTCACATCACTTCGATCTACACCACCTCTTGTTTCGCCAGCTGTGTAGTTTCTCAATGGATCAGCTGGTGGTAGAGGAACAAGTTTACGGTCCTTAAATTCAATCACCACCATGTTTTGCATATCAACCAAAACATCAATTCCTTCAACTGGGCGGGCATAACCGTTTTCCATGGGACAGTCACTTTCTGTTCTACAGAAGATAAGTGGTTTTGCTAGTCTACGTTAGGAGCGTCAGCTTCACTGTGATACCCAACACACCTGGAATAAAATTGACATTTTACATATTACTTACTTGCGAACAAAACATTTAGGATAATGCATGTGGAGGAGGTCTAGGCATTTAACTTTTTCCATAACGAAGATCCTTATTTTGAAATGGCTTTATAGGCCACCCAAGTATGTATATGGTTTTGTTTATTAAATTATTAGTGGAATAATGAAAGGCTGAAAGCTGCATAGGGCATTGTGCAGTACATTGGCCACTACTTATACAAAGAGAAACCTAAACAAATCATACCTCCTTACTTTGGTAAAGATAATCACAATAAATACATTATTCATATCTACACAATAAACCTAACAAATATTTATCTAATAGTTTGGCCAAAAACATACTAATGATGAAAATGCCGTTTGTAATCATGAAAAGACAATAAAATATTTGATGTGTCAGCATGTTGAAGGTTGAAATTGTTGTCTTTTTCTAAAAGTTTAAAGGAATTATCATCATTCTGTGTGTTTTTGATATAACAAACCAGAAAAACAAAATGATTTAATGGCATAACCTTGAATTACATAGAGCCCTTTCTGGTATCAAAAACTTGGTGAACAAACAAACTTATCCTCTTAGGCAACTATTTAATTCAAATATTACCAAAAAAAATTACTAACAAACTCTACACATATAGTTTAGAATGGTCAAATTGTATAAACAAAACATACGTACTTGGGTGTCCTACAAAGTAGTTTCATATATGAGAAGCCTTAGTGAAAAGTTGAATATCAAGAGGCAGGCATCACATACATTGTCCCAAATATCTCTTATAAAGAAGAAAAATATTTTTTTATTTTTGTGTTGAATGAATACAATACAGGGGAGGAGGGCAGTTTTTATACTAGAAAATACATGTCAAGTCAACAACTAACTGCTTCTCTGTAACAAAACACAGAGAAAGCCAATGTTGAAGTGGCGTAGGAGCATATGATATTTTCACATATGGTATATAATTGAGGACATATGTAAGACTTACCAGGGATCTACCATCACAAGATCCATATCTTCAATACCCCTCCTCTTCATGGCCTCCCTAAATGGAGGGAAGTCCTTTACAATGGCTTCACATTCAGCATATTCCACAGCATCCTATTTTTAATGCAGAAGAGTAGACATAATAGATATGAAGAAAATGAAATATGGAAAGAGATAATGA
Source organism: Flaveria linearis (assembly GCA_024085815.1). Lineage (NCBI taxonomy): Eukaryota > Viridiplantae > Streptophyta > Magnoliopsida > Asterales > Asteraceae > Flaveria > Flaveria linearis. The sequence goes on along the minus strand of CM044009.1, from coordinate 1,478,249 downwards.
TGAATGAAGTATGTGATCTTTTTTAAGAATAAACGCAAAATAACAGTTTCTTGTACTTCTGTATCATAAACACGGAAAGTTATTGTTTGAGCCAGCATCCATATTTATAAAATTAGACTCCATCATGGATTAACATATTTTGTTTCTCAATGAATATGAAAAGTGGTTTAAAATTCGGGAAAAAGGGTCCTTTCCAATATAAATACTAGTGTACGTTCAGTTTTGTTCTTTTCATATATGAAGATGATTAAATATGAAAGAGATAATGATTAATTGAAGCATGCGATCTTTTTAAGAAAATAATTGCATTTGGCACATGGTAATGACTAGTCAAATGCAAAAAAAGAGTTTCTTGTACTTCCGTAATATTAACACGGAAGTTACTGTTTGAGCCTTTGAGGCAACATCCATATTTGTAGAACTAGAATCTTATATTGCCGTAATTTGTTTCTCAGTGAATACCATAAGATATTTAAAATTCTGAAAAAGGTTTATTCCCACTAAAATACTACTGTACGATCTCATGTGTTCAGTTTAGGCCATCATACTCTTTTTGCAGTCACCAATTTCTGTCCTGTTCATGTCAATGTAGCGTATTTTATGATGAAACAGGACAAACTTTTACATCAAGGCCATGTAATGACCCAAACAGTAGTAAATTAGTAATACCCTCATAATTACCCAAATATGACAATATATCATGTTTTAATGACTTGAATGTACATAAAAAAAACAAGGACTAAAATGGGACAAAATCGGAAGTACATTGGTATGTTATAACACAAAAAAAAATCTTACAAAATTCAATTCATAGAGATAATAGGGCCTGTTAGCCGATATATCGATGAGTTAACAAAGTCAATCATCAATCATCGAATAACAATTTTAAGTGATTAATAAAAGAAGAGTTTTGCTAACAAGATTAGCTCTAGAAGTATGGTAGTAAGTTAACAATCGACTTTTTTTTACCAAATACCAAGATTAAAAAAAAAAAAGAAAATATAACCATAAACAACCAAAAGGTTTATTTCCCAACTAAAATACTACTGTACGATCAGTGTTCAGTTTAGGCCATCTACACGTTTTGCAGTCATCAATTTTGCAGCCAATTTCTGTCCTGTTCATGTCAATGTAGCGTATTTTAATGATGAAACAGGACAAACTTTTACATCAAGGCCATGTAATGACCAAACAGTAGTAAATTAGTAATACCCTCATAATTACCAAATATGACAATATATCATGTTTAATGACTTGAATGTACATAAAAAATACAAGGACTAAAATGGGACAAAATCGGAAGTACATTGGTATGTTATAACACAAAAAAAAATCTTACAAAAACTTCAATTCATAGAGATAATAGGGCCTGTTAGCCGATATATCGATGAGTTAACAAAGTCAATCATCAATCATCGAATAACAATTTTAAGTGATTAATAAAAGAAGAGTTTTGCTAACAAGATTAGCTCTTAGAAGTATGGTAGTAAGTAAACAATCGACTTTTTACCAATACCAAGATTAAAAAAAAAAAAAAAGAAAAATAACCATAAACAACCAACCACCAATATTTGGGTAGGGTTGCATTATTAAATACTACATGTATAATAGTAATTTCTTAACCGCCGATCACCAACCACTCAAAAACAATTATAAACGAATGGTTATTAATCATAGCCCTAACATCCATGTTAAGCATTTGCATAAAAGGATCACTGGGAGATCTTTTGAGACCGGTGAACACAAATAAAGTTCAAAGAAATGAATATAGAAAGAACTCCATACCATAGGAGGTTGTACATCAGGCACAACTGTGGAAGAAATGACTTTCCCTCTATGGTGACCTCCACGAGTTAGGGCATGTACTTCTGATAGCTCAACAATCCATACGCTAGTTCATTTGATTTCTTATTATAAACAATAAGTCTAGCTTGTCGAGGAGGAAGAGTTTAGTAAGGGATTATGGGACCTCCCTTTGTTCTAGGCAATAATGACGGTTGAAAAGGTGGGAAAAAATACGCATCCGCTAATGCAACCACATTTTTGATGGTTCCACAAGTACCACCTCGATAAATCGCATGCTATCTCTCACCTAAATATGCCATTATAATATAAGATTCCAATTTATGTTTACAAGCATAGAGGATTTTATAGGATTAAAAGTTATGAATGTGTGTCAAATATACCTCCGGTGTTGCTCCTGCAGCTCTAACCGTGGCCACTGCTATGGAGATTTCAGCAGCAGCTAATGGATCAAGTGGATGACGAGTTTGTGCTTTAACCATACTGGTCGGCCCAGGTCCTGAAGGAACAAGTTCAATTAATACCATAAATCAATTATTAGGTTACACAAAAAGGCATGTTTATGCTAACTCCATCATAGACTTTGAATTAATTGAGCACTGATTTGATTCAAAACCACCAAATCATTATTTCAATCACTATGATACTGCATTGTTATTATTGAACTGTATGACAAACCATTGATTATATTATTACAAACTATTGGTGTTGTGGCATCAGGGCCGGCTCTATAGTGTAACATGTGACGCATTATGCTTGGGGCCCCCTATATATAAGGGCCTTCATTTTATAAAAAAAATTATATTGGGTGTTGGTATTATTGATCCAATAAAGTTTTAAAGCAGGAATAACTTGATAGTTGAGTGCAGATGAAAATTTTGATGATCGACTATCTTTTTTTACCTTTTTTTAAAGAAATCAAATATCAATGGCTAAAAGTTAGTATATTAATTTTTCTTTGATTTATTGCTTTTTATAATAAAATTTGATTAGGTTGCTTATGTTTAGATTGCGTTTTTGAAAAAAAGTCATAATTTTTTTGGTTTGATTGGGGCCCCATAAAACGTTAAGCCGGCCCTGTGTGGCATGATGTTGTAATACCAAAAGATCACATAAGCATATAAATAATCAAAATCAGTATAAAATTATAAACAAAATAATCAAATTAACTTTGTGGATGTAAATAGAATATGTTCGCCCAAATCAGCACAACAAGCAGTATGCAATCAGGCGACCAGCCTCGGTGTTTGAATCCGTGAGGCAATTCCATAATCAATTAATCACAATCAGTCGATCTGTAACTATACTTAAACACGAACAAACCGTATACAAATCTACAAGCATCTAATTAACACGCTTTAGCACAAACCAAAACCTAATACCTACAGTCACTTACCAAATGATTTCAATTTCACCTATTCTCACGAACAAAACGAGATCACGACTAAAATCAACAAACAAGAGTAATCAAAATCAAATTAACTACTTAGTTTCAATGACTACCTTTAACAGCAGTGTAGCAGCGGAAGTTTGAGCAACGACGGGACGAGTTGAGTTATCGACGGAAGCAGCTGTGCCACGGTGGCGAATCTGATCGCCGACGGACGGATCGGTGGTCCAATCCTGAACGACATCGGCGGCGGTGGCGGAGGAGGTGGCCTCACGGCGGAGGAGACCGTCGGTTTTTCCGATGTTGAAGCCATTGCAGAGGGTTGTGATGCTCACTGTAAGGCTGTAGTCACCACTGATGATCACTGTGGTGGTAGTCCACTGACATACAACAACAGAAACTCTGTGTATGTATACATGTATACACACAAGTATATGTGTGTGACTGTGTGTATAATTGTATATGTTTCTCACTGTACACTGATATGCATAGAGCTTTTTTATAAAGAAGATGATTTTAGGTGGTGAGGGAAATGGACGAATAAGAGAAACAGAGAAATAAAAAGAAGCTTTTGGGTTGACATAAAGTATCAATTCAACCTAACTTTTACTAAAATCAATTTCTCTAGGTTTGGATATTTGAAATTGTCAAATAGTTGTTTTTTTGTCCGAATTTATATTTGAAATCTTATGTATCCGAAGAACTCGGGTGGTCGCTTGACAACGTGTTGGGAAGGAGAGGTATTAAAGGTCCAAATGAGAGTGTTAGAGGATGTTTCACTAACATCAGCCTCATTTTTTCGACAACTTTGATAATCCATACTGCTTTGGTCTCGAAAATGATTTGTTGTTAGCTTTTACCGAAAATCTACACAAGTTTTAGACATGGGAGGGTTCTCGTTTGTTTCATGGTCTCCAAACTTCATGTCTTAAATATAATATATTTAAATTATAAGAACGATTAAGAATATTTTTAACATATAAACGTAATATATATAAATTTTTAGATAGTTTGAATGAAAAATCAAATTCTGATTTTTCGGATAATCTAGGTTCAGAATTTCATTATTTCGCATTCGATATTTGCATTCAGATATTTGCATTTAGATTTTTCGGTTGTTATGCTTATGGGTATGTCTACGTTTATGTGATGCATGTTATGTTATGAATATACTTAAAAATATTGCATATGCTTATCCTAAACTTTTATGTGATATACATATATGTGTTGTATTCTATATATTTGTTTGCTACCGTTCTCGAGTCGGTGGTCTTTTTGGAAGCGGTTCTCTATCTTTTAGATAGAAGAAAGACTCGTCAACATTTACCTCTCACAGACCTTGCTTTTAAGTAGTGTTTGTTTGTTTGTTATATTTGGATTTAAATATTTTTGCATGCTTGTACTTTTCACAAAGAAAAAAGGAAAATAATAAATTTACATTCATCAAATTGTCGATATTATTTATATTAAAAAAGCCTTTTTTCTTAAAAAACAACTTATCTTTAATAATATACTTATTATAAGTTTCACAGAATGTTGAACAAAACCATGTATTCAAGAAAATATTAAACTAATTTATAACGTTAGAAAAAAAAAAAAACAAATAGAATTCTTATTGTGAATGTATAAGAGCACAACCAAATATAAATCACAATCACTATATAATCGGATGTGTAGTCTAATATTCTGTTAATGTGTTGAATGATTACAATAAGAACTTAAGTATCAAGAAAGAGGAAGAACTCAGAGTATATCAAATCGTATATGAGAGTATACACATCAAATAAGTTCAATGATCAACATATAACCCTATGTGATGACGCTTAGGCGCTACGTGAACAATTTCATAACATCTTTATGTGTTCATAATTCGGTGAGGAGAGGTGCGAAGACAGGGAATAAGGTTTATAGATTAGAGTGGCATCGTGGAATGTAGGAACCTTAACTAGTAAGTTACTAGAGTTAATTGATGTGCTGAAGAAACGTATGGTCCACATAGCATGCCTGCAGGAGACTAGATGGCGAGGTGGGAGAGCAAAAGAGTGCAATAGTTATAAACTATGGTATTCAGGGTCTGATGGAGCTAAAAACGGAGTAGGGTTTTCTAGTTGCTAAGGAACTCCAAGATAATATAGTGGAGGTGAGAAGATACAATGATAGAATTATATTGTTAAGAATAGTAATAGGAGATGAGGTAGTGACGGTAGTTAGTACGTATGCACCACAAATGTTGGACTAGGGGAAACGGAAAGAAAAACGTTCTGGGAGAGTTTAGACCACGTTATAACCGACATACCTAGAGAAGAAAAGTTATACATAGGAGGAGATTTTAATGGACATATCGGAAGGGATAATGAGCATTTCCAACTTGGTGCATGGAGGATAGGGGTATGGTCTTAGGAATGACGGCGGTAGGGAGCTTCTTGAATTTGCAGTAGCGCATGACTTAGGCATCATAAATTCGTTCTTTAAGAAAAGAGACTCGCATCTAATCACGTTTAGCAGCGGCGGGAGACACACGCGATAGATTATTTATTGATAAGGAGAGAAGATCATAGCTCGTGAAAAGACTGTAAAGCAATCCCGGGGGAGACGGTTGTGACGCAACACCATATGTTGGTGGCGGATATACGCGTCAAGAGGCCAATTGCCCAACGGAACAGGAGAATTACACCCAAGATCAGACGGGATCAGCTCAAAGATGAAAAGATTACCATTTTTAGAGATAAAGTCATACCATTGAACCAAAACTGGGCCATAGGAAGACGCAAACCAAAAGTGGGAGGTTATGGCAACTAGGCTCATACAAGCAGCTAAAGAAACGCTTGGAGTTACAACAAAAAGGACAGTTGGTCATCAGGAATCATGGTGGTGGAACGAAATTGTACAGGGAAGATACGTATCAAACAACAAAGTTTTAGAGAGCTCATACGATGTAACAGTGAGGAAGAACACGCAGAGCCAAAACAAACGTACAAGGAGGCTAAGAGACAAGTGAAAAAAATCGGTGTCAGAGACAAAGAACACGGCATATGAAATGATGTATAAGCGATTAGAGCGAAAGAAGGAGAGCATGACATGTTTAAGATAGCCAAGGCAAAGAGAAAGAAGAAGACAGGACCTGAGGAATGGTCAAGTTCATAAAGGCTGCGGATTGGAAAGGTTTTGATGAACGAGAAAGATATCAAGGTGCGATGGAAAACTTACTTCGATAATTATTTAACATAAAGGCCTATGACAGTGTACCGAGACAACTAATTTGGGAAAGTCTACGACATAGAGGGGTACCAAAGAGGTATAACAAACTAATTAAGGATATGTATGACGGGGCAAAAACATGTGTGTGAGCACCGGTAGGAGACACAGACTCATTCTCAGTGGAAGTGGGACTCCACCAAGGATCGGCATTGAGCCAATTTCTCTTTGCACTAGTGTTGGATGAGATGACTAAGTCAATACAACAGTCAGTCCCGTGGTGCATGCTCTTCGCGGATGATATTGTCTTAATATCAGAATCTAAAATGATGCTTAACCACAAGCTAGAGCAGTGGAGAGCAGCGCTAGAGAGCAGAGGATTAACGATAAGTCGCTCTAAGATGGAATACATGCATTGTAACTTTGGTGGCGACGACGAAGAGGACACCCAAATCAGTATCCAGGGCATGCTGGTCCCACGGACATCTAGGTTCAAATACCTGGACTCGTACCTGCAGGAGGACGGAGAGATACACAGCGATGTAGCTCACCATGTCCAAGCAGGATAGTGCAAGTGGAGAGCAGCATCAGGGATCCTATGTGATAAGAGGTTTCCAGCAAAACTTAAGGGAAAACTATACAGAGTGGCGGTACGCCCAGCTATGCTATATGGAACAGACTGCTGGGCCATAAAGAAATCGCACGAGAAACAAATAGAGGTTGCGGAAATGCGAATGCTAAGGTGGATGTGTGGCCATACAAGACTGGATCGGATAAGAAACGAAGTGTTTCGACAGAAGTTAGAAGTGGCTTCTATTGCAGATAAAATACGAGAGGGAAGATTAAGATGGTATGGACATGTCAAGAGGAGACCAATGGCAGCACCGGTCAGAGCAGTGGAGAACATCATCATAGAGGGTAGGAAGAGTAGAGGACGACCTAGGTTGACTTGGGAAGAGAGAATTAGGCGAGATATGGTACACTTGCACCTCTCTGAGCACATGATCGAGGATAGGAGTGAGTGGAGACGTAGAATTAAAATTAAGGACTTTTAGTGGTTTCTGTAGCTAGGAAAGGACTTGTTTTTACTTGTTACGGGGCCTGATGTGTATGTAGTACGCTTGGATCTTTTTAGGGGAAACTTGTTGCTTTCCTGATGCATGCTTGTTCATTTATACTTCCTTTTGGTGATATTTTAATGTTTGTTGTATGATGTGTGATGTACCGTATACCATATTACCATATATAATATATCGTACGTTTGATTATATGTTGATTCGCTAGCGTTATAGCTTTTGTATCGAGACAGGGGTCTCTTTGGAAGCGGTCTCTCTACCTATCTGGATAGAGGAAAGACTTGCCACCACCTATCCCTCCCAAACCTTGCTCTTAAGGGATATACTGGGTTTGTTTGTTTGTTTGTTTGTTTTACGTGTTCATAATAATACATGAAATTTTACTATGTGACCATAAATTCTATAACACATTAATATAATATAATTAGTAAAATATTTTATGATTTCCCATTTAAAAACATATTAATACACATAATATATTGTTATTAAATCATTTCCATGATTTCCTATTAAAAATAAACATATACTGCATATATATAATTTAATGGTTTTTGGCTTTTGTGACCCGGTGAGTTTTTTATATTATCAAGAAAGTTGCATCCAATAATGAAGTTGTCATAACCTATCTAGTGCCCGAAGAATCTTGGACGTCATACGCAAACATCGTTTTCTTAATTTCCACATTAACAATATATTATGTCCCATTTTATATTTCTTAACGACTTTTGAAATAAAGATTATTTCATGTTTAATTTCTTAACAAGTTTCATCGTCTCTTTATTACATTTGTAATATATGCAACTAAAATTTAAATATGAATGTTTAAGGATGGTTTATCAAGTAATAAGTAAAAAGTTAAATTTTAGTTGCATATATTACAAATGTAATAAGGAGACGATGAAACATTGTTATGAAATTAAGGATGTGTGTTTTAACAAACATCATATGCCGCATGCCTCAACGGAAGATTGAGCACTTGATAAACCATCCTTATTACATTTGTATATATTGTATCCCATTAAAATATTACTTATTTTGGTGTATTTTTTTTTTTAACTTTTTACTACATCTAATCAACATTGTATATAAATGGTTTTTAATTTGACCCGGTGAGTTTTTTATATTATCAAGAAAGTTGCATCCAATAATGAAGTTGTCATAACCTATCTAGTGCCCGAAGAATCTTGGACGTCATACGCAAACATCGTTTTCTTAATTTCCACATTAACAATATATTATGTCCCATTTTATATTTTCTTAACGACTTTTGAAATAAAGATTATTTCATGTTTAATTTCTTAACAATGTTCATCGTCTCTTTATTACATTTGTAATATATGCAACTAAAATTTAAAATATGAATGTTTAAGGATGGTTTATCAAGTAATAAGTAAAAAGTTAAATTTTAGTTGCATATATTACAAATGTAATAAGGAGACGATGAAACATTGTTAACATCATATGCCGCATGCCTCAACGGAAGATTGAGCACTTGATAAACCATCCTTATTACATTGGTAATATATTGTATCCACATAAAATATTACTTATTTTGTGTATTTTTTTTTTTAAACTTTTTACTACATCTAATCAACATTGTATATAAATGGTTTTTTAATTGTAATCTATATCCTAATCCTTTTAATTACTTGATAACCATCCTTATAATGTTGACGTTGTACAATGATATTGCAATTTGCAATGAAGTAATGGGCTGGGTTGCGGGTGGTAATTGGGCTTTCAGTTGTGCTCAACGATTGTGTTGTGCTAGTGTGCTACTGTGCTGTACGCCACTGGCCCATCCCGATATTAACATGACTTGATGTTTGGGGCAGTGGTGTACAAACCGGGTTTTTTCCAAACCGAAACCGGTTTAGTCAACCAAAGTCAAAACCGGTTTGACCCCAAACAGGTTCGGGTCTTAAACCGGTTTCAAAGCTTAAAAACATTAACCGATAAAACCAGTTTGAGCAACCGGTTCGGGCCCAAACCGTTTTGGTTGATTTTTTATTTTTTTAAACCCTGGACGCATGGCCCCTGTTTGGGCGCATGCCCCTCCCTTGGGCTCATGGCCCTGTTTTGGGAGCATGACCCCTGTTTTGGGCGCATGGTCCCTTCCTTGGGCGCATGGTCCCTTGGGCGCATGGTCCCTTCCTTGGGCGCATGGCTCCAGTTTTTGGGCGCATGGCCCCTGTTTTTGGGCGCATTGCCCCTGTTTTTAGGCGCATGACCCCTGTTTTTGGGCGCATGACCCCTGTTTTAGGGCGCATGACCCCTGTTTTAGGCGCATGGCTGTAGTTGTACGTTTATTTTTCGTCATCAGAATCGGAAGTTAAAATAATTTAAATAACACACAAGTTTAAATAAAACATTGTTATTAATAATTTAAAGTGAAATATACAAACAATTTAAACAACATATAAATTTAAATAATAGTTTATTTAAAAACTAAACAATTAGCTTAGTCGACAATACTTGTAGTTGTACGTTTATTCTCATCACACCAAAACCGAAGCTGTTACGAAGATACTCATCATATGCTGCTTCATCATCGGTCATTCCGGGTGTCAATCCGATCTCAACCTCGTTCTCGTATAATTCGGCTTCGTATTCCATTTCTCCTTCAAGCGAGCATTTGTCTTGTACTCTTTCTGCGGCATCCAAATAATCCTTTTGGCAAATTGACATTTCAACCGCTTGGGGAGTGAGACGAGTTCGTCTTATCAATATAACCCTGCCACTAACAAAAAAAGAAGATTCCGAAGCTACCGTGGAAGCTTAGACGGTTAGTAAATCTCGAACCATGGTGGATAGGATGGGAAATTGATCTTCCTTACCTTTCCACCAAGTCAACAAGTGAAAAATTTTAAAATCATGTGGACTCATGGTGAATAAAAAGTTTGCTCCACCATACCTCCCGAGTTCACTACTCGGAGTGTTTCCACGTTGACGTTTATTACATTCATCCCTAAAGTGTTATATAAATCAAACATTGGATCATTTGAATTTTTAAAATTTACCGCATGCCTTAATGAGTCATGGAGTTGTGATGATTTATCATATTTTATTAAATAAACATTATATATTTTTCCTAATTATTCGTTAAAATTAGCTTTTAAAGTTTTACCATAAAATGGGTCATTAACTTCTAAATCTAAATTAGAAGTAATTTTATCAAGTAAAGTTTCAACTTCGCTTAAATTTATATAAGGGTTTAATGCAGCAGCACATGTAATTACTGGAGGCATTTCTTGAAAGTATCTTTTAAGTTTTTCTTTCATTGAGGTTACCATATCCGAATAAGGTCTACCCCAAAATGACATCTCATTAATTTTGAAGTCATATAATAAATTTGTTAAAGTACTAAAGGACTCGTTGGATAATAAACTCCGGAAAGACAAGTGGTTGCGGTTTTAAAAATTTGAAGCAATGTGATTACTTCTTCAATAACGAACCAACCCGATGGATGGTAATTGTTTGCCTTTTCACGACTTACCAAACTATTATGAAAGGCTATTAAACTATCTTTTTGTTCAATAGACTTTTCAAACATGTTACACGTAGAATTCCATCGTGTTGGTACGTCCCAATTCGGACCTAAATATTTGAAATTTGCGTCTTTACAAAACTTGCGATATCTAGTATATCTTTGGTTATTACTAAAAATTTCACGTAACATTCTTTTAAAACTATCTTCTTGCGTTTCAATAGTTCTTAAACCGTCTTGAACGACTAAGTTTATGATGTGCGCAACACATCGACTATGAAAAAACATACCGTCACACATTGCTTTATATTTTAATTTTAAATGATCGATTGCAAGAGTGTTATTTGACGCATTATCAAAAGATATAGAAAATATTTTGTTTTCTAATTTGTACGTATTAATAACTTTCTCCATAAGAAAAAAATGTTTTGACCGGTGTGAAGATAATCAAACAATTCAAACGCAATCGTACGTTTCATCATTTGCCCCGAATCGGATTTAACCCAATGTGCGGTGACACAAATGTACGAGTCCGATGAACCGTGAGGAGTCGACCAAACATCACTAATTAAGTTAACACCGGTTTGTAAATTTTCAAAATAAGATATTAATTCATTTTTAGTTTTTTTTTTCATACTTTACAACAATCTCTTCAAACAATCTCTTCGAAGAGTAGCACGACTTACATTGTGTAACGTGGTTGTAGAGTTCGTTGAATGAGTCGAGTCAAACGTTCGTTGTCGAAATGTTTGAACGGCAAGCTTTCTTGAATTAGAAAATGCGTCATTTGCTCCCGAACCGCATCAACGTTATAAGCCTAAACATTTCCTTCGTGTCACACCCCAACCTTAACGGCGGAAACATTGAGATGTGAGGGTTAATATTGTTCATGTCACACAACATTATTTACAATGACAATATTATTATATTTCAAGGTTCAATACAAACAATAAGATTATAACATAAGCTCAAGTAATCATAAATATAAAATTTTATAACGTCATGTGACCATATAAGTCTTTTTATTATTCTAGGTCCAATCCTAGATATAAGCCTTCAAAGCATGCTAAGCAGATTTAATTCCTGAAACTTGTTTAAAAAAATAAAAGGTCAACATAAAGTTGGTGAGCTTTCCATAGTTTTTATACAATAAGTATATAATAGATGACAATTCAAGTCATAAGTTAGTGAATAAAGTAATTAGGGATGTTATGAACAAATGTAACTATCATACCTTGACGGTTTACAAGATTCCATATTTACAAGTTTATACGATTAGCTAAGTGGACTTGGTCCCCATAGTGCTCAAGAATATGAAACTAGGGCCACTAAATAGGCTTGTCAGGCCCATAGATCTATGACGTCACCAGGCTAGCAATAGTTATTGATTGTACATATAAACGTCATAACATGGTAATTATAAAAGTTCAACTAACCACAACTTAATATGATGAATTGCCAAGATGTTTACAAGTCTCATATAAGTTTACAAGTGCAACAATAATAAGTTTAACATGTTTCACCCCAAAGTGTGAAAATATGAAAAAGTAGTATGGAAAAAACACACCTGGTAGATAAGTATTTAACTGCAGATTATTTAAGAGATAATAAACGTTCCAACGTACACTTACAAGATTAAAATTTAATTATAAGAAGTTTAATGAATTAATGAGGGCTAGGGTCTTAAATGAATTTTTTTTTGGGGGTTTTGTTTAATAATTATATTCAACATATAGAAATCATTCATATTTTCTTTGGAAAAATATATATTTATTTTTCATACAAAGATGTGAAGAGAAACACTTATAATGATTTAAAAGGTTTATATATAAAGTTTAAATAAAGTTTTATAACTAAATACTATTTAGACAACTAGTGTTTATTTTCTGACGCGCGTTGCGCGTCTTTAAAGCAAGGCCCAGACCCATTATCAAGTTTACCAACTAATAACTATATTCCAAAACAAAATAACTCTCAGACGTAAGCTGAACATCATCATCGAGCAAACAATCAAGTTCACCAACAAATAACTATATTCCAAAACAAAATAAGTCTCAGACGCAGCTTGAACATACATCATAAGTAAAATTATCTATATATTAAAAAACCAAGTTCAAGAACAGTAAAATGGTAGTTCAGTCATTTCCGTTTTTCTACAAAGGATATTTTGGTCTTTTTGGTTTTGTCTCCTCTTAAATTCCTTCTCATCTTCATTTGCATTCTTAGCCATTAGAAAGAGAAAGAGAAATGAGAGACACATGGGATGGTGTCCACGGTTGGGCCACCAGCGTCGCACCACCACCGTCGCTCTGCCACCGCTGTTACAAGACACCATCGGTGTTCATCAGCATAGTGCCAGCTCGTCGCCGCTACCGGCATATGTGGACCGCCTGCACCGGCGCATCCACGGGAGGAACCGGCGGTGCTTGTCGCTCCGATATGGCCACCACCGGTGGTCTCTAATGACCGCCTTTGGCTCCACCAAGACAACCATCATCGCCTCTACCAACACAGCCACCACCGCCGACCTCCGCCTCCAGCAACACAGCCACCACCACCTCCAATAACACAACCACCACGACCGACCTCCACGTCGAGCAACATAGCCACCACCGCCGACCTCGGCCTCCACCAACGCAGCCACCACCATCGACCTCCGTCTCCACCAACGCAGCCACCACCGCCGACCTCCGCCTCCACCAACACAACCACCACCGTCGACCTCCGCCTCCACCAACAAATCCACCACCCCCAATTTGGGTTTTAGGGTTCGTTTTTAGTGCGAAAGGGGTGAGAAAGTCTGGTGGGTGGTCGATGTTTATTTTAGTGAGATGGTCCGATGGATGTTTAGAGCTGAGAAGCTATTGAGGTGGTGGGGTGTTGCGGTGGCAGTGGTGATGGTGGTATTAGGATCAGCAATGTTGGGGCTATAGTGCTTATGATGGTGGTGGTGTTATGGCAATGGTAGTGGTGTAGTGTGGTGGTGTTGTAGTGTGGTGGTTTGGTGGTGCTCATGTCGTGGTGGCGGAAAAGGTGGAGCGATGGTGGAGGTGGGTGTTGGTGTGACGGTAGAGATGGCCAAGTGGGTGTTGGTGGCAGGAGGTGGTGGGTGGGATAGAGATGGAAGAGGAGTGGTGATGGTGGGTATTGGATACTGACAAAACCCCAAATTAGTTACTGTTTATCGTTACTGTTCATGGGTACTGTTCATGGCCTTTACTATTCATCATGACTACTGTTCATGGCATTTACTATTCATCATTTGTAAATTTCATATTACAATATGGATTCAAACCCTAGAAATGGATAAAAACAAACAGACATGGCCAGAGCACGAATCCTCAAATCCTGAGCAACATACACCTTCCCAACGCTCAAGTACATGTGTACCACAGCTTTGATTTCTGGAATCAACTATTTCCAAACTGGAAGAAACAACTTCTCATCAAACACCTTATCATCATCATCTTCATCTGGAGGAGAACCAGTCCATGACGTCATCCGCCAATCGCCGGCGAGTCATCTCCATGCGCTCATCGGAGACCAACGGCGACCGACACAACAAACATTTGAAGCTGAGGTGATCAAGCCATCCGTCAAAGCACGCCTTGTGGAACACATGATGGCACGCTAACTTACGCACCTGTTCACCGTCGGCTAACGTGTTCAAACACACGACGCAATCGGAGCTCACCGGATCCGGACCTTCGGCGCAGAGGCTGTACTTGTAGGAAAACACGCGGTTCAGATTGAGCTGATCGGCGAGGAGGATGATTCCGGCCAGACCGGAGCCAACGGCGTCGAACACGACGACGTCGTCGACGTGGTCTGATCGGTAGCGAGAGCTGCCTAGGGAGTGAAGGAAGGTGATGATTAGTGATCGGAGGTAGCAGACGGCGGTGGCGACGACGGAGATGAGGAACACCGGTAGAGATTCCGACGAGACGTCGGTGAGTTGGTTGTGTAAACCCATTGGGGGAAGGAACGTGAGGGGATGAAAGCAGAGGATGATGGACGTGGTGGGTGAACTGTTCATGGCAAAATACTGTTCATCAATTTGGTAATTTCATATTATATAATATTAATTGTAAAGAGATATTTGGACCAATAATAATTTACTAATTATTATCTATAATTCATTTTATTAGAAATTATCCAAAACAATCTTTGCTAAAATATTTTATTAAAAACGTATTTTTTTAAACTTAGAAAAATCATAGAAAATATTTGGAGGCTTTTGGAAATATTTGAAATTTATAAAAATAATTTATATATATATTAAAAATTCTCTAAAATTGGTTTTAGGCTAAAAAGCCTTTAAAATAAAACATGAGGGTGCCCGGGTTCGAACCCGGAACCTCATGTTAGGAGGATAGTGTCTGAACCAGTGAACCACGGCCTTGGCCGCGTTTAAAGATGGTTTTTTAATTCTAAAACACTAACCAAATAAACCCCAAAAATTCTTAAGAACCCTAGATTCATCATCGATCAAATTGATGTATCAATCAACGTTGTTAACAGAAACGATCATAGGGCTTTTGATCCCCAACTAAAATCGAGTGTATAGCAATGTTTAATTACCTGATTTGATGTAGAAAATGATAAGAACAAATGATGACCAGGTCACGACTAACGTAGCACTGGTTGGGTACCCAAACGACGATGTTAATCAAATTCATTGCACAGGTAGCTTCTAATGAACTCAAAGATGAAAAGCCCTCTGTTAATTTCGAGTTTGAAGCCTTGATTATAGTATTCGAATTGTTGCAGGTCGCGGTTAATGGAGAGAATCAAAGGAGAAGTTTGTGTTTGTTTCAGGTAGAATTGTGAGTTGTATTCGATTAGTGATTGATAGATGATCATTCAGGTTGGTTTAATTAGATTATTATTAGGTGTAAATGCTCAAACGGCTATACGATTTAAGGCTTCGGTTATGCGATTGTTTAGGTGATAACCGATGCTTTAACCTTGATTAAACGATGCGTTTAAGAACCAATTTGAGTTCTAGAACGGTTTGGAGACGTTTTTAGCTCATGAAACGACAAATTTTGAGGGTTTTGAAGTAGCTGAAGGGCCACCGGAGCTTCGCCGACGTTGGCTGCCGAAATTGCGGTTCAAATGGGGGTTTGGGTTGGGTTTAATTTATTTACACAAATGGTCCCTGTTGTTTCAAAAGTTATTATTTTATACCCAAACTTGAGTGTTAAAGTTTCTAAATTAACAAGATGGCCCCTTGAATTTAATCAACTTATTATTATTATTTATTATTATTATTATTATTATTATTATTTATTATTATTATTATTATTATTATTATTGCTATTTATTTATTATGTAATAATTAACATTATCAACTTTCAAATTAACGAAAATAAGAACAAATTAAAACAATTAAAACGATAAGCATAAGTAGCCCAAAAGTTTCATATATGGCAACAACGGTCCTTATAAGAATTAAAATGCTAACTTTAAATTAGCCCAAGATTACAAGATGTTACACTTCGTTTGTCATCGAAACTTGACCTTGAGATGATTCACCTTTCAATGCCTTACAATATTTATTTGCAATGTGATTTCTCAACGTTGTGTTTGCATCTTTTTTGAAAAACTTATGTCAAAACTTGCAATGAGCTTTGTTCGGACCGCTTGCCATTTGACATAAATCGTAATTGCACCATATTTCGAGGTTCCTATTCGTTGGAAGGATTGCTACCACCACGTTGCTTGAAGACGCATCACAACCAACAGAAGATTAAGCACTTGATGAAGCCATTTGAGAGAGTTTTGAGAGAGTTTTTTGTAAGAGAACGAAAGTATTGAGCGTTTTTATGATTTTTAATAGTAGAGAGCGTTTTAAGTTGTTGTGATTCAACCAAAATATCCAATACATATATATACTAACCTAATGGGGATATAATGGTAAAAAAAACACTAAAAAAAGTCAAAAATGGTCCAAAAGGTCAAAAAACGGCTATATAGCCGTTGGGTAACGGCTAGTATGCAAAACCGGTTTAAAAACCGGTTTGGGGGCCGGTTTGGGTACCGGTTTGGGGGCCGGTTTGGGAACCGGTTTGAATACCGGTTTGGATACCGGTTTGGAAACCGGTTTGAATACCGGTTTGAAACCGGTTTTAAATCGGACCGGTTTCTAAACCGGTTTGAACCATCAACACCCAAAACCGCATAGGAACCGACGGTTTGGGCCGGGTTGGAACCGGCGGTTTGGGCCGGGTTGGAACCGGTTTGGGTCAAAAACCGGTTCCGTTTTTTTTGACCGAACCGGTTCGGGAACCAGTTTTTTTACCACCTCTAGTTTGTGGTGAACTAAACACGAGTTAATTTTGGTTATTAACGTTAATTTACCAAATGGATATAATTCAAACGTAGTTAAACCCTTAAAGGATCGAACATATATATAAATCTATTCGTCACATGCCGTCAAGGATGCATGATAAAATGTTTTTCGACTTACTTTTAATGAGGACATGGGCGAAGTTTACTTCGGGCCCGCACCTCCTTCCCCCATTTTTTCGCTTAAATATGAAAAGTTATGTGTATTTCGTCCAATAAGTTTATACTTATTGAGTCCACCCTCCTAATTTGGGTCTCGATACTTTCGGCCCCTATATGTAGTTTCAAGCGCCGCCATGTGTATTTCGTCCAATAAGTTTATACGTACGTTTATACGTATTATTTTTAGGCCCGAGAAACTTTTTAGTATTATATTCAATGACACTGAGAAACATTTTAGTTATCTAGTATTCAATATTTGTTTTTTTAAGTATAATATAGAGTGATTTTGATTTATCATACATATTAAAAAAAATGACCCCAGTAAGAAAAATCTTAGATTCTTGAACATACGAAAGATCAAAGATCACAAACATGTAACTATTTTCGCCTTATAGAAAAATAACTGGTTTAAGGTCAAACCTATTTATCACGGATTTATAAGTTAGATTGTACATGTAGATTTATTTCATAAAATAACACTTATTATATTTATACAAATTAACATTATCTTTCAGGCTTGCGAGTTTAGTCAAACTCAACTAGAGCTTGTTTATTAAATAAAATCTTAGTTTGAACTTTTTTAATCTATTTTTGATTCAAGCTTTTTATGAGTTGATCACTGGTAACTCATGAAGAGCTCAACTTTTTTCTCTCTCTACATTCAACTCATCTTTATCAATTATAGTGTATTAATATACTTTTTCTAAGTAGTTTCTTTAAAATAAGTTATCATTTACTCTATTGGAGTTTTGGGATGCGACATAGGTCCACATAGAGGCATGGTTTATGTGCAAGCACCATCCCATCCCCATATTCATGGAAGAATATCCAATGAGATGCATGAATCCCATTTGACCACTCTATGCTTGTCTTCATTTGGCCCACACCTAGACATTTTTGTGATTCTCATGGTCCTCACTTATCTCAATTTTACAAGTGGCAATAGATATTGGATCTTTGAATAACAGTGCATATGGATAGGATTGGTCGTTTGCTTTAAATCCATGCGACGAATATAGAAAAAGAATTATCAATTATCTTACATCTAAATATAAAATATTTTTATGAATATATGTCACAGAAATACTATCGATGATCATTTAAATAGACCGTTTAAATAAGTTTGATTATCTTACAGGTAATGAATACTAGACACTTTAATATATAAGGGTTTGACCTTTTAATTTGTCCATCAAACACTAATTATATATACTACTAGACACTAATATATAAGGTTTGACCTTTTAGTTTGTCCATCAAACACTAATTATATATATTATGATGAAATCACATGTTAGGTTTAGCAGCATGTAAACCAATTTAGAAATAGAAATATCTAGTCTTTTTCTTTGCTAAATCATGTCTTGCACTTACAAAAAAGATTAATTTGTGGCCATAAATATTGTGTCGACCCCAATCCACAAATAAATTAGGTTTCCCACAAACCAGCACTAACCTTTGTATCTATTTGTAACCTATACACCTTTATTAGAGCAAAAATACAATTTTTTTAAATTCTCATTTACAATTTCTTTTACATTCACAAAGATACATAGAAGCAAGAATGTTTACGGCTTGGTTTGGTCCTTTGACAAAAATTCTAGAGTGAACCCAATTGCCAGAGTTACCACTCGAATCTGACCCCGCGGGCATCATGCGAAGAGGACCCACTAGGTTGGATGTGCCGGTTTTATTGGTTCTACGGATGGCAGCTTAAATAAAATTTTATTTATTTTTTATTTTAAATATAAGTTTAATAGAATTTTAAAATGATAAGGATGATTCATATAATAATACATACACGTGATTACATATTATGAGTTGAAAAATATAAATATTAAAATTTAAATGGTTTGTTCACCAGTTTTACTTTCAAACAGTTTAAAAGTTGTTATTTTGAATGAACGTTGTTTAACTTATTTAACATATTAAGTTCATATTAAAACGTTAAATGATAAAACAATCTATGATTATAATTATATGAACTTATATAACTACACATTTCAAAATGTTTAGAAAATACCCAAACAATAAAATTTAAACTATTCATGAGTTAAAAGTTAGAATTTAAACCAAACCACTAAACCACCAAAACAAACTTAACAAAACCATACATTAAACTATTTGGATCTAAAACTGTCAAACTGGTGTAGTTATTTTCAGTTTGCACGGTTGGATCGATCTCTAACGATTTTATCATCAAACATTTTTTATTGCATTTTCAGTTTTTTTATTATTATAAACACAATAGGGAATGCCAACCCAATTGGGTGGCTGAAAGAGTGAGTGCACACAAATCAAAGTTTGAGATCTTAATGATGACACGTGTGGTGTCACACGTGGACGCACAAGGTGAGGGTTTGTGTGCATGTCAATATGAGTCAGATCCTACGAGAAAATGTGTCTTGTTGTTTTGGATCACACGTCCCACAAAAATCATTTTGACTTCATTCTTATTTTAGGCATATATGATATATCCACCCAATAACTCTTTGATAACATAATTGGTTTTAATAGTTAAATTGAAGTACTCATAAATCATTGACTAATTCGATTATTTCAATTACTTAGAGCATTTACAACTCATGCTTTATAATTATGTGAGTGTGAGTCTTTAAATTATATGGGATAGTTTTGAGTGGTTGTGAGTGGAAGAGAGAGAAAATGTTACTGTTCATCTGTAAATTTAAGGTTTCACTGTTCAACCCTTATAATTTTTTTAATATTTTTGAAAGTGGTTGTGAGTGAAGGAGAGAGAAAAAGTAAAGAAAAGGGTAAAAAAATATATTATTTAATTGAAAGAAGAGAGAAGAAGTAGTGATTTTTAGTGTAATTTTATAGATAAAGATAAGGAATGGGATGTGAATGCTTTTATATAAGTATAGAATTTTGAGAAATTAAGTTGACACATCTCTTAAAAGAAGTTCGTACATCTGTCCTTATCCGTTTGTCTCTATCAGTCTCGAACATGATACTCACTAAAGGTAAGAAAACCACATGGCTCAACCTGAATCTTTTATTTTTTTAGCAAGTGTGACTGCAACCCAAAACCTTCCCTTATAAAACTTAAAGTACCTTATCTTAATCACTTGAGCTAAAAATCAGTACATAATTTAGTTTTTAATATGAAAAGATACCTAGTGATAATCAGAAAGAGTAAAATGATAGACTAATTTACCCCTAAATCTTAGCCTAAAACCTTAAAATCATCAAGTATGCTACTCAAAATTTAAATAGTCCATAATACGAACAGAACATAAATAAAATAGGGTCTCTTTATTTAGACACCCTTTAATTTTAAATCAACACCCTGTACCCTATACGCCGCGTATGGGTCCATACGCGGCGTATAGGGTACATTGTTGATTTAACGTTTTATACCCTATACGGCGCGTATGGGTCCATACGCGGCGTATAGGGTATGTTGTTGATTTGACGTTTTATACCCTATACTCACCGTATGGGACCATACGTGGCGTATAGGGTTTGACATTTTATACTCATACGTGACTTATGACCTATACGTGGAAGAGCTATACGCCGCGTATGGAACCATACGCGGCGTATAGCTTATATATTTATTTTTTTTTAATTTTTGAGTTTTTATTTTAATATATACAATATGAATACAATAATAAATTAAAATTAAAATATATAATTCGCATATTACAAATTATAAATTAAAATAAATTTATATAAGCCGGGGGTTCTCGGTTATTCTCTATTATTGCGTTGTATTCCGAGATACGAATCCTATACATAATCTCCCATTCTGCAGCACGTACGCTTCGGTTAAGAATCCAAAGATTACTTAATGTTGGCATCGGATAATCTCCTTCTAACTTAACGTGGACGAAATGATTGTTGTTGACATGAACAATCGACACGATATGATGAGGCATGACAGTTTTCGGATCAGCCCATAATGGGAAAAATGTTTGACAACCATTATTGCTTAGTAAATGAAGAATAACCCCAAACTTTTGAGCAACCACTAATCCCGTATACGGCATTATCATCCAATGTTCTTCTGGTGCAGGTTCCACACTTTGCCAATCGATGGTGTGACGTAATTCGTTATACTGTCCGGGGTACAAAGTATCGAAAACTTCTCTGTACTCCAATTCATGTCTGTCCAACTCTTCTAAAAGCTGTGTCCGCACATACATCCACTTATTTTCGTCAAACCCTAAGCCTAAAGCTATTGATCGAAAACCACAATTCCCATCGGGTCGGACATCTCGTATACGTGAAATATACTGATGAAAGATTGACGGAATCCAATTTTTTAACCTGTTTATATTGTTTAATTGGTTATCTCCGACAATCGAAGAAAACTCATTAGTACCCCGTGATACTTTAGATGATGTTGAACGACTACGTTGCATGGCAGGCTTCTGGGGCTTTACAGCTGAACTTGTTCTTCCGGAAATGTGAGACGCAATAAACGAGCTATGTCTCGGCATGTCGCACGTACTTTGTTGAGTGTCGTACTTTTGTTGTTGAACCTTTAACGTTGGACGACCGCGAATATCTGTTTGAACAACAGGCGCTTTTTTGTTATTTTTCCATGGATACACAATTTTTTTTATTTTTTCCACCAAACTAAATTTTACAGCTGCGGGTTGTGTCATTATTTGTTGTTTCACCCGTTCCATTTCTTCTTCAACATCAACTTTTTCATCCACCGTATATGATGGCTTAATGTTATCAAGCTTCGTCCAAAATACGTCAATTGCATCTAATGGAATTTTAGTGCCTGCATTATAAAGTATAAATTAATACATAATTTGTCACTTTAATAGAAAAATGATAATGATGGAGCGACTATTACCAGAATGTTCATATTTTTCCAGCCGACAAGCACAAGGCAAGCCACAACTAGTGAAAAGATGACAACCACATGTTGCATTTGCAGAGCGCATCACATGCAATTTAGTGTTTTCGGCAACTAATAAATCAAGAGCTATGTGTGAAACATTGCCTCTTAAGTAATCAAATAGCGGAAGTTTATGATGATTCATGGTTTTAATTTTGCTTGTCTCAAAGCTTTCTTTTAAATTTACCTCTTGTGCGTTCACCAATTGATCTACAAACTCCACAAGTCTATCCAGTGAGCTATTTGTTGATTTAAGATATCTTTTTAAATTTGCATGTTGACTCTCCACCCTATTTGTTGTGCGTTGGCCAAAATTGCGGTTCAAGTTAGTCCAGGCTGATACAAACATTTCTTTGTAACTCTCTAACCAGTTTCTGTTTATATATGACAATACCTCTGAAAATATAATAAATCACGCTTAAATTATATATTGAAAATATAATAAAACATAATTAAAATATAATAAAAACTTACTTTCTCGATTCGCTTCAACTAATCGTTCGTAAAGAAGGTTATAGTTATACTCGTAAATCTCCGCCGTGGGAGACTCACACAAACGTGCCCATGCATATTTAAACTTTCTCCAGTCATCTTTCGTAAAACTTGCTTTACAGTGTTTCGCGATATTTTCATCAATATGCCACCTGCATAAACACTTTGAAGCATTCGGAAACACTTTAACACATGCGTTCATTAAAGCGAGATCTCTGTCTGTTATTATGACGCGCGGCTCCATACACTTGCTTAACGTATCTTTCAATCTATTAAGCACCCATTCAAAATTATCTTCCCGTTCTTTGTTAATAAACGCATGAGCAACACAAAATGTCTTGTGTGTGGAGGTCACACCAACAATCTGAACAAACGGAAGCTTGTACATGTTTGTTTTATATGTAGCGTCTATCATCAGCACGTGCGGAAATGCACGCCAAGTGTCGTATGATTTAGGATGACAAAAAAATATATCTTCTACGACATTAGTATCGGGATCTTCTCGGGTGTAATAAACGTACCTTTTAATAGATAAAAGGTTTTCTAAGACTTGCATTGGTGTTTCACCGACTTTTCTTTCACTTCTTATCTTATATTGAGCGTTGTATACGTCTCTGGTTATTGATGCGTTATTAGGATTTTGCTTTTTAATAGCTGATAAGATGCTACGAGGCTCCATGTTCTGATCAGTAAGCTGCTCCACCAAATTGTATTCGTTTTGAGAAAACCTTCTTACAAAAGGATGCCCCTCCATATGTTGAGCAGGATCATGGTTATGTTCGTCACTTCGCACCTCTAATTTCCACGAACGACGTTTGTTGTCGTATATCCCTACCAATTTAAAAGGACATCCGATTTTTTTGCTACCAGATCGTCTAACTGTCGCTTTACTTTTGTGTTCGCCCGCACGATCACAGATAAGCCATACCTTTACGACCTGACCTTCTTTTTTCTTTGATCTTCGTGTAATAATAATGTAACCATTATCACGTCCTCTATTAACAGCCCAACAGACTAGCTCATCGAGAGATAAAAAATTTTGAGATGTTTCAAACGATACTTTTGTCGTTTGTTTTTCATCACTCGAGAGTATATTATTTTGTTGCGTGTCGTAAATTGACTCTCGGCAAAACTCAACTTCATCATCGGGAACATACGATTGGTTTAAATCTGGCAGTCCTGTCTCGTAAGCAGATTGAACGTACGCATCATCTTGATTACTATCCACCACGAACGAATATTCATTTGAATATTCATTTGAATATTCACCAAACAAATAGTTACCGTCCCAAAACGACATACCGAACGAATAAAAAGTGTGATATTTTGAGAGAGAAATACGTTTGGGATTTACAGGAATCGAAAGCATATCGAAAGTGTTATCGAAATCGTTGTTATATAGGTGAAAACGAATCTTGGGTCATGTCATATCGAAATAATTTATACGTGGCGTATGGGTCCATACGCCACGTATAGGATCCTATACGCAGCGTATGGGCCTATACGCTACGTATAGGCTTGCCACGTCTTCCACGTATAGAATCCTATACGCAGCGTATGTACCATGTAATCGTACATGGTACAAAAAGTACATCTGACACCACCAATTATTTTGTACTATACGTGGCGTATGGATCCATACGCCACGTATAGTGCAAAATAATTGGTCGCAAGAGGACTGTAGTGGTCGCATGAGCACCAATTATTTTGTATTATACGTGGCGTATGGGCCATACGCCACGTATAGTACAAAATAATTGGTCGCATTAGCACTGTACGTGGTCGCAAGAGGACTGTAGTAGAGGAGCTATACGCCGCGTATGGGTCTATACGCGGCGTATAGTTTATATATGTATATGTTTTTTTTAATTTTTTGAGTTTTAATATATATATAATTTGAATTAAAATTATTTATGTATGTATGTATGTATGTATGTGTGTATGTCTGTATGTATGTATGTCTGTATGTCTGTATGTATGTATGTATGTATGTATGTATGTATGTATGTATGTATGTCTGTATGTCTGTATGTCTGTATGTCTGTCTGTATGTCTGTATGTATGTATGTATGTATGTATGTATGTATGTATGTATGTATGTATGTCTGTATGTCTGTATGTCTGTCTGTATGTATGTATGTATGTATGTATGTATGTATGTATGTATGTCTGTATGTCTGTATGTCTGTCTGTCTGTCTGTATGTATGTATGTATGTATGTATGTATGTATGTATGTATGTATGTATGTCTGTACGTACGTATGTATGTATGTATGTATGTATGTATGTATGTAGGTATGTATGTATGTATGTATGTATGTATGTATGTATGTCTGTACGTATGTATGTATGTATGTATGTATGTATGTATGTATGTATGTATGTATGTATGTATGTATGTATGTATGTATGTATGTATGTATGTATGTCTGTACGTACGTATGTATGTATGTATGTATGTATGTATGTATGTAGGTATGTATGTATGTATGTATGTATGTATGTATGTATGTATGTATGTATGTCTGTACGTATGTATGTATGTATGTATGTATGTATGTATGTATGTATGTATGTATGTATGTATGTATGTATGTATGTATGTATGTATGTATGTCTGTATGTCTGTATGTCTGTATGTATGTATGTATGTATGTATGTATGTATGTATGTATGTATGTATGTATGTATGTATGTCTGTATGTCTGTATATATTTACAAAGATAAACATAAACTGATAATAAACATAAAAGATAAACATAAACTGATAATATATTTACAAAGTTTTTAAATTACATAACAAAATAAAAATTACAATACAAAACTACGGGGAGTCAGGGTAATCTCGAGGCGGTGGCAACGGCGGAGGATCAGTACCAGAACGCCGCGCCATCTCTGACTGAACCTGCCACTCCATCAGATCCTCAACGCGATCGAGCCGTCGACTCTGCTGCCGTAAGCTCCTAGACATATCCTGCAACAATGTCTCCACACGTGCAGGCAGCCTCACCTCTCTATAAATATGTCGTGGGATCTGAGGCTGAGGAGGCGGCTGATGTGGCTGAGGAGGCGGCTGATCATGTGGCTGCTCGTCCGGTGGTGGCTGATCATGCGGCTGCCCGTGCTGCTGCAGTGGATCGACAATGCCGAGCTGCTGAACTGGTGCCGGCTGCCAGATCTCCCCGGGTCGAAGAGAGAATCGTATGCCAACGGAAACTGGCGTATAATACGCATGCCGAATAGCGTACGACGATCTAATCTCACCGGCTCGATCGGCGGAGACACGTCACCAAGATGCCGAGGAAGATAACCTAAAGATCGGGCAATCAACGTGATGTACGCGCCGCCGTACACCGCTCCTCGCTCCTGCCGATGATAATACGAAGCAAAATACTCCGCCAAACACCTCGCCAGGTTACACCTGGTCCCCGTAATCAAACAGTATAAGTAAAATAAGTCGGGAATGGTACACCACTCCCGACTCTTGCCACGTCCCGTGATGGACGTGGCGATCATCCGATGCAGATAACGGATGAGAGGATCTCGAATGCCGGTGACCCTGCCCTTAGTCCTCTGAAACGGACCTCCGG
Source organism: Flaveria linearis (assembly GCA_024085815.1). Lineage (NCBI taxonomy): Eukaryota > Viridiplantae > Streptophyta > Magnoliopsida > Asterales > Asteraceae > Flaveria > Flaveria linearis. The sequence continues at coordinate 1,451,824 of CM044009.1, read as the reverse complement.
CAATCTCAGGCCACCACTCTCTCAATGTGCCCTCCTCCATCTCAGTAATACCCTCAGTGAACAGAGGGGTAACAGTCTCCGGCTCATAATAAAGCCCAGAGACAACTGCAAACTGCTCAATGGACATCTGATGTGCATGTCCACAAAGCGTAAAAGATATCTCCGATCGCTCATCGTCCTCCACCATCTCATCTGGACGAATATATGTAAATGTGGATAAAAACTCCACTACCAGCTCACGGTGGGACGGTAAGAATGCGATCTCAAAAAGACGTCTCCACGGCGTATCGTCTCCGATAATAGCAGCAAGACGATCGCGCTCTCCCAACTCAGCCATCACCTCCCAATCTACGGCCTTTTGATGACCGATCTTCATCCGAATAAATTTTGAGCACTTAGCGTGCTCAACGGAACCGGCATCAAACTGCAGCCAAGGATGCTCGGCAATATGGTCAACAACGTCAGCCTCAATCTCAGAATCGGAAGACATATCTGCACAGGTGAACAAATAGGTCAAAAACAACGTATACGTATCTATATATATATACACATATACATATATATATGTATATGTATATGTATATGTATACGTATACGTATACATATATGTATATTCGTCCAGATACATATACATGTTATATGTGTATATAACATATACATGTTATATGTATATATGTACATATACATATATGTATATGTATATGTGTATATACATATATATGTATATGTATATGTATATGTATATGTATATGTATATGTATATGTATATGTATATGTATATGTATATGTATATGTATATGTATATGTATATGTATATGTATATGTATATGTATATGTATATGTATATGTATATGTATATGCGTATATACATATATATGTATTGTATATATATTTACCCTATACGCCGCGTATAGGGCTATACGCCGCGTATAGGGTAGCAGCGTATGGGTCACAGGGCAACGTATAGGTCGAACCGACCCTATACGCCGCGTATAGGACTATACGCGGCGTATAGGGGACCCACGTATGGCACCCAAGTCGCGTATTGCAATACCCTATACGCCGCGTATATATCTATACGCCGCGTATAGGGTAAAAACCAATGGGTCTTCGTCCCCAACCAAAGAACTATACGCTGCGTATAGCCCTATACGCGGGGCTGTACCGGCGTATAGTTCTTTAATCCAGTTTTTAAATCACGCATTTTGGGGCATAAAACACTACTTTAACGTTTAAATCAATGAACGATTAACATAATAATGATGTATGAACAATAATACGTACCTGGATGTTGAAAAATTGAAGATCAATACGTGTAGTATAGTGCTATACGAGAGTGTTTTTTTTGAAGTGTGTGTAAAAAATAGAAAATTTGAAAGATATAGTAAGCCGAGGATCTATACGCCGCGTATGGGACCATACGCGGCGTATAGCTTATATTCTTTTTTAAATCGACACCGACCTATACGTGGCGTATGGACCTATACGCCCCGTATAGGTGAAGTGATGTGACGTCGGTTGTCAGTCATTAATGTCGCATTAATGGTCGTACCCTATACGCCGGGTATGGGCCGCGTATGGACCCATACGCGGCGTATAGGGGGGTGTCGATTTAAAAAAGTGGGTGTCTATTTATTAGGACCCATAAAATATATAAAGAAAAGGTATCTTATCTTGTCCTTTAAAATCATTCACGTCAGGTTTTTTATCCCTATATTTATAATTATATCAAAAATCATTATTTTTTCTCTACTATTTTAATAAAATAATATTTTTATACTTTTATCATTATATTTTCTCTCTCCTCTACTCACAATCACTTCTAAAAATATTAAAAATTTATAAAGGTTGAACAATAATTATTAAATATACAGATAAATAATAACATTTCTATTTCATTCATTCACAACCATTTACAATCACTCTTAAAAATATAAGAAATACACTCGTGTAGAAATAATAATATGTTGGGCAACATGTTATTTCTATAATTAAATTTTTGCAACAATTTTTAGGTAAATTACCCTATACATGAAAAGAGCAACTGCGATGAACAGTATTTCGAGGGCATTTTTGGTATTTCACTTTCTCCTCGGGTTGCGCGCGTTGTTTTTATCATGCCTTTTTGTCTTTATCAGTGACCAGATGTCTGTCTTTCTCTCTCGCCGCCGCCTACACTACGACTGCCCACCGCCACCGTGTGCGCCGTGACCGACTGCACCGCCACCGCTTGCGCTATCACCAGGTTTATCGGCCCAGGGTTGTAACATCTTGTAATTTTGGGTTAATTTAAAGTTAGCTTTGTTAAATTCTTGTATGGACTAATTGTGTCATTCATGAAACTTATGGGTTTGCTTATGCATATTACTTTAGTTGGTCTTTTAATCCCTTAATTTTAAGATTATAATGAGAATTATTATACAATAATAATAATAATAATAATAATAATAATAATAATAATAATAATAATAATAATGATAACTAATAATAATAACAATAATAAAAAATTGTTATCAATAAGAATTATTAGAAACTAAACATGTATAAAACTTTGTTTTAAAAGTCTAGGGGGTTGTAACGCAAATTTTAAAACTCCAAAAGAAATCTTTTAACATGAAATAACAAAATAAAAACCACAGGGGCTAATTGTGTAAATGTTAAAAACCCAAACCAAACCCCCTTTTACCCGATTTTCCGGCCACAAACTCCGGCCACCCTCCGGCCGGTGTCCGGCCACCCTCCGGCCGGTGTCCGGCCACCTCAAACCGCGAGAAATTGATCATTTTAGCATCCAAAACCGGTTTCAAAACTTTCCACAACATGATTCGAACATGTATATGACCATTAATGGAGTTAAAACGTCGGTTACAAAGCTCGATCGAGAGCATAACCGATGCCTTTACTCCATAGCCGTTCGAGCATTAAATCTTAATAATAATCTAATTAAACTCACGCACACAACCATCTAAGTAATTCTCAACGTTCACGACCCTCAATTTCACCTGAAAACACACCAACAAACCAATTCGATCATCACCATCATCGCAAGTCTGCAACCAAGTCGAAACCTATCCCTACGCCAATTTGATTTGAAATTGATATAGGGCTTTTCATTAAGATCATTGTTCGAAGCTACCCTCGAGTTTAATTTGGTTATCGTTTGTTGTTGCTCATCGGTTGGACTCAAGGCAACCGCGACCTGTTCTTCGTATCGTATACCTTCAATCCATCATCAACCGGGTAATTAAACACACCTACACACTCAGTTTCACGTGGGAAATCAAAGCCCTAAGTTCGATTTCATAAACAACATTAAATTGTTGATCAATTTGGGTTAAAATCAAACTAGGGTTCATGGGTGATTTGGGGGAATTGGGTTAGAGGTGTTTAAAATCACTTGGAACCAAGTGATACCGCGGCTGTATGCCTTGGTTCACTGGTTCCCCGCTTGCTTGTCCACCTTGAGGTCCCGGGTTCGAACCCAGACACACTCATATTTTCTTTAAAAGGCTTTTTCAGCCTTAAAATAATTATAGAAAATTTTAGGAAAATATAAAAATGGTATTTGTAAACTTTAAACATTCTTAAAGTCACCACATAATTTTCTGTAAATTTTTCAAAAATTTAAGTAATTATATATCTTTTAATAAGATATTATAACAAAGGTTATTTTAGGTTATTTCTTATAATATGGACTTTAAATAATAGTATAAATTGATAAATTTTTATTGGTCCAAACGTTCGTTTCAAATAATATTGTTTAAATTGTATTTATTTCTTTTAGTTATAAAACTTTGTTCTATACATTTTCCAAATTATTATAAATGTTCTTTTCACATCATGAAATAAAACATAAAAATATAATTTTCAAGAAACCATGAATGATTTTCAATTGTTAAAGGTAAATATTTGACAAGCCCCAAAATCCACTTAGAACCTAGTCCTCGTTGATTCGTTAAACTCGTTACAATAAAACTTAAACCTTGTAATTGTGTCAATTTAGGAGCCTTGTGACGGTTTACGTTGGAAGGACGATTATTATATTTCTTATTAATCATCAATAATATACTTATTCATCATGTGAGTATTTCTATACCCATTTTATTATTTTCACACTTTTGAGTGAACACGTTATATTATAAACTTTGCACTTGTAAACACGTTTGATTCTTGTAAACCTATGGCAATTTACTTGTATGTTGTGGTTAGTTGAACTTTGTGACTACCATGTAATGTCGAATATATGTACAATCATTAACTATTGCTAGTCTAGCGAAGTCATAGATCTATGGGCCAGACAAGCCTGCTTGGTTGATCCAAGTACACTTAGCTAATCGTATATACTTTTAAACGTTTGAGACTTGTAAACTTTGTCGAGGTTTGATTGTGCATTTCTGTCTTACATCCCTAGTTTCCTTTGTTCTCTAATTTACAACATGAATTGCCATCTTTTATATACTTATGTATTACAAACTATGGAAATCTCACCAACATTATTGTTGACCTTTTATTTTTAACATGTTTCAGGAAATGCTCAAGTTTGATTGATATCTTGAAGTGCTTCACATCTAGGGATCAACCTAGTTAAATAAACGAAATAAATTGGATTGTCACACCTTATGTTATGTTATTTACTTTCTTTGAGACTTATGTTTGTAATGGTACAATTGGCACTTATGATTAATATATATTTGGGTTATTAATAGCGTTATATGGCTGTGAACGACCTTAACCCTCACACCTCGACGTTTCCGCCGTCAAGGTTGGGGTGTGACAAGGGTCTTCGATTTGTTTTCGATGCCTTTTTATATGTTACAGCTTACACCCACTTCCTTATTTGTGCTACCGGTCCTCCTCGTCTCCGTCGTTGTATGCCGACGGCTAAGGCTTTGGGGTTCTAGGCATCGCACGAAGACCGGTGCCGTCTTACGGTTGCAACAGTTGCTCCGCCACCGTGACCCACCACCGCCGCTACGGGCCGTCGTTAGTGCACGCCACCGCTACCGGCGATACCCGAAAAGGTTAGCCATGGCGGCAGTGGTTTTGCACTCCGGGCACCTCCTTCTTTCCCGATCTACACCATGCATCACCCGTTTCGCGGTTGTGGCTTCGTAGTGGTGGTGTTGATGGTTAGGGTCTTGACGGTGGTGGTGGTGGCGGTGGGGTTGTTGACGGTGGCGGTGTTGAGGGTAGGGGTCTTCACGGTAGTGGTGTTGACGGCGGCGGTTTTCATGGTCGTGCTCTTAATGGTGGGCCTTTTGATGGTGGTGGTCTTGATTGTGATGGTATGACCACTTCTCCTGCTCCTTCTTCTCCTATATATGAATAAACGAAGGTGATCAACAGTTGATTTGGTTTGTTTATCAAATTTTTAGATCTGGAAAACAAATTTTGTTCGGTAATGATGAGGCCTTTTTCACCTCAGAACCTGTTAAGATCTGTTCTGTTAGGGTTCTGTTGCTTTGTTCGATGATGATGAGGAAGGTCTCACCTGAGAACAGATTGGATCCGATTAACCTGTTTCTCAGGGCGTTGTTGTGAAATTTTCACATCTACATTATTTTTGGTTTTGTGATGATGAGAATGTCTCATCTAAGAACCCAAGTTACTTATTATCTACATGTTCAAAAGGCAGATGTAATAAGTTGTTGGTTTCGTGGTTTAGCCTGATTTCTCTGGTTTGGTGATATAATAATATGGCTATGAGGAATTCGAGAGAAAAAATCGTTGTCTTGGCGTAGCAAACACGTTTGGTTTGCAGCCACAACGAGAAGTCGGATCTGAGCCAAGGGTTGAAACTAGGATTGTACTGGTGATTATCGACTTTAGAATACTCGCGCAACGTGCGAGGTTGAATTCAACTAGTTACATAAATAGTGCATTATCACATGTGATTTGACCTCTAGTAACATTATCAGAGTCTAAGATTAAAAAGTTACATATTTGGTATATGCCTTTTATTTTATAACAATGTTAGGTTTCAAAAAAAAAACATAACTTACATTAAAAAATAATGTTTTAAGTAAGGTTAAAATTCCAATCTAACGTTTGGATAACTGCATGTATTATTTATGTAATTAGTCAGATTAAACTAAAAGTCAAAGATATTAAAACTCAACCCCTCCACCTTGTCCTTGCTCGTACACACTCACCCTTTTCTTGAAAAAATCCACTGCATATAACCATTGTCGAAATTGTCGACTAACCAAATATTGATGCCAAAATCGTGATGTTTTATGTGATGTTTCCGAGGAATAATGAAAAAGCATGGTGTGGTTTGCTCTATGCGACGGAGAAGGACACTAGTTCATTCAAGGGTGTTGGTTTTGGGCATGGGTGGTGGTGTTAGTTTTGGGCTTAGTGCAATGAAATTGTGTGAGAACGCTTACGATATGGTTTGGGAGTGGATCTCAAAAGGGCTGGGGGTGCATGAGTGGGTAGGGAGTTGGTGTTGGCAGTAATTGCTAGCTTGATTCACAAGCCAGTAAAATTGAATGATCTAAGTTGACAAGTCGATCAAGTTAGATTAAGTGTCTATATTTAATATGACTCTAACAAGTTGGTTAGATCATAAAGTTTAGTAATTCTAATTATATTCGAATAGGTTTAGTTTTTAGTCTATAAATACCTAGCCGGATGTTAGGGTTGTGTACTAGTTGTAACTAAGATATTGAGTTGAGTTTTCTTGGTTATAATAAATCAATCAGAGTTGGCCAATTGCTCTTGTTTTTTATATTGATTCTGGACTTGAGTTGGGTTGAGTTTTAGTTATTTTTCTCATTTTGTTATTTTAGTCCGAGTAATTACTTAATTAGCTCATGAAGTTTTATAAGAAAGATGTGTACTAATCACTTCTACTTTTTTAAGAAATATAGTCTTAAAACTTAGTGTTTACAAAATTAAAATCATATAATTCAAACATGACAAATCTAATTACTATCAGAAAAATAAACTCAAAACTATACAATGCAGAACTTAAATCCACAATCATTCACTTAAAGAACACACCATTTGTCATCTCTCTATCTATTTTTTTAAATACGCATAACTTAAACATGTAACTTTTAATTTAAACCTTAAAATACGTGACTATGACCAAATCACATATAGTATACAAGTAATTAACTGTTATATCAATAAAATTAAAGGGTGAGGATAATTGGCCAATTGGGTACGCTCACCTTGTATGGGTACCACGTAACATCACCAATAAGGACCTCATTTGATTGTTTGTCCCATCCTTTTTCTGTTCATTCTAGAAAAGGACGTATTTATATTTCATTTTCTTATTTTTTTTTCCGTTTGATTCACAGAATTTTCAAGATTAAAATTGGAATTGGAAAATTTTTGTTTGGTTGAATGGTTAGCCATTATATGGAAATAAAATTAGAAATTTTTCACATATTAATTGAAATTCATATTCCTTCCACTTACTTATATAATGTTTAACAATCCAATGAAATATTCAAAATTAACATTTTAATTTCAGTTAAAATTGATCAACCAAACACACCAGTAATTTTAACAAAATTTTAATTTTATTTTTATTTTCAATTTCAATTATTTTACAAAACATTTTGTAAACCAAATGAAAACTTAAAAAACTTTTAAACAAGTTATAGGGTAAGGTGTACTACCACGGGTAACAGTGCTTTATTAACACTTTTATCAGTCATATAACACCATACTTATCGTATAACACATGATATAGTTTTATCAATATTGCGTGACTAGGACTTCGGTGTATCATAAAAGCACCCATAATATGATAAAGTGGGCCCCACTTTCATGCGGATGTTACTTGACCCGACCCGAGAAAACTCTATAAATACCAATATACCATACCAATCGCATCTTCCTCAGGCTTAAAGCAGCAAACACTGTTGAAACTTGAAAGTTGAAACCCTTGTTACGATTCGAGATGGTTCTAGAACCTTCTGTTAACAACCCCAAACCTCCGACCACCGAAACGATCAAATTGTTGTGCAGTTACGGTGGTCGTATCCTCACTCGCTATCCCGACGGCAAGCTGCGGTACTACGGTGGCCACACGCGTGTTCTCGCCGTTGCTCGATCCATCACTTTCTCCGGTGAGTAATTGATTCGTTATGTTTGAATTGGCTCAATTGAGTGTGTTCTTATAGTGTTTGATTGGAGGATTTGGATTATGAATGGAGATTTGCTTGTGATTTACAGAATTGATGGTGAAACTCGGTGAATTGTGCGGGAAGACTGTGAGTTTGAGGTGTCAATTGCCGACGGAGGATCTAGATGCGCTTGTTTGTGTAACATCTGATGAAGATCTGGCGAATCTCGTTGAGGAATATGATCGAACAGCTTGTGTACAATCGATGAAAATCAGAGCGTTTCTATCACCTCCGAAGAAATGTTCTCCGTCACCGTCGCCGTCGATGTCTCCGGCTCCGTCCACCGCCTCTGGTTCTGGATCTGGATCTAGCTCCTCCGCCGGTACACCGTCGGCGTCACCGGAATCTCCATCTCTGTCGGCTTACTCCGCCGTGAGATTTCCTGTTACCGTCGTGAATCCGTGTGTCTATACACCGTGCAAACCGCATGCAAAAGATCCATTCTGCTACAACAAAGTCACCGGAAAGCTTCATCGTTACGGTTATCGGAATTACAATCGGTTTTGCCTTGTTCCTGATGGAAATCATTGGCAATAACAGTTTTAGACACATAATCCGTAAGTGGATCAAACTCAAGAATTAATAGGGAGAATAGAGTAAGCCTTGGGGCAATTTTCTCATATTTTCATTGAAACCAAATCCTACTTTAAATACACAATGCAATGCAGAAAATAAGGGAAACATGGATGCGTAATGCATGGGAAATGAGGGAAACATGGTTTAGTGCATGCAAATAATAAAATGTGGGTGATGAACTGGCAGCCACTTCTCCAAGTAAACAAATGAATTATTCTTGCAACTTCTTCGGAATTTTGGTAAGTCTTTTGGGCCGGTTCAATAGCTCCTTCGTTGGGCCAGTCTCATCTTGCCTACTTGGGCTGCTTCCCTCGGGTTGATGCGTATCAACTGCCCCCTGCTGAGAAAGGACATTGTCCCCAATGTCGAATGATGGAAATCGAGCCTTCACTGTCTCTAAGTCCTCCCATGTTGAGTCTTCCATTGATTGCTTTAGCCACTTGATTAAAACTTCTGTTTGTCCCAGGTCTCCCACGCGAACATCCTCGATGCTTTCCGGCTTTAAGTCTTCCAAATCTTGATTACCAAAAACCTCGATGTTGCCGGTGTTAGTAGTTGGTGTCCCGAAGCACGGCTTGAGTAATGACACGTGAAACACGGGATGGATTTTTGAGCCTTCTGGCAAGAGTAATTTGTATGCAACTTTGCCGATTCGTTGCACTACCTTGTAAGGACCAAAATATCGACGTGAGAGCTTGTGATTCTTTCTGTTCTGGACCGATGATTGTCGATATTTTTGCAGCTTTAAGTAAACCCAGTCATCGACATTAAATTCCTTATCCAAACGCTTTTTGTTAGCCTGTTTTGCCATTCTGTTCTTCGCCTGTTCGATGGCCAACTTTAAAGCTGCAATGATGCGTTGATGAGTGATTAGCGACGTTTCCAATGATGCATTTTTCGTCGAGCCTGGTACATAATCATGGATGGACGAAGCCTCATGTCCATACATCGCCTTAAAGGGTGACATTTGTATTGCCGAATGGTAATGCGTGTTGTAGGAAAACTCGGCTAAATACAAGTACTGCTGCCACTTTCTTGGTTCATCCATCACATACGCACGCAAGTAAGATTCAAGACATCGGTTTACTACTTCGGTTTGGCCATCGGTCTCGGGGTGATACGCACTCGAATGTAGTAACTTAGTTCCCATGAGTTTGAACAGCTCCTTCCAAAATCGACCAATGAACAGCGGATCGCGGTCGGACACTATGGTTTTTGGTAGCCCATGCAGCCGATATATTTCTCTCATGAATGTAGCGGCTAGTGAAATGGCAGTGTAATGAGGTGACAACGCGATGAAGTGAGCGAACTTGGACAGTCGATCTACAATAACCCAAATGGCCGATTTTCCTTTGGACATTGGCAAGCTCGTGATAAAATCCATAGAAATATCGAACCATGGGGCTGCGGGTGTCGGTAAGGGCTGTAGAAGGCCATAAGGTTTATGAGTTGGTACCTTAATTGCTTGACAAATTGAGCAGTTTCGAACAAATGCAGCCACGTCTTTCTTGATGCCCAACCATGAAAACGAAGTAGTGATGCGCTTAATCGTTGCCGTAACTCCCGCATGACCGCCCAAAAACGAGGAATGAAATTCCTCTAGCAACTGTTGACGTAAATGTGGAATCGGAGGAACCATGATTTTTCCATTTACGTAAACTAAGCCATCCCTCCATGCATGGTTTGGAAATAATAATGGTTGCTCTTGTATTGTTGCCACCAACTGTTGACCATTAGGGTTTTTAGAAAAAAACTCCTTGATTGCTTTTAACCAATCAGCAGTAGGGTATGAAATAGCAAATAGTGTGGGTTGTTGAACCCTACTGAGAGCATCGGCAACATGGTTCTCCTTACCTGGCTTATAATGGATTTCGAAATCGTACCCCATAAGCTTCGTGACCCATTTCTGTTGTTCTGGTGTCTGAATGGTTTGAGTCAATAGATGCTTCAGACTGTGGTGATCTGTGTGAACGCGGAATCGGCGACCCAAGAGGTACTGGCGCCATTTTTTGACCGCTTCGGTAATGGCGTAAAGTTCCTTCGTGTAAGTCGATTGCCCTTGCATGGTAACACACAGTTTCTTACTGAAGAAGGATATGGGTCGATTTTGTTGAGACAAAACAGCCCCAATCGCGTACCCCGACGCGTCTGTAGTCACATCAAACGGCTGGGAAAAATCAGGTAGTGCTAGCGTGACGAGGCGTTGCATGGTTTTCTTTAATTCTTCGAATGCTTCAGTCGCCCGATCATTCCATGCGAAATCTTTCTGTTTTAACAGATCCGTCAAAGGAGCCGCGATTCTAGCATATTGATTCACGAAACGCCGGTAATAACCTGTTAATCCCAGGAATGCCCGGAGTGTGGTGAAGGAGTCTGGTCTCGGCCATGCTTGAATTGCTTCTATTTTATCGTTTTCCGGTTCGACGCCATTACCAGAGATTTTATGGCCTAAAAATGACACCTCCATGACGGCAAAAACACATTTGGACGGCTTGGCGGTGAAATTGTTTTGCAACAGTGTTTTGAAGACATAGGTCAAGTGTTGGTAGTGTTGCTCGATGGATTGGCTGTAGACTAAAATGTCATCGAAAAAAACTAGCACAAACTTGCGTAAAACGCTTCGAAACAAATCGTTCATGGCTGCTTGAAATGTAGACGGTGCGTTCGTGAGTCCAAACGGCATCACCAAGAATTCGTAATGACCGTCGGCGGTCCGGAAGGCGGTCTTGTGAACATCCTGTTGGGCTACCCGTATTTGATGATAGCCGGCTCTTAGATCAATTTTGGAGAAGACTTTCGCTCCGTATAATTCGTCCAAGAGTTCGTCGATTGTCGGTATGGGGAAACGATCACGAACCGTTACTGCATTCAACGCCCGATAGTCCACACAGAAACGCCACGAGCCATCCTTCTTTTTAACAAGGAGAACCGGGGACGAAAATGGGCTGTGACTCGGTTGGATAATGCCGTCTTGTAACATTTCTTCGATTAATCCCGTCATGATCTGTTTTTGGTAATGCGGATAACGGTATGGCTTGACATTCACCGGTGTAGACTCGTTGGTAAGGGGAATATGATGATCATGTGGTCGTGTAGGGGGTAGGGTATGGGAGGGTTGAAACAATTTGGCATAGGTGTGAAGTAAGGAGGAGATAGTGGGGTCGGTATGGGTAATAGTGGTTGGTTCCTGGACAGTATGTGGTATATGGGACATAAACATTGTGTGTAAGGAGGAAATAGAATCTCTTTTGAAGAGATTAGACAGTGAACTGGTGGAAACCTGTTGGTTCATGGGCTCTCCTCTAATGGTGCATGGTTTACCATCCTTAGTAAAGGAGATTTCCGGGATCGAAAAATCAGCCGACAAACGGCCTAAGGTACTCAGCCATGTAATGCCTAAAACAACATCCGCACCTTCTACCGGCAAGATAAAAAATGGAAGTTGAAATTGGCTTTTGTTGATGACTAGTTTTACCTCTGGACAATAGTCGTTGCATTGAATAAATTGACCGTTGCCCACCATCACAGAGAACGGTACGATGGACTTGGATTCCAATTGTAGCTGAGACGCGATCCGAGGCTGGAGTATACTGTGGGTACTACCACAGTCGACGAGGACCGTGACTGGTTTACCGGCAATGTAACCCGTTACCCGCAATGTTTGTGTAGAGGCTAAACCAAAGAAGGCGGCATCGGAAAGGGACATCATTTTGGGTTGAGTTTGCTCGGCGGATGGCGGTGGTTCGGTGTCGATAGGGTCTGGTTCGTTGTCGTCATTGTCGACGATAAGTAGGAATTGAGGCGGCGAGCATTTGTGTCCCGGTGTATAACGTTCAGGACACCGAAAACATAGTCCCTCTTTCCGTCGTTGGGCAATGGCCTCCGGCGAGAGCCGGGTGATGGGTAGCGATGGTGAAGATTTCATGGGTGTGGGTAGTAACGGCGGTGATGTTTTAGTGTTTGCGTGGGATGGGGATGATACGGTAGAGGAGGAATTAGTAGATGGGGCCCAAGAAGTGGAAGTGGGTTTATTATATAAAAATGTTTAGGCTTTGTATTAGGGTGTAGCTTGTCCTCAATTAATCGGGAAAGGGCACAGGCCTCGTGAAGGGAAGTCGGCTTGTGAAGGGCCAACTCATTCTGAATGTCGGTGCGTAGCCCGGAAATATAGCAATTTTGTAGAGCCTCGCGTGTTAAACCCGTGACTCGATTGCTGATTTTTTCAAAGTCTGTTTGATACTCGGCAACGGTGGCGGTTTGACGCAATTTAAAGAGTGTGGCCTGGTGGTTTTCGTATGAGGAAGGCCCGAAGCGTAACTCGAGTTCACGTTTGAAGTCGTGCCACGAACCGAGTAGGCCGTTGTTTGTTAGGCTTTGGTACCATGATAACGCGTCTCCGATGAAGTGAAAGGCTGTTAGTTCAACGCGTTCTTCGGGTGGAATACGGTAGTAATTGAAAAAATTTTCGGCTTGGAATACCCAACCGAGGGGGTTGGAACCATCGAATAGAGGGAGATTGATTTTGGGTGGTTTAGGGTGAGCCGGACGGTTGATAGCGGAGGATGACGAGGTGTCTTCGGTTGATTTGGATGATTCGTATCGGGGTTTGTCGGCGGCTAATTGTTCAGAAAGTTTGGCGATATTCGTAGCAAGGTTGGTGGTGGTTTCAATAAGGGTGGATAGTTGTGTGGTAGTGGCGGTTGAGGCGGTATGGGTGGCGGTGATCAACTGTGACAGTTGGTCGGAGATGGAGACTGGTAGGTCGTCACCGGAAGTGTCACGACGAGGAGGCATGGTGGAGGTGATTCGGGAATGAAAGCACCAAATGGTAGGTAATCCGTAAGTGGATCAAACTCAAGAATTAATAGGGAGAATAGAGTAAGCCTTGGGGCAATTTTCTCATATTTTCATTGAAACCAAATCCTACTTTAAATACACAATGCAATGCAGAAAATAAGGGAAACATGGATGCGTAATGCATGGGAAATGAGGGAAACATGGTTTAGTGCATGCAAATAATAAAATGTGGGTGATGAACTGGCAGCCACTTCTCCAAGTAAACAAATGAATTATTCTTGCAACTTCTTCGGAATTTTGGTAAGTCTTTTGGGCGGTTCAATAGCTCCTTCGTTGGGCCAGTCTCATCTTGCCTACTTGGGCTGCTTCCCTCGGGTTGATGCGTATCACATATAAACAACAAAATCAACGTATTAATCTAATAGAGCTATAGAGGCAAAGTTGAAGTCATTCAAACGGTGATTCATGGAGAAATTTTGAGAAATAAACAATCTGATGGTGAGATTATGCGATGTATGACTGGCTGTATATAATTATAGTGTGCGGATCTGTGTTTTCTTAACGATCCTTTGATCATTTCAATGGCAATGATTCAATGAACGGTAACAAGAATCTTTAAATTTTGTTTCAAATTTCCATATTCATGAATGCATCTAGAGTTTGATCTTGTTTCGATTATCTTCTTCGTTGATTGTCATCGTTAATTGCTGTTGCTTGCTGGCTCATAGTCGCAATAATCTCATTTGATCTGTTGCTTACTAATTGAGCAGTTAACATGATGCACTTGTATTTACAAAAGATAAATTGTAGTTTGTAGGTCAAGTGGCGTGTGTAATTCAGGATCTGTTTGGAAATCCTTTTACTAATTATAAATTATTGATTTAATCATACATGTCATTGAAAAAATGCAGGTTGAAGGCATTAGGGGAAGATGCATGATTACAACACGAATATGCTTGCAGGTATGTGCATCTGCATGGGGAGAATTTAATATAACTTTAATCATATAAGTGAACATTATTTTGGGTAATATCTGAGAAAATTCTTAGGAAACAATAGATGAATTTGTGAATGAGTCAAATTATTATAATTTTAACTTGTTTTGCCGCCTCTTGCCTTGAAAGAATTCACACGCGGCCACCAGCTTTCCCAAAATAAGGGGCAAACTCAGAAAATCGTCTCCTGCCCCTTTATAACTTGCTATCCTCTTACCTAACAGGCAAAGATTTGCCTCCGTGGAAAGGATGATTCGTTCGGATCGACATGAGAGCCCAACTACATTGCATTGCCAGAATCCATGTTGTATATTTGAATAAGGAAAGTCATAGCTGATGTGTTTTTACAATCAAAACGAAATATATAAAAATGACTAAATTGGAGGGACAAGGGCAAAAATTAATAATCCCTCATTCCCTCTGATCAGGGAACTTGTGTTCGAAAGTTAGGCAGTCAATGTTCAGTTGGTTAACGGTGGAAAAGATCAAAGCTCGTCTATCCTCATGGAAAGCTAATAGCTTATCGTTTGGTGGTAGGCTTACTTTGGTAAAGGCGGTTCTGGGTAGTATTCCCTTGTATTATCTTTCTCTATTTAAAGCACCGGTGATCAACAAAATAGAGGGCATAAGACGGGATTTTCTCTGGGGCGGTTCAGATACGAGATCTAAAATTAAATGTGTCGCTTGGAAAAAGGTGATTGCCCCAAAACAACTAGGTGGGCTTGGAGTTTCGAGTATTAAAGATTCAAATATGGCTCTTTTAGCTAAGTGGCATTGGAGATCAAGAAAGATCAAATGCTTTTTGGGTGTCAGTAAGCAAAGCAATACATCACCAACCGCGAAAACAAAGCTTTATTCTCTTAAAAGCATCAATTCATGGTATATTGAAAGGAATTGTTGATATTAATAATGAGTGCTATAAGGAGAACATTGATCTACAATTACTCATAAAAGCTTCTGTTGGTGATGGTGAAAAAATTTCCTTTTGGTTTGACAATTGGTATGGTTATGATCCATTGAAAAATCTATTTCCTGATTTATGTTTAGTGGAGGCATATAAGTCATGTAAAGTCAAAGATAGAACGGTGCTCTCTAATCCAACTTCGATTCTAAATTAGGATTTATTACAAGCAATCAATGCCATAGTCGACGGGTTCCAAGCACAAACAGGAGATGACAAATGGGTATGGATGGGTGATGAATCAGGTGAGTTTTCAGTTAGATCTCTTAGAAAAATATTAGAATTCAACCGTATCCCTTCAGATTTGGTTACGCATGAATGGCTTTCATGGGTCCCACTAAACTTTGTTTGGAGATTAAGGATGTATAGAATTCCATCTGTTATTGCTAGATGAGTGTCTCTGATCTCATCAGATTGCGTCATATGTGATAGCTCTACAGAAAACGTCGATCACCTATTTTTATCATGCCCATTCTCGAAACAAGTATGAGATTTGATATTACCGTGGGTTAGATTGAGTTGCGCAGATCTTGATAGTATATCAGATTTGCTTCTGGCTCCATTCTCTTTGTCGGCTCTCGCAAGTCACAAAATAGTAGTCTATGGGGTCATAATGACAACGTTATGGTTGATATGGCAGGCGAAGAAATGAAAAGGTGTTTCAAGGCAAACACCCTTCAGTACTTAGGGTGGTGGACGAGGTGAAGTATAACTCATTCTCGTGGCTAAAACATAGAACCCTAATGAAGGAGTTGGAGTGGCATACATGCTGTAATTTTCATTTTCAAATTTCCCGTTGTAATCGTTTTTAGTGTTCGTCTTAGCATCTTGCTAGCGACTTTCCACTGTTTTGTTTTTGCTTTATTTTAATGCATAAATGCTTTTGCTGTTAAAAAAAGTCGCTTTTGTCTGTAGTTTATGGGTATTGTAACTCTAGACGGATTAAAAGGTAAGCATGTTTTAACTGGTCATTTTCTAGTTTATTATTCTTATCAAGTTACTCTAAGTATAAATCTATGAGATTTTGGAGTAAGAAAATACAAAAACTAGATGAAAATAATATAGACATGATAAAGATAATAAATACTCCTAAAAAAAATTTCACGTATATAACATATACACAAAAATTTAGTTGGTGGCTCACAAACATAACGTAGATGTGGATATTATATTACGGAATTCGTAACAATAACTATAATTGTATAAACTTGTTGCCATATAAATATTTGAATATTTTTAATTTCATGATTCTTTTATATATGTTATCTATTTCCTTTTTTTAGTTTGGCTCATTAAAATAACCCTATGATATATTAGGGTTGGAAGCGGTCTTTCTACCTAACAAGATAGAGGAAAGACTCGCCTACACCTACCCTCTCCAGACCCTGCTTATTGAGTGAGATATTACTGGGTTTGTATATTAGGGTCCTATAGCATTTCCCGGATAATTGTGGCACGTATTTAATTTACAAAACATGATATTTTGATATGTAATTTCAATCGGATTCCAACATTAATGGGTTGATGCCAAAATTCCAAATATTGTATGGTGGATTTTGCAAATTGGACTTTTGGAGTAGATAATATTCTCCATCTTAGCTAGTTGATAATTGGGGAAAACGATTGCTAGCTGTTGTGTGGGGCCAAGACGGGCTAGTCAAAAAGGGTGAAACATGTGAATACGGGTTTGATTAAGAGACTGCATATGAAGCGTGAATTACAAAAGCTAGATACAGATTTACATGATATGGCTTTGTGCTAAGAAACAATAAACACCAACTACAACTAGCGGAAATATATTTGTTTAATGAAGAACTAGACACTCAGAAAATTCAAACGGTTTGGAGTTCCAGGAGCTTCAACTTCAAAAGTCCAACTTCTCACCCAGATACTAAAACTATAACCTTCTTTGTATCGTTCCAAAAAGAACAGAAGCCGTTACAAACACATCTGATTATGCGTTTCTAATGTATGCGGGTGCATTTCAAATTTCAATAGATCCTATATTTTGTTTGATTTACTAATTTGTTGGTGGGCTTCTCATGTCTAGAATTCAATGGCCAAATAACTGAACACTTCGATACTCCACTCCAACCAACTGACCCAATAACATTTCTCACAGAAAGTACATATCTTGTTACCCACATATATCATATCCTACATTATATTCATACAACTCCCTAACGACAAGCATCTTTCTAAGTTAATTTATACTCTCAAACAATCATAACACAAATCAATCATGATTTATTTAAACAAAAGTCAAAATGGGCCTTACAGTGATTGTTCTCGCACACCAAAATAGCAGGCAAGTCCCAAAGAGCAGCCATATTCAGCGCCTCAAAAAGCTGCCCTTGGTTAGCAGCACCATCACCATACATAGCGAAAGTAACATGATCCTCCTTCCTATACTTCTGAGCAAACGCCAATCCACACCCCAACGGCACCTGAGCTCCAACAATCCCATGTCCACCAAAGAAACACGCATCCTTCTTATAAAAATTCATCGAACCCCCTTTCCCCTTTGAACAACCCGTTTGTCGCCCCATAAGCTCAGAAAAACTCTCCAACAGCGTGCCTCCACGCCCTAGGAAGATCCCGTGATCACGATACGCGGTGATTATGCAATCCTTCTTCGTAATCGCAGACTCCATCCCTATGCTCACAGCCTCCTGCCCGTCGTACAGGTGGCAAAACCCTCGGATCAACTTCGATTTGTAGAGAGAGTCGGCGGCGAGCTCCATACGACGCATAACGGCCATGTCGGTGAAGAAGCTCATGAGCTCTTTGGGAGTGGTGTCTACGGATCTCGACGGAGGCGGCGATAGAAAAGGGATGGTGGTGGTATGGGGTGAGGTGAGAAGATGACGCAAGTTACTGTAGCTAAAGTTTATATCTTTAATATATATAATAATGCATTGGACGATAGACCTGTTGACAAAGAGATTGACGGAAACTTATCTGATATAAAATCAAAACGTTAAAACTCTTTATTTAGATATCAATATCATTGTACTAGTAAGGAACCCGCGCGATGCGGCGGCGGCATCGACGATATTTTACAATGCGATATTCGTTTTCTGAATACTTACGGCTTCTATTGTATAGTCTATTATCGTTTTCTGAATACTTGAGCATCATAAAACTCAATTGAATAATAGCACACTAATAAGAAATGTTTTCATAAACATAGTACGTTAAAACTAAATATCTGAGCACACGAATAAGAGAATACAAGTCATAAACATAGTACGTTAAAATTAAATATCCGCATGTCAACTACTTGGATTTGATGAGATCATTTTTTGTCATAAGCCTTACAAATCTCAATGACCTCATCAATATGCTTCGACCACCATTCTTCATCGGTGTCCAAACTGAAAGATTCTTGTGTCACTTCCTTTTTTACCTAAACAAAAAGTTATGAGTAAAGATGAATAAAGAAGCCATACAAAAGGCATAACAACCTAAATAAATGAAAAATGACAGTAAAGAAACATGGCATATTGACAAATATTATCTTTTAGCATCCCTGAACTCTTTCAATATTTAACAATAAATCATGACAATATATAAAGAAGAAAACTCCAATGCCAAGCATATAAACCCAAATATAAAAGATGACAAGCAAAGTCCAATGCTAAGCATATAAACCTAAAAATAAAAGATGATAGCTACTGGACTTAAGGGTTTCTAAAACAAATGTGAAAATGTTAGTATTGATGTAAACCCATGATTATCCTATGGTTTGATCGTATTTTATATCAATTACATTTGCAAACATTACAATTTACATAATGCATATCAATGATTTTTAGTGTTGTATTCCCTTCTTTCAGACTACAAACAACAACCCGTAAACAAGAATCACTTACTACCACAATGCCAATTTAACAATCTTACATATTGCCCCCCTGAACTGTAACAGCAGATAGACCAAGGCTAATTGCTAATTTTCTAAAGATTCTGCACCCTGTTTTGTCTCCATAAAATTAAAGTCAAAGCATTCTAAATCATGATTAAAGAAAACAAATTAGAAAGCTAATTAAGCAGATTCAAAAAAGAAAGATTAATTCAATAGCATATGTATTCCTTCCGCATATTTCCTTTTGTTACATATTCTCACCTCTTCGAATCATCAGCAAACATACAAATTAACAACATTAAAATCAAATCAAACCCTATGCATAACCTCTGAATAATTATGATGGTTAACAAATATTGAATTTCTTACTTATCATCAATCTGCATTTCAACAACAAAAAACCCATAAATTTGCATTACAATTATACACAGTTGGTTTAAAAGTGTAAAAGCTAACCAGATGACGCACAAAAAAGTCTAGTAAGTTCTACAATTCATATGTGATTCTCCCAAAAAAGTGACAAAATCTTTGAACATAGAACATTGAACCTGGTCTCTATTTCTTTCCCCTATGAGAGAAAACACATCTAAAACTCATTTCTAACATTCGATTTAATAAGAAACACTTCTCTCACCCATATGTTAACTAAGTTTAAAATATATGTAGTCTAGGTAAAAGTTGATATTTCAATTATTTTTTGTATTTCCATTAAGTCTTGTTGATTACTTTCATCAAATTTTATGCTTTGTTTAGAAGAATAACATAGAAATACAGTATCAACCATAATGTTTAGGACACCTTTTGATACGATAATAAATTCCATCGTAGCATTTGAAAGAGTCGAATGGCTAACCGATATTCCTCTTAACCATATATGACCCACTATGTCTGTAAATAGTCTAGGATCATGTTGGTGTATGTTCTAGGTTCTGAAACAAATTTGTAGTTTCTTATTTCTTTCTAGATAAGGGGCAGAATACTGAAGCCCACAACTACTACATCGATGATTTACCTTAAGACGTTATATCATCCTTTCATGTGTATCCAGATCTGTAGTACCCAACTTAAGCCCTAATTTGCCAATCATACACATCAACACAATAATCGATATTTAAAACACACCAGTCTTTGAAATTATTCTAAAAGTAACACATATTTAAATAGATCAATGATTTGTTTGCTATAAGAGCAACTTGGAGATTAAACTTACCAATGATTTGTTCTCCGTTGAAGCAGGTAGCCTCGAATTAGTCTATAGATCTAGGATATTTTGCATAAAACAAAATTAGTGTCTTCAATTTTTTAGTGTAACAAAATGTATAAGAGCAACTTTGGAGATTAAACTTACCTGCAGAAGCTCTTCCCAGATGCTGCAATTGCTATGTCCTGCAATCCCCAAGCAACACAAAACATAATTTCAATCCCTAAACCCAATTTCATCATATACAAACAGCAAAAACACAATTTCAATCCCTAAACCAACAAATAGCATATACAAACAGCAAAAAACAACAATTTCCAATCCCTAAACCCAATTTCATCATATAAAACACAATTTTATCATATAAAACAATATCCGAATTGAAGATGCAGCTATAATATATATAATTGAAGATGCAGACAAGATGAAAAACTAAAGTCTTGACTAAAATAGACAAAAATAAGTTGGGGCCATGGGTAGATGATAATATGCCTATGATATAGAATGAAGACAAATTTATAGGTATTCAGAATAGAGTGATTCATCATCAAACAACCCATCAATTTTTCTATAAAAACAAAACAATCATGTAGCAAATTCAATCCTGTGTATCTTATTTTCTTCAAATTGAGAAAAAGAAATAACCATAACAGTCTTTTCAATCCCTTATGTTTGGCTATTTTTTTAAACAATAATTCCTATAACTAGAAGTTAATCACCTTATCTACACACTGCAATATTTGAACCCACAACCACTTGATTGAAGAGTACACCTTTTACCACCGAGCTATCATCTTGAGACTATTTTTGGCCCGTTACAAAAAGAGTGCTAATCAGATAGGTTAGAACGAACTACATATTCATCGTGTTTAATGATCTTATCCCTCTCTTTGAGAATATAAAAAACTATCACTAACATATATATTATAACCTACATGTAACCAATTTAAATCTCCTTCATGGCTGGAACACGCTTGAGCCACTAAATCTGCCCACCCAAACCTGATAATTAATACTTCTTTAGTTGTTTTTTTGCATATCTCTTCCCTATATTCAATAAGCAATCTATTAAAGCACATAAAATCATCATATATATGCAGCAAAAAAAATTATTCTAAGAATTCAATATCATGTATTTGAAAGCTCATATGATAAAGTTGTGAGTTTAACTTTTTTATATGAAAATTTTATATTAAATTACCACTTACTTGTAGAGTATGGACTAATGCATGCTCTCATCTGCACATTCCAGCTGGCATCTAGATCACTATCTGCACTGCACAGAGGCGGGTGGTTGCCGGTGCTCTTTTAAGGTAACAACTATTACTTAGTGATTTAGCCCATAAACCGTCTGATCTCTCCTTGAAACAACTCTCCAACACATCCTTTTCAGTAGATCATGCATAGCATTCCAAATTCTTCTATTCTCATCATCATGTGCATATGCTTCTGGTGAAGAATACACAAAATAACCTCCTGGTCTAAGCAATCTATCTAATTCTAAAAGCAAAATCCCATCCCTCTGGAGCCAATCTATCCTACAACGCGAACAATGAGCCAAATCAAACGATCTACTTGGGTAAGGCAGTCTTTTGGTACCCAAGACTCCTAATGTTGACGGAATCCCACGCTCAAGCGCAAACTGAATTTGATTTTGATGCACATCATTTGGTGCAAGAGACATAGCTATGATACCTAAGGGTAAAAGATAAGCCCCAAAACTTGCAACCCCACAACCCGCATCAAGAACAGTTCTGTTCCTCCATTGTTGAGTTTATCACCAGTAAACTTGAGCATCTGTATCATCATGATGGTTATGCAAGTTAATCAAACAGAAGTGTAATCAAACAAGAGTGTGCACTAATTCTTTAAACTATAACTTAAAGAGTAGTCAATGATATCAAGATGACCTACCGATGCAATCGAAGTTATGTACTTATCAGCACCATAATGAAAATGGGTTCCTCCACCAGGAAATCTGATCTTTTCCCCAACCACCGTCATCCAGTTTTGATCCGATTTCTCCTGTGCAAGATGAGTATGCGGTATGTTTGCCTTCCAAACCTCATCCCTGCTTTCCGGACACCTAACCGGGATCTGGATACAACACCAATTATCATTCACACCTACTGTCTGTTCACCTAATTGTAAAATTAACATCTGAATTGTAAACTAACCTTGTATCCAACCGGCGGAGGAATAAGGCAATTATATCTCCTAGTTGCAGGTGGACAATGTCGTTCATAATGCTCCATGTCAGATTAAGCTTCATCTTCATCTGGTAGATAAGATGTCTATCCAAACAAGGTATCAACTCCGAGTACCTCATATCACAAACCTTCATCAAAACCACCAGTAATCAAACGAATTAAACAAACGTAATCATTTAATCAGTTTCAAACAACCCTAAACCGTCCAATAACGACTTACAGGTAAGCTTTGTAATGCACCTAATTGTCTTCAACATAATAGCAAAATAGAGATGATAGCTAGTCTAAACCTTTTGAGAGAGTCTTGATAGATGGACCATTGTAATGCACCCAAACCATAATGCATCCGAACCATGAAGTTTACTCTGCATGAATCACATATGAATTTAAAAAGGGTTAGTTTGCATTTTGACCATTCCAATATCCATTGAATAAACCCCATGCTTTCAAAGAAGAAATTATATGTGAAAATGGTACCATCAAATACAAAACCTCCCAGCCCTATCTTATTTTGTGGTCTAAAATCTATTGTAGCAGCTATTAGATCTCTCAACATTCAAAGTATCCATGAAAACATGGATAAAAACTCTCTAAACCCTAAGATCAAAACAACTACTAATTTTCACCAACCAGAACCAATGAATTTGGGCAATCAATCCAATTCAAACATAGTAATCAAGAAATAAAAGCAACATATGTGCATAATAACTAAAATAGCAGCTCCCTTACCATCGCAGATTAGACTCTAAGAAACATTATTGTTGTCGTCGTCGCTATCAGAATGAAGATCGACGACTGGAGTTACATCGATGGAGTCTAATGGTGTAGTTCCTATGATGATGCCGTCGAAGATTGAACGGTCGTACCGGGGTTGGCGATGACTGCAATGGTGACAACAGTACCATGGTCATTAGAAGCATTCTTATTGCTCCGCATCACCCATAGACGCTTCCCTTCGTTCTCTCGCCACTGAAACTGCGTGCTGTCTTCTCCTTTGTACAGCAGCATTCCCAACTACAAGCTCAAATAAATCAAATAAGCAAAGACTGCTAATAAACTTTTAGTTAATACATCATAACATGATCAGATTCAAACAACTTAACATCTACATATGCACAAATGCAGAATTAATCTTCAAATTCGCACAGTGAAAGTGTTCTATCCAACTAAAATCACTTATACTCCTTCAGAAATCAACTTCCCCAAATTAAATTTCCAAAATTTCACACAAAGAAAGAAAACCCATGAAGCATAACACCACAAAATCGATTAATCGAACGACAAAAGCATCGATCAATCGAAAACCTAAAGAGCTTACCACTCAACACAATTGACATAAACTACCCAAAAACAAACATTAAACAAGAAATCAAAATCGAAAACCTAAAAAGCTTACCACTGATCTCAAGCTATCTTCAAAATCCAAAACCCTAACATACATGAACACTAAAGCTTGAAATCCTCAAGCTTCGAAGTGAAATCCTCAAGCTTCGAAGAGCAGATGTGAAGAACTATAAGCTTCAAAGTGAAATTGTCACACCCCAACCTTGACGGCGGAATCGTCGAGGCGTGAGAGTTACGATTGTTCACAGCCACATAACGCTATTGCCTGAAACATGTTAAAAATAAAAGGTCAACATATTGTTGGTGAGCATTCTATAGTTTTGAATACATAAGTATATAAAAGATGGCAATTCATGTTGTAAATTAGAGAACAAGGTAACTAGGGATGTAAGACAGAATGCACAATCAAACCTTGACAAAGTTTTACAAGTTCTCAAACGTTTACAAGTATATACGATTAGCTAAGTGTACTTGGATCAACCAAGCAGGCTTGTCAGGCCCATAGATCTATGACGTCGCCAGGCTAGCAATAGTTAATGATTGTACATGTATTCGACATTACATGGTAGCTACAAGATTCAACTAATCACAACACACAAGTAAATTGCCATAAGTTTACAAGATTCAACGTGTTACAAGTGTAACGTTTATAAGGTAACATGTTTCACCCAAAGCGTGTGAAATAATAAAATGGGTATAGAAATACTCACTTGGCGATTAAGTATATATTGGATGATTAATAAGAAATAATAACGCGCGTCGTTTCAACGAATTCCTTTACAAGGTACCTAAAACATATTTATTACAAGATTAAGTTCGATAATAAGTTTAACATTTAGACGTGAACCAGGTTTTAGGATTTTGAGGTTTTTATAAATATGATTAGTTCTTAAAATCGATATATTTTACACAATAAAAGATAATTTAATTAATCCATTTTATAATAATTTGTAAGAAATTAAATTCTTATAACATGATTAAATTTATAAAATGTAAATTAAATTTTTATAATTGTCATAATGAAAGAATACGTAATGATTAATAATAACGTTTAATAATTAAATAAAATACGCACGTTTTAATAATAATTTATACTTGTTATTCGAACCAATAATGAATTAATAAGTTAAACAATAATTAACATCAATTTATAAAAAAAATGAACTAATTACATTATTTGATTAAAATAATATAATAAAATAAATAAATAAAAGGTTAAGATAGATTTCAGAAATTAAGTAGATGGTTTTAAAAATTTTTAGTGTCAGGAAAAATATTTTTATAATTTTTAGAATTTTTTCTGAAATTTTTAAAGCTAAAAAGTCCAAAAACAAAAATGTGGGGTTTGCAGGGTTCGAACCGGGGACCTGTGGGTTATGGGGCGTGTGTGTTACTAGTGAGCTAAGGGCTATGGTCGCGGCTTAACACGGGTTTTAAATCTGAAAAACAGACTCAACGAATCTGCCCCAAATCCAAGAACCCTAATTCGGTTTGATCCAAATTGGAGATCAAATCGATGATGTTAATGCAAATAATCATAGGGCTTTGATTCCCTATGAGAAATCGAGCATGTATATGTAAACAATTACCCGTTTGATAACAAATTGAAGCTACACCCTTTGAAGAACAACCCGCGACCAACGTAGCACTGGTTAGATACCCAAACCACGATGATAATCAAATTAGTTGTAGGGAAAGCTTCTAATGGTGTACACGATCAAAAGCCATCTGCCAATTTCGAATATTGAAGCTCGAAAGAAGGTGAACCAGTTAGTTGCAGGTCCGACGATTGTCACACCCCAACCTTGACGGCGGAAACGTCGAGGTGCGAGGGTTAAGATTGTTCACAGCCACATAACGCTATGTTAAAATATAAAATGCCATTAATCAATTGTTTTCAATCACCACATACATCAATGTCTCAAAATAAATTAAACAAAAACAAGAATTCAATCGTCTTTATTAAACCTAGGTCCATGATCTAGGTTTATGCATTCCTTCAATCATCGCTAAGCTTGCACATTACCTGAAACATGTTGAAAATAAAGTCAACTAACTAGTTGGTGAGTTCTCATGGTTTTAAATACAATAAGTATACAAAATGTGGCAATTCTAGTCAATGGTCACAAGATAGCAAGTATATAGAACATGCATAGTTACAATCAAGCCTCGACTGAATAATATGAATAAGCATGATTAGCTAAGTGTATTTGGTTCCCTAGTGCACAAGCATACGGCTCCTAGGAGTCGGCAATACATCGACTTTAGCACCAAATAGGCTTGTCAGGCCCAAAGATCTAAGACTTCGCTAGGCTAGCAATAGTTAATGATTGCACACGTATGTCACATCTCGTATAATACTAAACATATCCAAACAACCACGACTATGTAAGAATTGCACGTGTGAAATAAGTATCAAAACGTGTATGTGTAAGTTTGTATAAGCAACATGTTTCACCCCGAAAGATGTGAAATAATCGTAAAGCGGGGCATAAGAACTCACATGTTTAATAAAGGAGACTTGTAGATGAAATAAGAATAACCACGAATAAGATTTCCAACACAAACGTCACAACGCACCTAAACGAAATAAAGTAGCGCGTTATAATATGTTTGATGATTAATTGTAGGTCTAATATGATTTAATAATTATTCGTGTTTATTACATGTTAATAACGTGATCGGTTTAATGGAACGAATGGATTATACTTGGTATAATCAATTGTTAGCGCGTAAGAAATAAAACTTGATTAAATTGTACATTGAACCGATTTTTTAAGGATTGTATATAATAATTATAATAAGTTATTTAACTATTATAAGGGACTATATACAAATATATATATTATAGGTATAAGTAATCAAACAATTTAATTGTTTGAATTTACATATAAATATATATACTAAACAATCAATATAAATGATTTAGCTATTAAAAGAACTATGTAAAATATATATATATTATATATATATTATTATATATATATATATATAAGTAACTAAACAATTAAATTGTTTAATTATATATATATAAATGTATATACTAAACAATTATAACATTGTATATAATAATCAATATAAATGATTTAGCTATTAAAAGAACTATGTATAAATATATATATATATATATATATAAGTAACTAAACAATTAATTGTTTGAATGTATATATAAATATTTATATACTAAATAATTATAATATTGTATATCATAATAAGTGATTTAATTACTAAAAGAACAATATATAAATATATATATAGGTATAAATAACTAAAAATTTAATTATTTAAAAATATATATACATATACAAGTATTATGTTTACTCATTTCTTTTGTATTTTAAAAATAAAATTGTATTTATAAATACAAATGTATTTTATAAAAAAAAAGAAATAAATTTAGTCACAAATTAGTTAAACAAAAATTTAAATAAATTCTGCATTTTATAAAATAATTTTAGAAATTTTCAGAATTTAAAAAGGTTAAATAAATAAAAATAAATGAAGAAAAGAAAGAAAGAAAGAAAGAAAATCAGAAAAAAAAAAGGGGGGGTTGCCCGGGGTCGAACCCGGGACCTCCCCTAGGATATGGGGCGCGGAGACCAGTGAACCAGGGCCAAGGCCTTGGTTTTCATTGGTTCGGTTATTGTTTTAACCTTAGTCCCCGGTTTACCCCCAATTAGGATGAACCCTAGGTTCAACAGGGTCAAAATTGACCTCGATTCGATGTTAAACACCGAATCTTCATGGGGCTTTTGATCCCTGGACCAAATCGAGTCAATAACAGGTTCCAATTACCTGTTCCGATTAAGCTTCGAGTGATTTCAAGATCGACTCAGCTTCGAGTGTTCGTGAATTGGGCTTTTTGATCGAGAAGGTTTTAGTGAAATGAGGGTTAGGGGTTTAAGAACCTCAAAATGAGTTGAACGCCCCTAATTTATAAGCTCGACTCATGGTTTACGGGCGTAACGCGTTTGATTTTGAAACCGCGTATATACTTTCAAATTTTGAGAGATTCGAACTGTAATCGTGTAATTAAAAATGATTGATTGATTGTTTCGACCGCGTTTAAGTTTAGAATGATTTAATTTGACTTAATTCGTGTATCTGGACGGGATTCGAGTTGGAGTTCATCACGGTTTGATTCGGTTTGATTGGAAAGGGTACGAGCGGGAATCTCGCTTTTGGAGTTGGTTCGGGTTCGAAACCCATGGTCGAAGGGGTTGGGCGGTTTAATTGGGTCAAAATCGGTTTGAAATGGGGGTTTGGGCATTGCGGAGCTCGGCCGGAGCTCGGCCGATGGTTACCGGAAAAACGGGGTTGAGGGGGTGGTTTGGAAAATTTACATAAATGGCCCCTGTACTCTTAATGTTATTATTTTGTGTTTCAAACTTTTATTCAAAGTTTCCAAAATGGCAAAACAACCCCCTGTACTTTAAATCCAAGTTTTATTATTTATTATTATTATTATTATATTATTTATATTATTATTATTATTATATATTATATTATATATTATTATTATTATATTATATTTATATTATTATTATTATTATTATTATATTATTATTATATTATTATATATTATTATTATATTATTGTTATTATATATATTATATATATATATTTATATATATATAAAAATTTACTATTGATGCTATAAAATGGCATAAATAAACCGAACAAAATACAGGATGTTACAGTCTCCCCAACTTAAAAGAATTTCGTCCCGAAATTAAGAATCAAAAAGGGTTACAAGAATAAGTAAGGGTAAGTCTTCTTCATATGTTCTTCACGCTCCCAAGTGAATTCCGCTCCTCGTTTGTTCTCCCATCGAACCTTACAATTGGGGTCGTAGAGGTCCTAGTCTTCTTCATAATGCGATCCATGATTTCGACGGGTTTTTCAACGAAGTGTAGTGATTCGTCGATCTGAATGTCTTCCAATGGCACATGCAAATTATCGTCGGCCAGACACTTCCTCAGATTCGAGACGTGGAAGACAGGGTGAATTCCACTAAGGTCGGAGGGTAGTTCTAGTTTGTAGGCCACTTTCCCGATTCTTTTCTGAACCTTAAAGGCCCTACAAACCTGGAGCTAACTTGCCCTTCCTTCCAAAGCGAACCACACCCTTCCACGGTGAGACCTTGAGAAGGACCATCTCCCCAACTTGGAATTCCAGTGGCTTGCGACGTTTATCAGCGTAACTTTTCTGTCGACTCTTGCCATTCCAGGTTCTTGCGGATGATGGCGACTTTATCGGTCGTCTCTTATATAAGCTCGGGACCGGTAATAAGATTCTCGCCAACGTCGGTCCAGCAGATTGGTGAACGACACTTACGACCGTAAAGTGCTTCGAATGGTGCCATTTGGATGCTTGAGTGGTAACTGTTGTTGTAGGAGAATTCTGCGAGCGGTAGGTGCGTATCCCAGTCGCCCCAAAATCAAGGACACAGAGACGTAACAGGTCTTCCAGGGTTTGGATCGTCCGCTCGGTTTGGCCATCGGTTTGGGGATGGTAAGCCGTGCTTAAATCCAATTGTGTACCCAGAAGTTCTTGCATAGTAGACCAAAAGTGAGAAGTGAATCGAGCGTCTCGGTCGGATATAATGTGAAGAGGCACACCATGACGGCTTACGATCTCGTCGATGTAAATCCGGGCTAACCTTGATGTCTTATATGTGTCACGTATGGGTATGAAATGTGCCGACTTAGTCAATCGGTCGACGATCACCCATATGCTATCATGCCCGCGAGATGTCCGAGGTAACTTGGTTATGAAATCCATGGATATATGTTCCCACTTTCACATGGGAATTTCGGGTTGTTCGAGTAATCCACTTGGACGTTGATGCTCGCTTTAACCTTCGTGCATGTAAGGCACTTAGCAACATAGGTTGCTATGTCTCGTTTCATTCCGGGCCACCAATATTGACTCCGTAAGTCCATGTACATCTTATCGGAGCCCGGGTGAAGAATAACGAGTCCGATGTGCTTCGTTCATGATAGAAGCCCGAAGGTTATTGCGTTTGGGAATCCAGATTCGGTTTGCGAAATACATTAACCCATTGGCTCTTGTTTCTAATTGGGCTAAGAGATTTGGCTCGAGTTCTTCCTTCATACCCCCTTCAGTGTGCACCCTTGCTGTGCTTCTCGAATACTCGCCTCGATGTCACAATCGATCTTTAAGTTCTGCAATAACACCGTAGCATTGTTGACATCGAGTCGGACTTCAGTGTCAAACTCTCCCAATGTATCGAACCATTGGCGTCGGTCGCGAATCTCTTGAACGGAAACCATCTTTTGATGCGTCTTTCGACTCAATGCATCGGCTACGACATTTGCCTTGCCGGGATGGTAGCGGATATCACAATCGTAGTCGCTAATTAGTTCCACCCACGACGTTGCCTCATATTGAGGTCTTTCTGATTGAAAACGTGTTGGAGGCTCTTGTGGTCCGTGTAGACTATACATTGCGTGCCGTATAGATAGTGTCTCCAGATTTTCAAAGCAAAGACCACCGCTCCGAGCTCGAGATCGTGCGTCGTATAATTTACCTCGTGAACCTTCAATTGTCTCGAGGCATATGCGATGACCTTCCCCGTTGCATGAGGACAAACCAAGGCCTTGTTTCGACGCGTCGCAGTATACCGTGAAGTCGTCATTTCCATCCGGTAGCGTCAGAATAGGAGCATTGCACAACTTGTGCTTCAATGTCTCAAACGCCTCTTCTTGCTCGGCTTTCCACTCGAAAGGCTTGTTCTTCTGAGTCAAGGACGTGAGTGGCTTTGCGATTTTCGAGAAGTTGGCAATAAATCGCCGGTAATACCCGGCTAGACCAAGAAACGATCGAACTTCCGTCGGAGTTGTGGGAGCACTCCAATTCTTTACGGCTTCAACCTTCGCAGGGTCGACGTGAATTCCTTGACTATTCACAACGTGCCCTAAGAACTGTACTTCTTCAAGCCAAAACTCACATTTCGAGAATTTCGCGTACAGTTGTTCCTTCTTCAACAGTTCGAGGATTTGACGGAGATGAAGTTCATGATCGGAGCGAGACTTGGAATAAATAAGAATGTCGTCGATGAAAACGATGACGAACTTGTCTAGGTATGGCTTGCACACCCGATTCATAAGATCCATGAAGACCGCTGGAGCATTGGTTAAGCCGAAAGGCATAACCATGAACTCGTAATGCCCATACCGGTGCGGAATGCAGTCTTTGGGATATCGTCATTGTGGACTCGCAGTTGGTGATAACCCGAACGCAAGTCGATTTTTGAAAAGATTGCAGCTCCTTGAAGTTGGTCGAAAAGATCGTCGATACGAGGAAGAGGATACCGGTTCTTGATAGTCAACTTGTTGAGCTCCCGGTAATCGATACATATGCGGAAAGACCCATCTTTCTTCTTCACAAATAAGACAGGTGCACCCCAGGAGAAGAACTAGGGCGGATAAACCCCTTCTCGGATAATTCCTGGAGTTGGCTAGAGAGTTCTTGCATTTCCGATGGTGCGAGTCGGTAAGGTGATTTAGCCCGGGGCTTGCTCCCGGAATCAAGTCGATTTTAATTCTACTTCGCGTACGGGAGGTAACCCGCTAAGATCATCGGGGAAAAACCTCAGGGAATTCTCGTACAACTGGAACATCTTTGAGTTCCTTCTCCTTGGTTTTGGTGTTGACTACATATGCCAAGAATGCCGGATAACTCTTACTTAGGCATTTCTGAGCCTTAGTACATGACATAAGCTTGAGTCCTTGGAGGACCGTTCACCGAACACCTTCATCGTGTCCCCGGAGGGTAAGGGCATGCGAATGCACTTCTCGAAACAAATGATCTCGGCATGGTTCTTAGATAACCAATCCATGCCAATAATGACGTCGAAAACCCGAGTTTCATAGGAATAAGGTCGATAAGAAACTTATGGTCATCAAGACACAATAGACAATCGCGGATAACCACGTCGACGGTGATGGGTTCTCCATCAGCAACTTCGACGGTGAGAGGTCTCTCTAGATTTGAGCGAGGTTTAGAAAGTGTCGGCTCGAACTCTAAGGAAACGAAACTTCTATCGGCGCCCGAATCAAATAATACGTATGCATAGGTGTCATTAATAAGAAACATACCTGTATAGGTTTTAAAGGCACTTAAGGACATAAGTAAGGAATTTTAAGAGAAATTCTATGGAGATAGGGTTGCAATTTTTTTTTACGTACCGTTCACCACCTCGTTGTCCGCCTGAGCTTGGTTCGCGTTGATGTTGAAAGCACGTCCACGAGCTTGTGGAACATTGCCCACAAGACGAGGGCACTGGGGTCGGTAGTGACCTGGTTCTCCACAGTTGTA
The DNA here is from genome assembly GCA_024085815.1 of Flaveria linearis. NCBI lineage: Eukaryota > Viridiplantae > Streptophyta > Magnoliopsida > Asterales > Asteraceae > Flaveria > Flaveria linearis. The sequence continues at coordinate 1,419,385 of CM044009.1, read as the reverse complement.
GCAGACCCGATTTGGTTCCGTCACTGCGTTTCCCAATGCTCGGCGACACGTTGCCACAAGGTGCCCGTACTTGCCACATAGTGTGCAGATGCGACACGGAAGGTTTCCGAATGGTGGTACCTACACGTGTTGCACATAGGTAGAGGGCCTGCATAAGCCCTTGCCACGGGCACTTGTGCGGCGGTGTAGCCCCGGTAGTACACTGTCTTTGGGGCGGTTTAGGAGCAGCCACGGCGTAGTTCCGTGCCGGTACAAACTTCCGTTTCTTGTTATCAGGCTTGACCTCCTTGACCTCCTCGGGGGTCGTCTTCTCAGTCTTCTTGGCACCCTTTGCAGACATAGTGCCTGCTCGGATGTGGTTCTCGTCAATTGGGCAGTGATGGTGATAGCTTCTTCCAAGGTTGCGGGCCGGCTACCCACAACGGCATCCTGGATCTGAGGCGGTACACCCTAATAAATTTTTCCACGTTTCGGGAAACAGTATCCACCATGTGTGGCAGCAGTATGCTTAGTTCATGATGACGGGTAGAATATGCCAGATGGTTCCCGCCATCCTGTTTCAAATTCCAGAATTCCTCCTCCAGTTTTGGATTTCACTCCTCGGGCAAAACTTGGCTATGGCTATGTTTTTGAATTCCTCCCAAGTTAAAGCCAAGATTGCATCGGGGCCTCGGTTCCTCTTTTCACTGTTCCACCACGTTAAGGCCCGTTGCTGCAGCATACTGGTGGCATACCTTACTTTGAGTGCTTCGGGGCACTCACAGTTGACGAAGGTGTTCTCCATCCCTTCAAACCACTCTAAGAGACCGGTGGCACCTTCCTTGCCACTATAACTGGGAGGCTTGCATGAACTGAAATGCTTGAAGGTGCAAGACTGGTGTTACGCCGTTGGTTTGCACTATTCTCCCCTTGACCATTGCTATTGTTCGTGACGTTTGCGATCATAGTGCTGCTGAGTTCAGCCACCATGGTCGGGATGACCGCAGCCATTTGCCGAGCAATCATGGCAGCAAGCTTACGGCCGGATCTTCCTCGGTTTCCGTGGAAGCGAGACATGCTGGAAAAATACAAATTGGGTTAGGATCGGTTAAAGGATAATATGGGTAGGCAATTAAGGTAAGAATCATGAATTATACGGAATGATTCCATTTGGTGACGCATCACCATTTGGAAACGTTGACACGTCAAGATGAATTGACCCATTCACCTCAGAAACTCGTGTATGTTGGTCATAGTTTATCACTCATCCCGGAAATCCCCAGGTAGCGTAACGGTCCCTCAATGAGATTTATACGTATACGCTTGCCTTAGCCGAGGGCCTTTTGCCAGAAAATCCAGAATACAGGTGTCTATGTACACACTAGTTCTTTGGTTTATGAAATCAAAAATCTTGATGGGATATTTACAAGATTAGACATAAAGTCTAAAGAATTCCTATCAATAGATTCTACTTGGAGACGAGAATAAGTTTAAGAAATAGTAGCTGTCGGGGAGAATTAACGTTTAAGATAAGTCTAGGGGAGACGGGTAACATATGTAATCATGTAGAAAGGCACCTATGCTAAGGCATCACATTGCACATAATAAGGCATAGTGTTAGGCAGCATGCAAACAATAAGTATGTATCATAAGAATACTATTCTATAAGGATCATGCATAAACTATAGCCTAGGTCACCATTTCTAATAACCTAAATCCCTATAGTTATGGGCTCTGATACCAATCTGTCACACCCCAACCTTGACGGCGGAAACGTCGAGGTGCGAGGGTTAAGATTGTTCACAGCCACATAACGCTATGTTAAATATAAAATGCCATTAATCAATTGTTTCAATCACCACATACATCAATGTCTCAAAATAAATTAAACAAAAAACAAGAATTCAATCGTCTTTATTAAACCTAGGTCCATGATCTAGGTTTATGCATTCCTTCAATCATCGCTAAGCTTGCACATTACCTGAAACATGTTGAAAATAAAGTCAACTAACTAGTTGGTGAGTTCTCATGGTTTTAAATACAATAAGTATACAAAATGTGGCAATTCTAGTCAATGGTCACAAGATAGCAAGTATATAGAACATGCATAGTTACAATCAAGCCTCGACTGAATAATATGAATAAGCATGATTAGCTAAGTGTATTTGGTTCCCTAGTGCACAAGCATACGGCTCCTAGGAGTCGGCAATACATCGACTTTAGCACCAAATAGGCTTGTCAGGCCCAAAGATCTAAGACTTCGCTAGGCTAGCAATAGTTAATGATTGCACACGTATGTCACATCTCGTATAATACTAAACATATCCAAACAACCACGACTATGTAAGAATTGCACGTGTGAATAAGTATCAAAACGTGTATGTGTAAGTTTGTATAAGCAACATGTTCCCCGAAAGATGTGAAATAATCGTAAAGCGGGGCATAAGAACTCACTGTTTAATAAAGGAGACTTGTAGATGAATAAGAATAACCACGAATAAGATTTCCAACACAAACGTCACAACGCACCTAAACGAAATAAAGTAGCGCGTTATAATATGTTTGATGATTTTGTAGGTCTAATATGATTTAATAATTATTCGTGTTTATTACATGTTAATAACGTGATCGGTTTAATGGAACGAATGGATTATACTTGGTATAATCAATTGTTAGCGCGTAAAGAGAAATAAAACTTGATTAAATTGTACATTGAACCGATTTTTTAAGGATTGTATATAATAATATAAAGTTATTTAACTATTATAAGGGACTATATACAAATATATATATTTATAGGTATAAGTAATCAAACAATTTAATTGTTTGAATTTACATATAAATATATATACTAAACATCAATATAAATGATAGTTATTAAAAGAACTATGTATAAATATATATATATATATATATATAAGTAACTAAACAATAAATTGTTTAATTATATATATATAAATGTATATACTAAACAATTATACATTGTATAATAATCAATATAAATGATTTAGCTATTAAAAGAACTATGTATAATATATAATATATATATTATATATATATATATAAGTAACTAAACAATTAAATGTTTGAATGTATATATAAATATTTATAATACTAAACAATTATAATATTGTATAATCATAATAAGTGATTTAATTACTAAAAGAACAATATATAATATATATATAGGTATAAATAACTAAATAATTTAATATTTAAAAATATATATACATATACAAGTATTATGTTACTCATTTCTTTTGTTTTTAAAAATAAAATTATGTATTTATAAATACAAATGTATTTATAAAAAAAAGAAATAAATTTAGTCACAAAATTAGTTAAACAAAAATTTAAATAAATCTGCATTTATAAAATAATTTTAGAAATTTTCAGAATTTAAAAAGGTTAAATAAATAAAAATAAATGAAGAAAAGAAAGAAAGAAAAGAAAGAAAATCAGAAAAAAGAAAAGGGGGGGTTGCCCGGGGTCGAACCCGGGACCTCCCCTAGGATGGGGCGCGAGAGGAGACCAGTGAACCAGGGCCAAGGCCTTGGTTTTCATTGGTTCGGTTATTGTTTTAACCTTAGTCCCGTTTACCCCCAAATTAGGATGAACCCTAGGTTCAACAGGGTCAAAATTGACCTCCGATTCGATGTTAAACACCCGAATCTTCATGGGGCTTTTGATCCCGGACCAAATCGAGTCAATAACAGGTTCCAATTACCTGTTCCGATTAAGCTTCGAGTGATTTCAAGATCGACTCAGCTTCGAGTGTTCGTGAATTGGGTTTTTGATCGAGAAGGTTTTAGTGAAATTGAGGGTTAGGGGTGTTTAAGAACTCAAAATGAGTTGAACGCCCCTAATTTATAAGCTCGATTTCATGTTTACGGGCGTAACGCGTTTGATTTTGAAACCGCGTATATACTTTCAAATTTTGAGAGATTCGAACTGTAATCGTGTATTAAAATTGATTGATTGATTGTTTCGACCGCGTTTTAAGTTTAGAATGATTTAATTTGATTAATTCGTGTATCTGGACGGGATTCGAGTGGGGTTCATCATGGTTTGATTCGGTTTTGATTTGGAAAGGGTACGAGCGGAATCTCGCTTTTGGAGTTGGTTCGGGTTCGAAACCCATGGTCGAAGGGGTTGGGCGGTTTAATTGGGTCAAAATCGGTTTGAAATGGGGTTTTGGGCATTGCCGGAGCTCGGCCGGAGCTCCGGCCGATGGTTACCGGAAAAACGGGGGTTGAGGGGGTGGTTTGGAAAATTTACATAAATGGCCCCTGTACTCTTAATGTCCAATGAACAGCGGATCGCGGTCGGACACTATGGTTTTTGGTAGCCCATGCAGCCGATATATTTCTCTCATGAATGTAGCGGCTAGTGAAATGGCAGTGTAATGAGGTGACAACGCGATGAAGTGAGCGAACTTGGACAGTCGATCTACAATAACCCAAATGGCCGATTTTCCTTTGGACATTGGCAAGCTCGTGATAAAATCCATAGAAATATCGAACCATGGGGCTGCGGGTGTCGGTAAGGGCTGTAGAAGGCCATAAGGTTTATGAGTTGGTACCTTAATTGCTTGACAAATTGAGCAGTTTCGAACAAATGCAGCCACGTCTTTCTTGATGCCCAACCATGAAAACGAAGTAGTGATGCGCTTAATCGTTGCCGTAACTCCCGCATGACCGCCCAAAAACGAGGAATGAAATTCCTCTAGCAACTGTTGACGTAAATGTGGAATCGGAGGAACCATGATTTTTCCATTTACGTAAACTAAGCCATCCCTCCATGCATGGTTTGGAAATAATAATGGTTGCTCTTGTATTGTTGCCACCAACTGTTGACCATTAGGGTTTTTAGAAAAAAACTCCTTGATTGCTTTTAACCAATCAGCAGTAGGGTATGAAATAGCAAATAGTGTGGGTTGTTGAACCCTACTGAGAGCATCGGCAACATGGTTCTCCTTACCTGGCTTATAATGGATTTCGAAATCGTACCCCATAAGCTTCGTGACCCATTTCTGTTGTTCTGGTGTCTGAATGGTTTGAGTCAATAGATGCTTCAGACTGTGGTGATCTGTGTGAACGCGGAATCGGCGACCCAAGAGGTACTGGCGCCATTTTTTGACCGCTTCGGTAATGGCGTAAAGTTCCTTCGTGTAAGTCGATTGCCCTTGCATGGTAACACACAGTTTCTTACTGAAGAAGGATATGGGTCGATTTTGTTGAGACAAAACAGCCCCAATCGCGTACCCCGACGCGTCTGTAGTCACATCAAACGGCTGGGAAAAATCAGGTAGTGCTAGCGTGACGAGGCGTTGCATGGTTTTCTTTAATTCTTCGAATGCTTCAGTCGCCCGATCATTCCATGCGAAATCTTTCTGTTTTAACAGATCCGTCAAAGGAGCCGCGATTCTAGCATATTGATTCACGAAACGCCGGTAATAACCTGTTAATCCCAGGAATGCCCGGAGTGTGGTGAAGGAGTCTGGTCTCGGCCATGCTTGAATTGCTTCTATTTTATCGTTTTCCGGTTCGACGCCATTACCAGAGATTTTATGGCCTAAAAATGACACCTCCATGACGGCAAAAACACATTTGGACGGCTTGGTTGGCGGTGAAATTGTTTTGCAACAGTGTTTTGAAGACATAGGTCAAGTGTTGGTAGTGTTGCTCGATGGATTGGCTGTAGACTAAAATGTCATCGAAAAAAACTAGCACAAACTTGCGTAAAACGCTTCGAAACAAATCGTTCATGGCTGCTTGAAATGTAGACGGTGCGTTCGTGAGTCCAAACGGCATCACCAAGAATTCGTAATGACCGTCGGCGGTCCGGAAGGCGGTCTTGTGAACATCCTGTTGGGCTACCCGTATTTGATGATAGCCGGCTCTTAGATCAATTTTGGAGAAGACTTTCGCTCCGTATAATTCGTCCAAGAGTTCGTCGATTGTCGGTATGGGGAAACGATCACGAACCGTTACTGCATTCAACGCCCGATAGTCCACACAGAAACGCCACGAGCCATCCTTCTTTTTAACAAGGAGAACCGGGGACGAAAATGGGCTGTGACTCGGTTGGATAATGCCGTCTTGTAACATTTCTTCGATTAATCCCGTCATGATCTGTTTTTGGTAATGCGGATAACGGTATGGCTTGACATTCACCGGTGTAGACTCGTTGGTAAGGGGAATATGATGATCATGTGGTCGTGTAGGGGGTAGGGTATGGGAGGGTTGAAACAATTTGGCATAGGTGTGAAGTAAGGAGGAGATAGTGGGGTCGGTATGGGTAATAGTGGTTGGTTCCTGGACAGTATGTGGTATATGGGACATAAACATTGTGTGTAAGGAGGAAATAGAATCTCTTTTGAAGAGATTAGACAGTGAACTGGTGGAAACCTGTTGGTTCATGGGCTCTCCTCTAATGGTGCATGGTTTACCATCCTTAGTAAAGGAGATTTCCGGGATCGAAAAATCAGCCGACAAACGGCCTAAGGTACTCAGCCATGTAATGCCTAAAACAACATCCGCACCTTCTACCGGCAAGATAAAAAATGGAAGTTGAAATTGGCTTTGTTGATGACTAGTTTTACCTCTGGACAATAGTCGTTGCATTGAATAAATTGACCGTTGCCCACCATCACAGAGAACGGTACGATGGACTTGGATTCCAATTGTAGCTGAGACGCGATCCGAGGCTGGAGTATACTGTGGGTACTACCACAGTCGACGAGGACCGTGACTGGTTTACCGGCAATGTAACCCGTTACCCGCAATGTTTGTGTAGAGGCTAAACCAAAGAAGGCGGCATCGGAAAGGGACATCATTTGGGTTGAGTTTGCTCGGCGGATGGCGGTGGTTCGGTGTCGATAGGGTCTGGTTCGTTGTCGTCATTGTCGACGATAAGTAGGAATTGAGGCGGCGAGCATTTGTGTCCCGGTGTATAACGTTCAGGACACCGAAAACATAGTCCCTCTTTCCGTCGTTGGGCAATGGCCTCCGGCGAGAGCCGGGTGATGGGTAGCGATGGTGAAGATTTCATGGGTGTGGGTAGTAACGGCGGTGATGTTTTAGTGTTTGCGTGGGATGGGGATGATACGGTAGAGGAGGAATTAGTAGATGGGGCCCAAGAAGTGGAAGTGGGTTTATTATATAAAAATGGTTTAGGCTTTGTATTAGGGTGTAGCTTGTCCTCAATTAATCGGGAAAGGGCACAGGCCTCGTGAAGGGAAGTCGGCTTGTGAAGGGCCAACTCATTCTGAATGTCGGTGCGTAGCCCGGAAATATAGCAATTTTGTAGAGCCTCGCGTGTTAAACCCGTGACTCGATTGCTGATTTTTTCAAAGTCTGTTTGATACTCGGCAACGGTGGCGGTTTGACGCAATTTAAAGAGTGTGGCCTGGTGGTTTTCGTATGAGGAAGGCCCGAAGCGTAACTCGAGTTCACGTTTGAAGTCGTGCCACGAACCGAGTAGGCCGTTGTTTGTTAGGCTTTGGTACCATGATAACGCGTCTCCGATGAAGTGAAAGGCTGTTAGTTCAACGCGTTCTTCGGGTGGAATACGGTAGTAATTGAAAAAATTTTCGGCTTGGAATACCCAACCGAGGGGGTTGGAACCATCGAATAGAGGGAGATTGATTTTGGGTGGTTTAGGGTGAGCCGGACGGTTGATAGCGGAGGATGACGAGGTGTCTTCGGTTGATTTGGATGATTCGTATCGGGGTTTGTCGGCGGCTAATTGTTCAGAAAGTTTGGCGATATTCGTAGCAAGGTTGGTGGTGGTTTCAATAAGGGTGGATAGTTGTGTGGTAGTGGCGGTTGAGGCGGTATGGGTGGCGGTGATCAACTGTGACAGTTGGTCGGAGATGGAGACTGGTAGGTCGTCACCGGAAGTGTCACGACGAGGAGGCATGGTGGAGGTGATTCGGGAATGAAAGCACCAAATGGTAGGTAATCCGTAAGTGGATCAAACTCAAGAATTAATAGGGAGAATAGAGTAAGCCTTGGGGCAATTTTCTCATATTTTCATTGAAACCAAATCCTACTTTAAATACACAATGCAATGCAGAAAATAAGGGAAACATGGATGCGTAATGCATGGGAAATGAGGGAAACATGGTTTAGTGCATGCAAATAATAAAATGTGGGTGATGAACTGGCAGCCACTTCTCCAAGTAAACAAATGAATTATTCTTGCAACTTCTTCGGAATTTGGTAAGTCTTTTGGGCCGGTTCAATAGCTCCTTCGTTGGGCCAGTCTCATCTTGCCTACTTGGGCTGCTTCCCTCGGGTTGATGCGTATCACATATAAACAACAAAATCAACGTATTAATCTAATAGAGCTATAGAGGCAAAGTTGAAGTCATTCAAACGGTGATTCATGGAGAAATTTTGAGAAATAAACAATCTGATGGTGAGATTATGCGATGTATGACTGGCTGTATATATTATAGTGTGCGGATCTGTGTTTTCTTAACGATCCTTTGATCATTTCAATGGCAATGATTCAATGAACGGTAACAAGAATCTTTAAATTTTGTTTCAAATTTCCATATTCATGAATGCATCTAGAGTTTGATCTTGTTTCGATTATCTTCTTCGTTGATTGTCATCGTTAATTGCTGTTGCTTGCTGGCTCATAGTCGCAATAATCTCATTTGATCTGTTGCTTACTAATTGAGCAGTTAACATGATGCACTTGTATTTACAAAAGATAAATTGTAGTTTGTAGGTCAAGTGGCGTGTGTAATTCAGGATCTGTTTGGAAATCCTTTTACTAATTATAAATTATTGATTTAATCATACATGTCATTGAAAAAATGCAGGTTGAAGGCATTAGGGGAAGATGCATGATTACAACACGAATATGCTTGCAGGTATGTGCATCTGCATGGGGAGAATTTAATATAAACTTTAATCATATAAGTGAACATTATTTTGGGTAATATCTGAGAAAATTCTTAGGAAACAATAGATGAATTTGTGAATGAGTCAAATTATTATAATTTTAACTTGTTTTGCCGCCTCTTGCCTTGAAAGAATTCACACGCGGCCACCAGCTTTCCCAAAATAAGGGGCAAACTCAGAAAATCGTCTCCTGCCCCTTTATAACTTGCTATCCTCTTACCTAACAGGCAAAGATTTGCCTCCGTGGAAAGGATGATTCGTTCGGATCGACATGAGAGCCCAACTACATTGCATTGCCAGAATCCATGTTGTATATTTGAATAAGGAAAGTCATAGCTGATGTGTTTTTACAATCAAAACGAAATATATAAAAATGACTAAATTGGAGGGACAAGGGCAAAAATTAATAATCCCTCATTCCTCTGATCAGGGAACTTGTGTTCGAAAGTTAGGCAGTCAATGTTCAGTTGGTTAACGGTGGAAAAGATCAAAGCTCGTCTATCCTCATGGAAAGCTAATAGCTTATCGTTTGGTGGTAGGCTTACTTTGGTAAAGGCGGTTCTGGGTAGTATTCCCTTGTATTATCTTTCTCTATTTAAAGCACCGGTGATCAACAAAATAGAGGGCATAAGACGGGATTTTCTCTGGGGCGGTTCAGATACGAGATCTAAAATTAAATGTGTCGCTTGGAAAAAGGTGATTGCCCCAAAACAACTAGGTGGGCTTGGAGTTTCGAGTATTAAAGATTCAAATATGGCTCTTTTAGCTAAGTGGCATTGGAGATCAAGAAAGATCAAATGCTTTTTGGGTGTCAGTAAGCAAAGCAATACATCACCAACCGCGAAAACAAAGCTTTATTCTCTTAAAAGCATCAATTCATGGTATATTGAAAGGAATTGTTGATATTAATAATGAGTGCTATAAGGAGAACATTGATCTACAATTACTCATAAAAGCTTCTGTTGGTGATGGTGAAAAAATTTCCTTTTGGTTTGACAATTGGTATGGTTATGATCCATTGAAAAATCTATTTCCTGATTATGTTTAGTGGAGGCATATAAGTCATGTAAAGTCAAAGATAGAACGGTGCTCTCTAATCCAACTTCGATTCTAAATTAGGATTTATTACAAGCAATCAATGCCATAGTCGACGGGTTCCAAGCACAAACAGGAGATGACAAATGGGTATGGATGGGTGATGAATCAGGTGAGTTTTCAGTTAGATCTCTTAGAAAAATATTAGAATTCAACCGTATCCCTTCAGATTTGGTTACGCATGAATGGCTTTCATGGGTCCCACTAAACTTTGTTTGGAGATTAAGGATGTATAGAATTCCATCATGTTATTGCTAGATGAGTGTCTCTGATCTCATCAGATTGCGTCATATGTGATAGCTCTACAGAAAACGTCGATCACCTATTTTTATCATGCCCATTCTCGAAACAAGTATGAGATTTGATATTACCGTGGGTTAGATTGAGTTGCGCAGATCTTGATAGTATATCAGATTTGCTTCTGGCTCCATTCTCTTTGTCGGCTCTCGCAAGTCACAAAATAGTAGTCTATGGGGTCATAATGACAACGTTATGGTTGATATGGCAGGCGAAGAAATGAAAAGGTGTTTCAAGGCAAACACCCTTCAGTACTTAGGGTGGTGGACGAGGTGAAGTATAACTCATTCTCGTGGCTAAAACATAGAACCCTAATGAAGGAGTTGGAGTGGCATACATGCTGTAATTTTCATTTTCAAATTTCCCGTTGTAATCGTTTTTAGTGTTCGTCTTAGCATCTTGCTAGCGACTTTCCACTGTTTTGTTTTTGCTTTATTTTAATGCATAAATGCTTTTGCTGTTAAAAAAAGTCGCTTTTGTCTGTAGTTTATGGGTATTGTAACTCTAGACGGATTAAAAGGTAAGCATGTTTTAACTGGTCATTTTCTAGTTTATTATTCTTATCAAGTTACTCTAAGTATAAATCTATGAGATTTTGGAGTAAGAAAATACAAAAACTAGATGAAAATAATATAGACATGATAAAGATAATAAATACTCCTAAAAAAAATTTCACGTATATAACATATACACAAAAATTTAGTTGGTGGCTCACAAACATAACGTAGATGTGGATATTATATTACGGAATTCGTAACAATAACTATAATTGTATAAACTTGTTGCCATATAAATATTTGAATATTTTAATTTCATGATTCTTTTTTATATGTTATCTATTTTCCTTTTTTTAGTTTGGCTCATTAAAATAACCCTATGATATATTAGGGTTGGAAGCGGTCTTTCTACCTAACAAGATAGAGGAAAGACTCGCCTACACCTACCCTCTCCAGACCCTGCTTATTGAGTGAGATATTACTGGGTTTGTTTGTTTGTTTGTTTGATATATTAGGGTCCTATAGCATTTCCCGGATAATTGTGGCACGTATTTAATTTACAAAACATGATATTTTGATATGTAATTTCAATCGGATTCCAACATTAATGGGTTGATGCCAAAATTCCAAATATTGTATGGTGGATTTTGCAAATTGGACTTTTGGAGTAGATAATATTCTCCATCTTAGCTAGTTGATAATTGGGGAAAACGATTGCTAGCTGTTGTGTGGGGCCAAGACGGGCTAGTCAAAAAGGGTGAAACATGTGAATACGGGTTTGATTAAGAGACTGCATATGAAGCGTGAATTACAAAAGCTAGATACAGATTTACATGATATGGCTTTGTGCTAAGAAACAATAAACACCAACTACAACTAGCGGAAATATATTTGTTTAATGAAGAACTAGACACTCAGAAAATTCAAACGGTTTGGAGTTCCAGGAGCTTCAACTTCAAAAGTCCAACTTCTCACCCAGATACTAAAACTATAACCTTCTTTGTATCGTTCCAAAAAGAACAGAAGCCGTTACAAACACATCTGATTATGCGTTTCTAATGTATGCGGGTGCATTTCAAATTTCAATAGATCCTATATTTTGTTTGATTTACTAATTTGTTGGTGGGCTTCTCATGTCTAGAATTCAATGGCCAAATAACTGAACACTTCGATACTCCACTCCAACCAACTGACCCAATAACATTTCTCACAGAAAGTACATATCTTGTTACCCACATATATCATATCCTACATTATATTCATACAACTCCCTAACGACAAGCATCTTTCTAAGTTAATTTATACTCTCAAACAATCATAACACAAATCAATCATGATTTATTTAAACAAAAGTCAAAATGGGCCTTACAGTGATTGTTCTCGCACACCAAAATAGCAGGCAAGTCCCAAAGAGCAGCCATATTCAGCGCCTCAAAAAGCTGCCCTTGGTTAGCAGCACCATCACCATACATAGCGAAAGTAACATGATCCTCCTTCCTATACTTCTGAGCAAACGCCAATCCACACCCCAACGGCACCTGAGCTCCAACAATCCCATGTCCACCAAAGAAACACGCATCCTTCTTATAAAAATTCATCGAACCCCCTTTCCCCTTTGAACAACCCGTTTGTCGCCCCATAAGCTCAGAAAAACTCTCCAACAGCGTGCCTCCACGCCCTAGGAAGATCCCGTGATCACGATACGCGGTGATTATGCAATCCTTCTTCGTAATCGCAGACTCCATCCCTATGCTCACAGCCTCCTGCCCGTCGTACAGGTGGCAAAACCCTCGGATCAACTTCGATTTGTAGAGAGAGTCGGCGGCGAGCTCCATACGACGCATAACGGCCATGTCGGTGAAGAAGCTCATGAGCTCTTTGGGAGTGGTGTCTACGGATCTCGACGGAGGCGGCGATAGAAAAGGGATGGTGGTGGTATGGGGTGAGGTGAGAAGATGACGCAAGTTACTGTAGCTAAAGTTTATATCTTTAATATATATAATAATGCATTGGACGATAGACCTGTTGACAAAGAGATTGACGGAAACTTATCTGATATAAAATCAAAACGTTAAAACTCTTTATTTAGATATCAATATCATTGTACTAGTAAGGAACCCGCGCGATGCGGCGGCGGCATCGACGATATTTTACAATGCGATATTCGTTTTCTGAATACTTACGGCTTCTATTGTATAGTCTATTATCGTTTTCTGAATACTTGAGCATCATAAAACTCAATTGAATAATAGCACACTAATAAGAAATGTTTTCATAAACATAGTACGTTAAAACTAAATATCTGAGCACACGAATAAGAGAATACAAGTCATAAACATAGTACGTTAAAATTAAATATCCGCATGTCAACTACTTGGATTTGATGAGATCATTTTTTGTCATAAGCCTTACAAATCTCAATGACCTCATCAATATGCTTCGACCACCATTCTTCATCGGTGTCCAAACTGAAAGATTCTTGTGTCACTTCCTTTTTTACCTAAACAAAAGTTATGAGTAAAGATGAATAAAGAAGCCATACAAAAGGCATAACAACCTAAATAAATGAAAAATGACAGTAAAGAAACATGGCATATTGACAAATATTATCTTTTAGCATCCCTGAACTCTTTCAATATTTAACAATAAATCATGACAATATATAAAGAAGAAAACTCCAATGCCAAGCATATAAACCCAAAATATAAAAGATGACAAGCAAAGTCCAATGCTAAGCATATAAACCTAAAAAATAAAAGATGATAGCTACTGGACTTAAGGGTTTCTAAAACAAATGTGAAAATGTTAGTATTTGATGTAAACCCATGATTATCCTATGGTTTGATCGTATTTTATATCAATTACATTTGCAAACATTACAATTTACATAATGCATATCAATGATTTTTTAGTGTTGTATTCCCTTCTTTCAGACTACAAACAACAACCCGTAAACAAGAATCACTTACTACCACAATGCCAATTTAACAATCTTACATATTGCCCCCCTGAACTGTAACAGCAGATAGACCAAGGCTAATTGCTAATTTTCTAAAGATTCTGCACCCTGTTTTGTCTCCATAAAATTAAAGTCAAAGCATTCTAAATCATGATTAAAGAAAACAAATTAGAAAGCTAATTAAGCAGATTCAAAAAAGAAAGATTAATTCAATAGCATATGTATTCCTTCCGCATATTTCCTTTTGTTACATATTCTCACCTCTTCGAATCATCAGCAAACATACAAATTAACAACATTAAAATCAAATCAAACCCTATGCATAACCTCTGAATAATTATGATGGTTAACAAATATTGAATTTCTTACTTATCATCAATCTGCATTTCAACAACAAAAAACCCATAAATTTGCATTACAATTATACACAGTTGGTTTAAAAGTGTAAAAGCTAACCAGATGACGCACAAAAAAGTCTAGTAAGTTCTACAATTCATATGTGATTCTCCCAAAAAAGTGACAAAATCTTTGAACATAGAACATTGAACCTGGTCTCTATTTCTTTCCCCTATGAGAGAAAACACATCTAAAACTCATTTCTAACATTCGATTTAATTAAGAAACACTTCTCTCACCCATATGTTAACTAAGTTTAAAATATATGTAGTCTAGGTAAAAGTTGATATTTCAATTATTTTTTGTATTTCCATTAAGTCTTGTTGATTACTTTCATCAAATTTTATGCTTTGTTTAGAAGAATAACATAGAAATACAGTATCAACCATAATGTTTAGGACACCTTTTGATACGATAATAAATTCCATCGTAGCATTTGAAAGAGTCGAATGGCTAACCGATATTCCTCTTAACCATATATGACCCACTATGTCTGTAAATAGTCTAGGATCATGTTGGTGTATGTTCTAGGTTCTGAAACAAATTTGTAGTTTCTTATTTCTTTCTAGATAAGGGGCAGAATACTGAAGCCCACAACTACTACATCGATGATTTACCTTAAGACGTTATATCATCCTTTCATGTGTATCCAGATCTGTAGTACCCAACTTAAGCCCTAATTTGCCAATCATACACATCAACACAATAATCGATATTTAAAACACACCAGTCTTTGAAATTATTCTAAAGTAAACACATATTTAAATAGATCAATGATATTTGTTTGCTATAAGAGCAACTTGGAGATTAAACTTACCAATGATTTGTTCTCCGTTGAAGCAGGTAGCCTCGAATTAGTCTATAGATCTAGGATATTTTGCATAAAACAAAATTAGTGTCTTCAATTTTTTAGTGTAACAAAATGTATAAGAGCAACTTTGGAGATTAAACTTACCTGCAGAAGCTCTTCCCAGATGCTGCAATTGCTATGTCCTGCAATCCCCAAGCAACACAAAACATAATTTCAATCCCTAAACCCAATTTCATCATATACAAACAGCAAAAAACACAATTTCAATCCCTAAACCAACAAATAGCATATACAAACAGCAAAAAACAACAATTTCCAATCCCTAAACCCAATTTCATCATATAAAACACAATTTTATCATATAAAACAATATCCGAATTGAAGATGCAGCTATAAATATATAATTGAAGATGCAGACAAGATGAAAAACTAAAGTCTTGACTAAAATAGACAAAAATAAGTTGGGGCCATGGGTAGATGATAATATGCCTATGATATAGAATGAAGACAAATTTATAGGTATTCAGAATAGAGTGATTCATCATCAAACAACCCATCAATTTTTCTATAAAAACAAAACAATCATGTAGCAAATTCAATCCTGTGTATCTTATTTTCTTCAAATTGAGAAAAAGAAATAACCATAACAGTCTTTTCAATCCCTTATGTTTGGCTATTTTTTTAAACAATAATTCCTATAACTAGAAGTTTAATCACCTTATCTACACACTGCAATATTTGAACCCACAACCACTTGATTGAAGAGTACACCTTTTACCACCGAGCTATCATCTTGAGACTATTTTTGGCCCGTTACAAAAAGAGTGCTAATCAGATAGGTTAGAACGAACTACATATTCATCGTGTTTAATGATCTTATCCCTCTCTTTGAGAATATAAAAAACTATCACTAACATATATATTATAACCTACATGTAACCAATTTAAATCTCCTTCATGGCTGGAACACGCTTGAGCCACTAAATCTGCCCACCCAAACCTGATAATTAATACTTCTTTAGTTGTTTTTTTGCATATCTCTTCCCTATATTCAATAAAGCAATCTATTAAAGCACATAAAATCATCATATATATGCAGCAAAAAAAATTATTCTAAGAATTCAATATCATGTATTTGAAAGCTCATATGATAAAGTTGTGAGTTTAACTTTTTTATATGAAAATTTTATATTAAATTACCACTTACTTGTAGAGTATGGACTAATGCATGCTCTCATCTGCACATTCCAGCTGGCATCTAGATCACTATCTGCACTGCACAGAGGCGGGTTGGTTGCCGGTGCTCTTTTAAGGTAACAACTATTACTTAGTGATTTAGCCCATAAACCGTCTGATCTCTCCTTGAAACAACTCTCCAACACATCCTTTTCAGTAGATCATGCATAGCATTCCAAATTCTTCTATTCTCATCATCATGTGCATATGCTTCTGGTGAAGAATACACAAAATAACCTCCTGGTCTAAGCAATCTATCTAATTCTAAAAGCAAAATCCCATCCCTCTGGAGCCAATCTATCCTACAACGCGAACAATGAGCCAAATCAAACGATCTACTTGGGTAAGGCAGTCTTTTGGTACCCAAGACTCCTAATGTTGACGGAATCCCACGCTCAAGCGCAAACTGAATTTGATTTTGATGCACATCATTTGGTGCAAGAGACATAGCTATGATACCTAAGGGTAAAAGATAAGCCCCAAAACTTGCAACCCCACAACCCGCATCAAGAACAGTTCTGATATTTCCTCCATTGTTGAGTTTATCACCAGTAAACTTGAGCATCTGTATCATCATGATGGTTATGCAAGTTAATCAAACAGAAGTGTAATCAAACAAGAGTGTGCACTAATTCTTTAAACTATAACTTAAAGAGTAGTCAATGATATCAAGATGACCTACCGATGCAATCGAAGTTATGTACTTATCAGCACCATAATGAAAATGGGTTCCTCCACCAGGAAATCTGATCTTTTCCCCAACCACCGTCATCCAGTTTTGATCCGATTTCTCCTGTGCAAGATGAGTATGCGGTATGTTTGCCTTCCAAACCTCATCCCTGCTTTCCGGACACCTAACCGGGATCTGGATACAACACCAATTATCATTCACACCTACTGTCTGTTCACCTAATTGTAAAATTAACATCTGAATTGTAAACTAACCTTGTATCCAACCGGCGGAGGAATAAGGCAATTATATCTCCTAGTTGCAGGTGGACAATGTCGTTCATAATGCTCCATGTCAGATTAAGCTTCATCTTCATCTGGTAGATAAGATGTCTATCCAAACAAGGTATCAACTCCGAGTACCTCATATCACAAACCTTCATCAAAACCACCAGTAATCAAACGAATTAAACAAACGTAATCATTTAATCAGTTTCAAACAACCCTAAACCGTCCAATAACGACTTACAGGTAAGCTTTGTAATGCACCTAATTGTCTTCAACATAATAGCAAAATAGAGATGATAGCTAGTCTAAACCTTTTGAGAGAGTCTTGATAGATGGACCATTGTAATGCACCCAAACCATAATGCATCCGAACCATGAAGTTTACTCTGCATGAATCACATATGAATTTAAAAAGGGTTAGTTTGCATTTTGACCATTCCAATATCCATTGAATAAACCCCATGCTTTCAAAGAAGAAATTATATGTGAAAATGGTACCATCAAATACAAAACCTCCC
Organism: Flaveria linearis; assembly: GCA_024085815.1. Taxonomy (NCBI): domain Eukaryota; kingdom Viridiplantae; phylum Streptophyta; class Magnoliopsida; order Asterales; family Asteraceae; genus Flaveria; species Flaveria linearis. Next base: position 1,401,722 of record CM044009.1, on the reverse strand, counting down.
AGCCCTATCTTATTTTGTGGTCTAAAATCTATTGTAGCAGCTATTAGATCTCTCAACATTCAAAGTATCCATGAAAACATGGATAAAAACTCTCTAAACCCTAAGATCAAAACAACTACTAATTTTCACCAACCAGAACCAATGAATTTGGGCAATCAATCCAATTCAAACATAGTAATCAAGAAATAAAAGCAACATATGTGCATAATAACTAAAATAGCAGCTCCCTTACCATCGCAGATTAGACTCTAAGAAACATTATTGTTGTCGTCGTCGCTATCAGAATGAAGATCGACGACTGGAGTTACATCGATGGAGTCTAATGGTGTAGTTCCTATGATGATGCCGTCGAAGATTGAACGGTCGTACCGGGGTTGGCGATGACTGCAATGGTGACAACAGTACCATGGTCATTAGAAGCATTCTTATTGCTCCGCATCACCCATAGACGCTTCCCTTCGTTCTCTCGCCACTGAAACTGCGTGCTGTCTTCTCCTTTGTACAGCAGCATTCCCAACTACAAGCTCAAATAAATCAAATAAGCAAAGACTGCTAATAAACTTTTAGTTAAATACATCATAACATGATCAGATTCAAACAACTTAACATCTACATATGCACAAATGCAGAATTAATCTTCAAATTCGCACAGTGAAAGTGTTCTATCCAACTAAAATCACTTATACTCCTTCAGAAATCAACTTCCCCAAATTAAATTTCCAAAATTTCACACAAAGAAAGAAAACCCATGAAGCATAACACCACAAAATCGATTAATCGAACGACAAAAGCATCGATCAATCGAAAACCTAAAGAGCTTACCACTCAACACAATTGACATAAACTACCCAAAAACAAACATTAAACAAGAAATCAAAATCGAAAACCTAAAAAGCTTACCACTGATCTCAAGCTATCTTCAAAATCCAAAACCCTAACATACATGAACACTAAAGCTTGAAATCCTCAAGCTTCGAAGTGAAATCCTCAAGCTTCGAAGAGCAGATGTGAAGAACTATAAGCTTCAAAGTGAAATTGTCACACCCCAACCTTGACGGCGGAATCGTCGAGGCGTGAGAGTTACGATTGTTCACAGCCACATAACGCTATTGCCTGAAACATGTTAAAAATAAAAGGTCAACATATTGTTGGTGAGCATTCTATAGTTTTGAATACATAAGTATATAAAAGATGGCAATTCATGTTGTAAATTAGAGAACAAGGTAACTAGGGATGTAAGACAGAATGCACAATCAAACCTTGACAAAGTTTTACAAGTTCTCAAACGTTTACAAGTATATACGATTAGCTAAGTGTACTTGGATCAACCAAGCAGGCTTGTCAGGCCCATAGATCTATGACGTCGCCAGGCTAGCAATAGTTAATGATTGTACATGTATTCGACATTACATGGTAGCTACAAGATTCAACTAATCACAACACACAAGTAAATTGCCATAAGTTTACAAGATTCAACGTGTTTACAAGTGTAACGTTTATAAGGTAACATGTTTCACCCAAAAGCGTGTGAAATAATAAAATGGGTATAGAAATACTCACTTGGCGATTAAGTATATATTGGATGATTAATAAGAAATAATAACGCGCGTCGTTTCAACGAATTCCTTTACAAGGTACCTAAAACATATTTATTACAAGATTAAGTTCGATAATAAGTTTAACATTTAGACGTGAACCAGGGTTTTAGGATTTTGAGGTTTTTATAAATATGATTAGTTCTTAAAATCGATATATTTTACACAATAAAAGATAATTTAATTAATCCATTTTATAATAATTTGTAAGAAATTAAATTCTTATAACATGATTAAATTTATAAAATGTAAATTAAATTTTTATAATTGTCATAATGAAAGAATACGTAATGATTAATAATAACGTTTAATAATTAAATAAAATACGCACGTTTTAATAATAATTTATACTTGTTATTCGAACCAATAATGAATTAATAAGTTAAACAATAATTAACATCAATTTTATAAAAAAAATGAACTAATTACATTATTTGATTAAAATAATATAATAAAATAAATAAATAAAAGGTTAAGATAGATTTCAGAAATTAAGTAGATGGTTTTAAAAATTTTTAGTGTCAGGAAAAATATTTTTATAATTTTTAGAATTTTTTTCTGAAATTTTTAAAGCTAAAAAGTCCAAAAACAAAAATGTGGGGTTTGCAGGGTTCGAACCGGGGACCTGTGGGTTATGGGGCGTGTGTGTTACTAGTGAGCTAAGGGCTATGGTCGCGGCTTAACACGGGTTTTAAATCTGAAAAACAGACTCAACGAATCTGCCCCAAATCCAAGAACCCTAATTCGGTTTGATCCAAATTGGAGATCAAATCGATGATGTTAATGCAAATAATCATAGGGCTTTGATTCCCTATGAGAAATCGAGCATGTATATGTAAACAATTACCCGTTTGATAACAAATTGAAGCTACACCCTTTGAAGAACAACCCGCGACCAACGTAGCACTGGTTAGATACCCAAACCACGATGATAATCAAATTAGTTGTAGGGAAAGCTTCTAATGGTGTACACGATCAAAAGCCATCTGCCAATTTCGAATATTGAAGCTCGAAAGAAGGTGAACCAGTTAGTTGCAGGTCCGACGATTGTCACACCCCAACCTTGACGGCGGAAACGTCGAGGTGCGAGGGTTAAGATTGTTCACAGCCACATAACGCTATGTTAAAATATAAAATGCCATTAATCAATTGTTTTCAATCACCACATACATCAATGTCTCAAAATAAATTAAACAAAAACAAGAATTCAATCGTCTTTATTAAACCTAGGTCCATGATCTAGGTTTATGCATTCCTTCAATCATCGCTAAGCTTGCACATTACCTGAAACATGTTGAAAATAAAGTCAACTAACTAGTTGGTGAGTTCTCATGGTTTTAAATACAATAAGTATACAAAATGTGGCAATTCTAGTCAATGGTCACAAGATAGCAAGTATATAGAACATGCATAGTTACAATCAAGCCTCGACTGAATAATATGAATAAGCATGATTAGCTAAGTGTATTTGGTTCCCTAGTGCACAAGCATACGGCTCCTAGGAGTCGGCAATACATCGACTTTAGCACCAAATAGGCTTGTCAGGCCCAAAGATCTAAGACTTCGCTAGGCTAGCAATAGTTAATGATTGCACACGTATGTCACATCTCGTATAATACTAAACATATCCAAACAACCACGACTATGTAAGAATTGCACGTGTGAAATAAGTATCAAAACGTGTATGTGTAAGTTTGTATAAGCAACATGTTTCACCCCGAAAGATGTGAAATAATCGTAAAGCGGGGCATAAGAACTCACATGTTTAATAAAGGAGACTTGTAGATGAAATAAGAATAACCACGAATAAGATTTCCAACACAAACGTCACAACGCACCTAAACGAAATAAAGTAGCGCGTTATAATATGTTTGATGATTAATTGTAGGTCTAATATGATTTAATAATTATTCGTGTTTATTACATGTTAATAACGTGATCGGTTTAATGGAACGAATGGATTATACTTGGTATAATCAATTGTTAGCGCGTAAGAAAATAAAACTTGATTAAATTGTACATTGAACCGATTTTTTAAGGATTGTATATAATAATTATAATAAGTTATTTAACTATTATAAGGGACTATATACAAATATATATATTTATAGGTATAAGTAATCAAACAATTTAATTGTTTGAATTTACATATAAATATATATACTAAACAATCAATATAAATGATTTAGCTATTAAAAGAACTATGTATAAATATATATATATTATATATATATTATTATATATATATATATATAAGTAACTAAACAATTAAATTGTTTAATTATATATATATAAATGTATATACTAAACAATTATAACATTGTATATAATAATCAATATAAATGATTTAGCTATTAAAAGAACTATGTATAAATATATATATATATATATATATAAGTAACTAAACAATTAAATTGTTTGAATGTATATATAAATATTTATATACTAAATAATTATAATATTGTATAATCATAATAAGTGATTTAATTACTAAAAGAACAATATATAAATATATATATAGGTATAAATAACTAAATAATTTAATTATTTAAAAAATATATACATATACAAGTATTATGTTTACTCATTTCTTTTGTATTTTAAAAATAAAATTATGTATTTATAAATACAAATGTATTTTATAAAAAAAAAGAAATAAATTTAGTCACAAAATTAGTTAAACAAAAATTTAAATAAATTCTGCATTTTATAAAATAATTTTAGAAATTTTCAGAATTTAAAAAGGTTAAATAAATAAAAATAAATGAAGAAAAGAAAGAAAGAAAGAAAGAAAATCAGAAAAAAGAAAAGGGGGGGTTGCCCGGGGTCGAACCCGGGACCTCCCCTAGGATATGGGGCGCGGAGACCAGTGAACCAGGGCCAAGGCCTTGGTTTTCATTGGTTCGGTTATTGTTTTAACCTTAGTCCCCGGTTTACCCCAAATTAGGATGAACCCTAGGTTCAACAGGGTCAAAATTGACCTCCGATTCGATGTTAAACACCCGAATCTTCATGGGGCTTTTGATCCCTGGACCAAATCGAGTCAATAACAGGTTCCAATTACCTGTTCCGATTAAGCTTCGAGTGATTTCAAGATCGACTCAGCTTCGAGTGTTCGTGAATTGGGCTTTTTGATCGAGAAGGTTTTTAGTGAAATTGAGGGTTAGGGGTTTAAGAACCTCAAAATGAGTTGAACGCCCCTAATTTATAAGCTCGACTTCATGGTTTACGGGCGTAACGCGTTTGATTTTGAAACCGCGTATATACTTTCAAATTTTGAGAGATTCGAACTGTAATCGTGTAATTAAAATGATTGATTGATTGTTTCGACCGCGTTTAAGTTTAGAATGATTTAATTTGACTTAATTCGTGTATCTGGACGGGATTCGAGTTGGAGTTCATCACGGTTTGATTCGGTTTGATTTGGAAAGGGTACGAGCGGGAATCTCGCTTTTGGAGTTGGTTCGGGTTCGAAACCCATGGTCGAAGGGGTTGGGCGGTTTAATTGGGTCAAAATCGGTTTGAAATGGGGTTTTGGGCATTGCCGGAGCTCGGCCGGAGCTCCGGCCGATGGTTACCGGAAAAACGGGGTTGAGGGGGTGGTTTGGAAAATTTACATAAATGGCCCCTGTACTCTTAAATGTTATTATTTTGTGTTTCAAACTTTTATTCAAAGTTTCCAAAATGGCAAAACAACCCCTGTACTTTAAATTCCAAGTTTTATTATTTATTATTATTATTATTATTATTATTTATATTATTATTATTATTATATATTATTATTATATATTATTATTATTATATTATATTATATTATTATTATTATTATTATTATATTATTATTATATTATTATTATTATTATTATATTATTGTTATTATATATATATATATATATATATTTATATATATATAAAAATTTACTATTGATGCTATAAAATGGCATAAATAAACCGAACAAAAATACAGGATGTTACAGTCTCCCCAACTTAAAAGAATTTCGTCCCGAAATTAAGAATCAAAAAGGGTTACAAGAATAAGTAAGGGTAAGTCTTCTTCATATGTTCTTCACGCTCCCAAGTGAATTCCGCTCCTCGTTTGTTCTCCCATCGAACCTTTACAATTGGGGTCGTAGAGGTCCTAGTCTTCTTCATAATGCGATCCATGATTTCGACGGGTTTTTCAACGAAGTGTAGTGATTCGTCGATCTGAATGTCTTCCAATGGCACATGCAAATTATCGTCGGCCAGACACTTCCTCAGATTCGAGACGTGGAAGACAGGGTGAATTCCACTAAGGTCGGAGGGTAGTTCTAGTTTGTAGGCCACTTTCCCGATTCTTTTCTGAACCTTTAAAGGCCCTACAAACCTTGGAGCTAACTTGCCCTTCCTTCCAAAGCGAACCACACCCTTCCACGGTGAGACCTTGAGAAGGACCATCTCCCCAACTTGGAATTCCAGTGGCTTGCGACGTTTATCAGCGTAACTTTTCTGTCGACTCCTTGCCATTTCCAGGTTCTTGCGGATGATGGCGACTTTATCGGTCGTCTCTTATATAAGCTCGGGACCGGTAATAAGATTCTCGCCAACGTCGGTCCAGCAGATTGGTGAACGACACTTACGACCGTAAAGTGCTTCGAATGGTGCCATTTGGATGCTTGAGTGGTAACTGTTGTTGTAGGAGAATTCTGCGAGCGGTAGGTGCGTATCCCAGTCGCCCCCAAAATCAAGGACACAGAGACGTAACAGGTCTTCCAGGGTTTGGATCGTCCGCTCGGTTTGGCCATCGGTTTGGGGATGGTAAGCCGTGCTTAAATCCAATTGTGTACCCAGAAGTTCTTGCATAGTAGACCAAAAGTGAGAAGTGAATCGAGCGTCTCGGTCGGATATAATGTGAAGAGGCACACCATGACGGCTTACGATCTCGTCGATGTAAATCCGGGCTAACCTTGATGTCTTATATGTGTCACGTATGGGTATGAAATGTGCCGACTTAGTCAATCGGTCGACGATCACCCATATGCTATCATGCCCGCGAGATGTCCGAGGTAACTTGGTTATGAAATCCATGGATATATGTTCCCACTTTCACATGGGAATTTCGGGTTGTTCGAGTAATCCACTTGGACGTTGATGCTCTGCTTTAACCTTCGTGCATGTAAGGCACTTAGCAACATAGGTTGCTATGTCTCGTTTCATTCCGGGCCACCAATATTGACTCCGTAAGTCCATGTACATCTTATCGGAGCCCGGGTGAATAGAATAACGAGTCCGATGTGCTTCGTTCATGATAGAAGCCCGAAGGTTATTGCGTTGGGAATCCAGATTCGGTTTGCGAAATACATTAACCCATTGGCTCTTGTTTCTAATTGGGCTAAGAGATTTGGCTCGAGTTCTTCCTTCATACCCCCTTCAGTGTGCACCCTTGCTGTGCTTCTCGAATACTCGCCTCGATGTCACAATCGATCTTTAAGTTCTGCAATAACACCGTAGCATTGTTGACATCGAGTCGGACTTCAGTGTCAAACTCTCCCAATGTATCGAACCATTGGCGTCGGTCGCGAATCTCTTGAACGGAAACCATCTTTTGATGCGTCTTTCGACTCAATGCATCGGCTACGACATTTGCCTTGCCGGGATGGTAGCGGATATCACAATCGTAGTCGCTAATTAGTTCCACCCAACGACGTTGCCTCATATTGAGGTCTTTCTGATTGAAAACGTGTTGGAGGCTCTTGTGGTCCGTGTAGACTATACATTGCGTGCCGTATAGATAGTGTCTCCAGATTTTCAAAGCAAAGACCACCGCTCCGAGCTCGAGATCGTGCGTCGTATAATTTACCTCGTGAACCTTCAATTGTCTCGAGGCATATGCGATGACCTTTCCCCGTTGCATGAGGACACAACCAAGGCCTTGTTTCGACGCGTCGCAGTATACCGTGAAGTCGTCATTTCCATCCGGTAGCGTCAGAATAGGAGCATTGCACAACTTGTGCTTCAATGTCTCAAACGCCTCTTCTTGCTCGGCTTTCCACTCGAAAGGCTTGTTCTTCTGAGTCAAGGACGTGAGTGGCTTTGCGATTTTCGAGAAGTTGGCAATAAATCGCCGGTAATACCCGGCTAGACCAAGAAACGATCGAACTTCCGTCGGAGTTGTGGGAGCACTCCAATTCTTTACGGCTTCAACCTTCGCAGGGTCGACGTGAATTCCTTGACTATTCACAACGTGCCCTAAGAACTGTACTTCTTCAAGCCAAAACTCACATTTCGAGAATTTCGCGTACAGTTGTTCCTTCTTCAACAGTTCGAGGATTTGACGGAGATGAAGTTCATGATCGGAGCGAGACTTGGAATAAATAAGAATGTCGTCGATGAAAACGATGACGAACTTGTCTAGGTATGGCTTGCACACCCGATTCATAAGATCCATGAAGACCGCTGGAGCATTGGTTAAGCCGAAAGGCATAACCATGAACTCGTAATGCCCATACCGGTGCGGAATGCAGTCTTTGGGATATCGTCATTGTGGACTCGCAGTTGGTGATAACCCGAACGCAAGTCGATTTTTGAAAAGATTGCAGCTCCTTGAAGTTGGTCGAAAAGATCGTCGATACGAGGAAGAGGATACCGGTTCTTGATAGTCAACTTGTTGAGCTCCCGGTAATCGATACATATGCGGAAAGACCCATCTTTCTTCTTCACAAATAAGACAGGTGCACCCCAGGAGAAGAACTAGGGCGGATAAACCCCTTCTCGGATAATTCCTGGAGTTGGCTAGAGAGTTCTTGCATTTCCGATGGTGCGAGTCGGTAAGGTGATTTAGCCGCGGGGCTTGCTCCCGGAATCAAGTCGATTTTAAATTCTACTTCGCGTACGGGAGGTAACCCGCTAAGATCATCGGGAAAAACCTCAGGGAATTCTCGTACAACTGGAACATCTTTGAGTTCCTTCTCCTTGGTTTTGGTGTTGACTACATATGCCAAGAATGCCGGATAACTCTTACTTAGGCATTTCTGAGCCTTAGTACATGACATAAGCTTGAGTCCTTGGAGGACCGTTCACCGAACACCTTCATCGTGTCCCCGGAGGGTAAGGGCATGCGAATGCACTTCTCGAAACAAATGATCTCGGCATGGTTCTTAGATAACCAATCCATGCCAATAATGACGTCGAAACTCCCGAGTTTCATAGGAATAAGGTCGATAAGAAACTTATGGTCATCAAGACACAATAGACAATCGCGGATAACCACGTCGACGGTGATGGGTTCTCCATCAGCAACTTCGACGGTGAGAGGTCTCTCTAGATTTGAGCGAGGTTTAGAAAGTGTCGGCTCGAACTCTAAGGAAACGAAACTTCTATCGGCGCCCGAATCAAATAATACGTATGCATAGGTGTCATTAATAAGAAACATACCTGTATAGGTTTTAAAGGCACTTAAGGACATAAGTAAGGAATTTTAAGAGAAATTCTATGGAGATAGGGTTGCAATTTTTTTTTACGTACCGTTCACCACCTCGTTGTCCGCCTGAGCTTGGTTCGCGTTGATGTTGAACGCACGTCCACGAGCTTGTGGAACATTGCCCACAAGACGAGGGCACTGGGGTCGGTAGTGACCTGGTTCTCCACAGTTGTAGCAGACCCGATTTGGTTCCGTCACTGCGTTTCCCAATGCTCGGCGACACGTTGCCACAAGGTGCCCGTACTTGCCACATAGTGTGCAGATGCGACACGGAAGGTTTCCCGAATGGTGGTACCTACACGTGTTGCACATAGGTAGAGGGCCTGCATAAGCCCTTGCCACGGGCACTTGTGCGGCCGGTGTAGCCCCGGTAGTACACTGTCTTTGGGGCGGTTTAGGAGCAGCCACGGCGTAGTTCCGTGCCGGTACAAACTTCCGTTTCTTGTTATCAGGCTTGACCTCCTTGACCTCCTCGGGGGTCGTCTTCTCAGTCTTCTTGGCACCCTTTGCAGACATAGTGCCTGCTCGGATGTGGTTCTCGTCAATTGGGCAGTGATGGTGATAGCTTCTTCCAAGGTTGCGGGCCGGCTACCCACAACGGCATCCTGGATCTGAGGCGGTACACCCTAATAAATTTTTCCACGTTTCGGGAAACAGTATCCACCATGTGTGGCAGCAGTATGCTTAGTTCATGATGACGGGTAGAATATGCCAGATGGTTCCCGCCATCCTGTTTCAAATTCCAGAATTCCTCCTCCAGTTTTTGGATTTCACTCCTCGGGCAAAACTTGGCTATGGCTATGTTTTTGAATTCCTCCCAAGTTAAAGCCAAGATTGCATCGGGGCCTCGGTTCCTCTTTTCACTGTTCCACCACGTTAAGGCCCGTTGCTGCAGCATACTGGTGGCATACCTTACTTTGAGTGCTTCGGGGCACTCACAGTTGACGAAGGTGTTCTCCATCCCTTCAAACCACTCTAAGAGACCGGTGGCACCTTCCTTGCCACTATAACTGGGAGGCTTGCATGAACTGAAATGCTTGAAGGTGCAAGACTGGGTGTTACGCCGTTGGTTTGCACTATTCTCCCCTTGACCATTGCTATTGTTCGTGACGTTTGCGATCATAGTGCTGCTGAGTTCAGCCACCATGGTCGGGATGACCGCAGCCATTTGCCGAGCAATCATGGCAGCAAGCTTACGGCCGGATCTTCCTCGGTTTCCGTGGAAGCAAGACATGCTGGAAAAATACAAATTGGGTTAGGATCGGTTAAAGGATAATATGGGTAGGCAATTAAGGTAAGAATCATGAATTATACGGAATGATTCCATTTGGTGACGCATCACTATTTGGAAACGTTGACACGTCAAGATGAATTGACCCATTCACCTCAGAAACTCGTGTATGTTGGTCATAGTTTATCACTCATCCCGGAAATCCCCAGGTAGCGTAACGGTTCCCTCAATGAGATTTATACGTATACGCTTGCCTTAGCCGAGGGCCTTTTGCCAGAAAATCCAGAATACAGGTGTCTATGTACACACTAGTTCTTTGGTTTATGAAATCAAAAATCTTGATGGGATATTTACAAGATTAGACATAAAGTCTAAAGAATTCCTATCAATAGATTCTACTTGGAGACGAGAATAAGTTTAAGAAATAGTAGCTGTCGGGGAGAATTAACGTTTAAGATAAGTCTAGGGGAGACGGGTAACATATGTAATCATGTAGAAAGGCACCTATGCTAAGGCATCACATTGCACATAATAAGGCATAGTGTTAGGCAGCATGCAAACAATAAGTATGTATCATAAGAATACTATTCTATAAGGATCATGCATGAACTATAGCCTAGGTCACCATTTCTAATAACCTAAATCCCTATAGTTATGGGCTCTGATACCAATCTGTCACACCCCAACCTTGACGGCGGAAACGTCGAGGTGCGAGGGTTAAGATTGTTCACAAATAAAATTAGAAATTTTTCACATATTATTGAAATTCATATTCCTTCCACTTACTATATAAGTTTAACAATCCAATGAAATATTCAAAATTAACATTTAATTTCAGTTAAAATTGATCAACCAAACACACCAGTAATTTTAACAAAATTTTAACTTTTTATTTTATTTCAATTTCAATTATTTTACAAAACATTTGTAAACCAAATGAAAACTAAAAAACTTTTAAACAAGTTATAGGGTAAGGTGTACTACCACGGGTAACAGTGCTTTATTAACACTTTTATCAGTCATATAACACCATACTTATCGTATAACACAGATATAGTTTATCAATTGCGTGACTAGGACTTCGGTGTATCATAAAAGCACCCATAATATGATAAAGTGGGCCCCACTTTCATGCGGATGTTACTTGACCGACCCGAGGGAAAACTCTATAAATACCAATATACCATACCAATCGCACTTCCTCAGGCTTAAAGCAGCAAACACTGTTGAAACTTGAAAGTTGAAACCCTTGTTACGATTCGAGATGGTTCTAGAACCTTCTGTTAACAACCCAAACATCACGACCACCGAAACGATCAAATTGTTGTGCAGTTACGGTGGTCGTATCTCACTCGCTATCCCGACGGCAAGCTGCGGTACTACGGTGGCCACACGCGTGTTCTCGCCGTTGCTCGATCCATCACTTTCTCCGGTGAGTAATTGATTCGTTATGTTTGAATTGGCTCAATTGAGTGTGTTCTTATAGTGTTTGATTGGAGGATTTGGATTATGAATGGAGATTTGCTTGTGATTTACAGAATTGATGGTGAAACTCGGTGAATTGTGCGGGAAGACTGTGAGTTTGAGGTGTCAATTGCCGACGGAGGATCTAGATGCGCTTGTTTGTGTAACATCTGATGAAGATCTGGCGAATCTCGTGAGGAATATGATCGAACAGCTTGTGTACAATCGATGAAAATCAGAGCGTTTCTATCACCTCCGAAGAAATGTTCTCCGTCACCGTCGCCGTCGATGTCTCCGGCTCCGTCCACCGCCTCTGGTTCTGGATCTGGATCTAGCTCCTCCGCCGGTACACCGTCGGCGTCACCGGAATCTCCATCTCTGTCGGCTTACTCCGCCGTGAGATTCCTGTTACCGTCGTGAATCCGTGTGTCTATACACCGTGCAAACCGCATGCAAAAGATCCATTCTGCTACAACAAAGTCACCGGAAAGCTTCATCGTTACGGTTATCGGAATTACAATCGGTTTTGCCTTGTTCCTGATGGAAATCATGGCAATAACAGTTTTAGACACATAATCGTAAGTGGATCAAACTCAAGAATTAATAGGGAGAATAGAGTAAGCCTTGGGGCAATTTCTCATATTTCATTGAAACCAAATCCTACTTTAAATACACAATGCAATGCAGAAAATAAGGGAAACATGGATGCGTAATGCATGGGAAATGAGGGAAACATGGTTTAGTGCATGCAAATAATAAAATGTGGGTGATGAACTGGCAGCCACTTCTCCAAGTAAACAAATGAATTATTCTTGCAACTTCTTCGGATTTTGGTAAGTCTTTTGGGCCGGTTCAATAGCTCCTTCGTTGGGCCAGTCTCATCTTGCCTACTTGGGCTGCTTCCCTCGGGTTGATGCGTATCAACTGCCCCCTGCTGAGAAAGGACATTGTCCCCAATGTCGAATGATGGAAATCGAGCCTTCACTGTCTCTAAGTCCTCCCATGTTGAGTCTTCCATTGATTGCTTTAGCCACTTGATTAAAACTTCTGTTTGTCCCAGGTCTCCCACGCGAACATCCTCGATGCTTTCCGGCTTTAAGTCTTCCAAATCTTGATTACCAAAAACCTCGATGTTGCCGGTGTTAGTAGTTGGTGTCCCGAAGCACGGCTTGAGTAATGACACGTGAAACACGGGATGGATTTTGAGCCTTCTGGCAAGAGTAATTTGTATGCAACTTTGCCGATTCGTTGCCTACCTTGTAAGGACCAAAATATCGACGTGAGAGCTTGTGATTCTTTCTGTTCTGGACCGATGATTGTCGATATTTTTGCAGCTTAAGTAAACCCAGTCATCGACATTAAATTCCTTATCCAAACGCTTTTTGTTAGCTGTTTTGCCATTCTGTTCTTCGCCTGTTCGATGGCCAACTTTAAAGCTGCAATGATGCGTTGATGAGTGATTAGCGACGTTTCCAATGATGCATTTTTCGTCGAGCCGGTACATAATCATGGATGGACGAAGCCTCATGTCCATACATCGCCTTAAAGGGTGACATTTGTATTGCCGAATGGTAATGCGTGTTGTAGGAAAACTCGGCTAAATACAAGTACTGCTGCCACTTTCTTGGTTCATCCATCACATACGCACGCAAGTAAGATTCAAGACATCGGTTTACTACTTCGGTTTGGCCATCGGTCTCGGGGTGATACGCACTCGAATGTAGTAACTTAGTTCCCATGAGTTTGAACAGCTCCTTCCAAAATCGACCAATGAACAGCGGATCGCGGTCGGACACTATGGTTTTTGGTAGCCCATGCAGCCGATATATTTCTCTCATGAATGTAGCGGCTAGTGAAATGGCAGTGTAATGAGGTGACAACGCAACGATGAAGTGAGCGAACTTGGACAGTCGATCTACAATAACCCAAATGGCCGATTTTCCTTTGGACATTGGCAAGCTCGTGATAAAATCCATAGAAATATCGAACCATGGGGCTGCGGGTGTCGGTAAGGGCTGTAGAAGGCCATAAGGTTTATGAGTTGGTACCTTAATTGCTTGACAAATTGAGCAGTTTCGAACAAATGCAGCCACGTCTTTCTTGATGCCCAACCATGAAAACGAAGTAGTGATGCGCTTAATCGTTGCCGTAACTCCCGCATGACCGCCCAAAAACGAGGAATGAAATTCCTCTAGCAACTGTTGACGTAAATGTGGAATCGGAGGAACCATGATTTTCCATTTACGTAAACTAAGCCATCCCTCCATGCATGGTTTGGAAATAATAATGGTTGCTCTTGTATTGTTGCCACCAACTGGTGACCATAGGGTTTTTAGAAAAAAACTCCTTGATTGCTTTTAACCAATCAGCAGTAGGGTATGAAATAGCAAATAGTGTGGGTTGTTGAACCTACTGAGAGCATCGGCAACATGGTTCTCCTTACCTGGCTTATAATGGATTTCGAAATCGTACCCCATAAGCTTCGTGACCCATTTCTGTTGTTCTGGTGTCTGAATGGTTTGAGTCAATAGATGCTTCAGACTGTGGTGATCTGTGTGAACGCGGAATCGGCGACCCAAGAGGTACTGGCGCCATTTTTTGACCGCTTCGGTAATGGCGTAAAGTTCCTTCGTGTAAGTCGATTGCCCTTGCATGGTAACACACAGTTTCTTACTGAAGAAGGATATGGGTCGATTTTGTTGAGACAAAACAGCCCCAATCGCGTACCCCGACGCGTCTGTAGTCACATCAAACGGCTGGGAAAAATCAGGTAGTGCTAGCGTGACGAGGCGTTGCATGGTTTTCTTTAATTCTTCGAATGCTTCAGTCGCCGATCATTCCATGCGAAATCTTTCTGTTTAACAGATCCGTCAAAGGAGCCGCGATTCTAGCATTGATTCACGAAACGCCGGTAATAACCTGTTAATCCCAGGAATGCCCGGAGTGTGGTGAAGGAGTCTGGTCTCGGCCATGCTTGAATTGCTTCTATTTATCGTTTTCCGGTTCGACGCCATTACCAGAGATTTTATGGCCTAAAAATGACACCTCCATGACGGCAAAAACACATTTGGACGGCTTGGCGGTGAAATTGTTTTGCAACAGTGTTTGAAGACATAGGTCAAGTGTTGGTAGTGTTGCTCGATGGATTGGCTGTAGACTAAAATGTCATCGAAAAAAACTAGCACAAACTTGCGTAAAACGCTTCGAAACAAATCGTTCATGGCTGCTTGAAATGTAGACGGTGCGTTCGTGAGTCCAAACGGCATCACCAAGAATTCGTAATGACCGTCGGCGGTCGGAAGGCGGTCTTGTGAACATCCTGTTGGGCTACCCGTATTTGATGATAGCCGGCTCTTAGATCAATTTTGAGAAGACTTTCGCTCCGTATAATTCGTCCAAGAGTTCGTCGATTGTCGGTATGGGGAAACGATCACGAACCGTTACTGCATTCAACGCCCGATAGTCCACACAGAAACGCCACGAGCCATCCTTCTTTTTAACAAGGAGAACCGGGGACGAAAATGGGCTGTGACTCGGTTGGATAATGCCGTCTTGTAACATTTCTTCGATTAATCCCGTCATGATCTGTTTTGGTAATGCGGATAACGGTATGGCTTGACATTCACCGGTGTAGACTCGTTGGTAAGGGGAATATGATGATCATGTGGTCGTGTAGGGGGTAGGGTATGGGAGGGTTGAAACAATTTGGCATAGGTGTGAAGTAAGGAGGAGATAGTGGGGTCGGTATGGGTAATAGTGGTTGGTTCCTGGACAGTATGTGGTATATGGGACATAAACATTGTGTGTAAGGAGGAAATAGAATCTCTTTTGAAGAGATTAGACAGTGAACTGGTGGAAACCTGTTGGTTCATGGGCTCTCCTCTAATGGTGCATGGTTTACCATCCTTAGTAAAGGAGATTTCCGGGATCGAAAAATCAGCCGACAAACGGCCTAAGGTACTCAGCCATGTAATGCCTAAAACAACATCCGCACCTTCTACCGGCAAGATAAAAAATGAAGTTGAAATTGGCTTTTGTTGATGACTAGTTTTACCTCTGGACAATAGTCGTTGCATTGAATAAATTGACCGTTGCCCACCATCACAGAGAACGGTACGATGGACTTGGATTCCAATTGTAGCTGAGACGCGATCCGAGGCTGGAGTATACTGTGGGTACTACCACAGTCGACGAGGACCGTGACTGGTTTACCGGCAATGTAACCCGTTACCCGCAATGTTTGTGTAGAGGCTAAACCAAAGAAGGCGGCATCGGAAAGGGACATCATTTGGGTTGAGTTTGCTCGGCGGATGGCGGTGGTTCGGTGTCGATAGGGTCTGGTTCGTTGTCGTCATTGTCGACGATAAGTAGGAATTGAGGCGGCGAGCATTTGTGTCCCGGTGTATAACGTTCAGGACACCGAAAACATAGTCCCTCTTTCCGTCGTTGGGCAATGGCCTCCGGCGAGAGCCGGGTGATGGGTAGCGATGGTGAAGATTTCATGGGTGTGGGTAGTAACGGCGGTGATGTTTTAGTGTTTGCGTGGGATGGGGATGATACGGTAGAGGAGGAATTAGTAGATGGGGCCCAAGAAGTGGAAGTGGGTTTATTATATAAAAATGGTTTAGGCTTTGTATTAGGGTGTAGCTTGTCCTCAATTAATCGGGAAAGGGCACAGGCCTCGTGAAGGGAAGTCGGCTTGTGAAGGGCCAACTCATTCTGAATGTCGGTGCGTAGCCCGGAAATATAGCAATTTTGTAGAGCCTCGCGTGTTAAACCGTGACTCGATTGCTGATTTTTTCAAAGTCTGTTTGATACTCGGCAACGGTGGCGGTTTGACGCAATTTAAAGAGTGTGGCCTGGTGGTTTTCGTATGAGGAAGGCCCGAAGCGTAACTCGAGTTCACGTTTGAAGTCGTGCCACGAACCGAGTAGGCCGTTGTTTGTTAGGCTTTGGTACCATGATAACGCGTCTCCGATGAAGTGAAAGGCTGTTAGTTCAACGCGTTCTTCGGGTGGAATACGGTAGTAATTGAAAAATTTTCGGCTTGGAATACCCAACCGAGGGGGTTGGAACCATCGAATAGAGGGAGATTGATTTTGGGTGGTTTAGGGTGAGCCGGACGGTTGATAGCGGAGGATGACGAGGTGTCTTCGGTTGATTTGGATGATTCGTATCGGGGTTTGTCGGCGGCTAATTGTTCAGAAAGTTTGGCGATATTCGTAGCAAGGTTGGTGGTGGTTTCAATAAGGGTGGATAGTTGTGTGGTAGTGGCGGTTGAGGCGGTATGGGTGGCGGTGATCAACTGTGACAGTTGGTCGGAGATGGAGACTGGTAGGTCGTCACCGGAAGTGTCACGACGAGGAGGCATGGTGGAGGTGATTCGGGAATGAAAGCACCAAATGGTAGGTAATCCGTAAGTGGATCAAACTCAAGAATTAATAGGGAGAATAGAGTAAGCCTTGGGGCAATTTCTCATATTTCATTGAAACCAAATCCTACTTTAAATACACAATGCAATGCAGAAAATAAGGGAAACATGGATGCGTAATGCATGGGAAATGAGGGAAACATGGTTTAGTGCATGCAAATAATAAAATGTGGGTGATGAACTGGCAGCCACTTCTCCAAGTAAACAAATGAATTATTCTTGCAACTTCTTCGGAATTTGGTAAGTCTTTTGGGCCGGTTCAATAGCTCCTTCGTTGGGCCAGTCTCATCTTGCCTACTTGGGCTGCTTCCCTCGGGTTGATGCGTATCACATATAAACAACAAAATCAACGTATTAATCTAATAGAGCTATAGAGGCAAAGTTGAAGTCATTCAAACGGTGATTCATGGAGAAATTTTGAGAAATAAACAATCTGATGGTGAGATTATGCGATGTATGACTGGCTGTATATAATTATAGTGTGCGGATCTGTGTTTTCTTAACGATCCTTTGATCATTTCAATGGCAATGATTCAATGAACGGTAACAAGAATCTTTAAATTTTGTTTCAAATTTCCATATTCATGAATGCATCTAGAGTTGATCTTGTTTCGATTATCTTCTTCGTTGATTGTCATCGTTAATTGCTGTTGCTTGCTGGCTCATAGTCGCAATAATCTCATTTGATCTGTTGCTTACTAATTGAGCAGTTAACATGATGCACTTGTATTTACAAAAGATAAATTGTAGTTTGTAGGTCAAGTGGCGTGTGTAATTCAGGATCTGTTTGGAAATCCTTTTACTAATTATAAATTATTGATTTAATCATACATGTCATTGAAAAAATGCAGGTTGAAGGCATTAGGGGAAGATGCATGATTACAACACGAATATGCTTGCAGGTATGTGCATCTGCATGGGGAGAATTTAATATAAACTTTATCATATAAGTGAACATTATTTTGGGTAATATCTGAGAAAATTCTTAGGAAACAATAGATGAATTTGTGAATGAGTCAAATTATTATAATTTTAACTTGTTTTGCCGCCTCTTGCCTTGAAAGAATTCACACGCGGCCACCAGCTTTCCCAAAATAAGGGGCAAACTCAGAAAATCGTCTCCTGCCCCTTTATAACTTGCTATCCTCTTACCTAACAGGCAAAGATTTGCCTCCGTGGAAAGGATGATTCGTTCGGATCGACATGAGAGCCCAACTACATTGCATTGCCAGAATCCATGTTGTATATTTGAATAAGGAAAGTCATAGCTGATGTGTTTTACAATCAAAACGAAATATATAAAAATGACTAAATTGGAGGGACAAGGGCAAAAATTAATAATCCCTCATTCCTCTGATCAGGGAACTTGTGTTCGAAAGTTAGGCAGTCAATGTTCAGTTGGTTAACGGTGGAAAAGATCAAAGCTCGTCTATCCTCATGGAAAGCTAATAGCTTATCGTTTGGTGGTAGGCTTACTTTGGTAAAGGCGGTTCTGGGTAGTATTCCCTTGTATTATCTTTCTCTATTTAAAGCACCGGTGATCAACAAAATAGAGGGCATAAGACGGGATTTTCTCTGGGGCGGTTCAGATACGAGATCTAAAATTAAATGTGTCGCTTGGAAAAAGGTGATTGCCCCAAAACAACTAGGTGGGCTTGGAGTTTCGAGTATTAAAGATTCAAATATGGCTCTTTTAGCTAAGTGGCATTGGAGATCAAGAAGATCAAATGCTTTTTGGGTGTCAGTAAGCAAAGCAATACATCACCAACCGCGAAAACAAAGCTTTATTCTCTTAAAAGCATCAATTCATGGTATATTGAAAGGAATTGTTGATATTAATAATGAGTGCTATAAGGAGAACATTGATCTACAATTACTCATAAAAGCTTCTGTTGGTGATGGTGAAAAAATTTCCTTTTGGTTTGACAATTGGTATGGTTATGATCCATTGAAAAAATCTATTTCCTGATTTATGTTTAGTGGAGGCATATAAGTCATGTAAAGTCAAAGATAGAACGGTGCTCTCTAATCCAACTTCGATTCTAAATTAGGATTTATTACAAGCAATCAATGCCATAGTCGACGGGTTCCAAGCACAAACAGGAGATGACAAATGGGTATGGATGGGTGATGAATCAGGTGAGTTTTCAGTTAGATCTCTTAGAAAAATATTAGAATTCAACCGTATCCCTTCAGATTTGGTTACGCATGAATGGCTTTCATGGGTCCCACTAAACTTTGTTTGGAGATTAAGGATGTATAGAATTCCATCATGTTATTGCTAGATGAGTGTCTCTGATCTCATCAGATTGCGTCATATGTGATAGCTCTACAGAAAACGTCGATCACCTATTTTTATCATGCCCATTCTCGAAACAAGTATGAGATTTGATATTACCGTGGGTTAGATTGAGTTGCGCAGATCTTGATAGTATATCAGATTTGCTTCTGGCTCCATTCTCTTTGTCGGCTCTCGCAAGTCACAAAATAGTAGTCTATGGGGTCATAATGACAACGTTATGGTTGATATGGCAGGCGAAGAAATGAAAAGGTGTTTCAAGGCAAACACCCTTCAGTACTTAGGGTGGTGGACGAGGTGAAGTATAACTCATTCTCGTGGCTAAAACATAGAACCCTAATGAAGGAGTTGGAGTGGCATACATGCTGTAATTTTTCATTTTCAAATTTCCCGTTGTAATCGTTTTTAGTGTTCGTCTTAGCATCTTGCTAGCGACTTTCCACTGTTTTGTTTTTGCTTTATTTTAATGCATAAATGCTTTTGCTGTTAAAAAAAGTCGCTTTTGTCTGTAGTTTATGGGTATTGTAACTCTAGACGGATTAAAAGGTAAGCATTTTTAACTGGTCATTTTCTAGTTTATTATTCTTATCAAGTTACTCTAAGTATAAATCTATGAGATTTTGGAGTAAGAAAATACAAAAACTAGATGAAAAATATAGACATGATAAAGATAATAAATACTCCTAAAAAAATTTCACGTATATAACATATACACAAAAATTTAGTTGGTGGCTCACAAACATAACGTAGATGTGGATATTATTACGGAATTCGTAACAATAACTATAATTGTATAAACTTGTTGCCATATAAAATTTGAATATTTTTAATTTCATGATTCTTTTTTATATGTTATCTATTTTCCTTTTTTTAGTTTGGCTCATTAAAATAACCCTATGATATATTAGGGTTGGAAGCGGTCTTTCTACCTAACAAGATAGAGGAAAGACTCGCCTACACCTACCCTCTCCAGACCCTGCTTATTGAGTGGAGATATTACTGGGTTTGTTTGTTTGTTTGTTTGATATATTAGGGTCCTATAGCATTTCCCGGATAATTGTGGCACGTATTTAATTTACAAAACATGATATTTGATATGTAATTTCAATCGGATTCCAACATTAATGGGTTGATGCCAAAATTCCAAATATTGTATGGTGGATTTTGCAAATTGGACTTTTGGAGTAGATAATATTCTCCATCTTAGCTAGTTGATAATTGGGGAAAACGATTGCTAGCTGTTGTGTGGGGCCAAGACGGGCTAGTCAAAAAGGGTGAAACATGTGAATACGGGTTTGATTAAGAGACTGCATATGAAGCGTGAATTACAAAAGCTAGATACAGATTTACATGATATGGCTTTGTGCTAAGAAACAATAAACACCAACTACAACTAGCGGAAATATATTTGTTTAATGAAGAACTAGACACTCAGAAAATTCAAACGGTTTGGAGTTCCAGGAGCTTCAACTTCAAAAGTCCAACTTCTCACCCAGATACTAAAACTATAACCTTCTTTGTATCGTTCCAAAAAGAACAGAAGCCGTTACAAACACATCTGATTATGCGTTTCTAATGTATGCGGGTGCATTTCAAATTTCAATAGATCCTATATTTTGTTTGATTTACTAATTTGTTGGTGGGCTTCTCATGTCTAGAATTCAATGGCCAAATAACTGAACACTTCGATACTCCACTCCAACCAACTGACCCAATAACATTTCTCACAGAAAGTACATATCTTGTTACCCACATATATCATATCCTACATTATATTCATACAACTCCCTAACGACAAGCATCTTTCTAAGTTAATTTATACTCTCAAACAATCATAACACAAATCAATCATGATTTATTTAAACAAAAGTCAAAATGGGCCTTACAGTGATTGTTCTCGCACACCAAAATAGCAGGCAAGTCCCAAAGAGCAGCCATATTCAGCGCCTCAAAAAGCTGCCCTTGGTTAGCAGCACCATCACCATACATAGCGAAAGTAACATGATCCTCCTTCCTATACTTCTGAGCAAACGCCAATCCACACCCCAACGGCACCTGAGCTCCAACAATCCCATGTCCACCAAAGAAACACGCATCCTTCTTATAAAAATTCATCGAACCCCCTTTCCCCTTTGAACAACCCGTTTGTCGCCCCATAAGCTCAGAAAAACTCTCCAACAGCGTGCCTCCACGCCCTAGGAAGATCCCGTGATCACGATACGCGGTGATTATGCAATCCTTCTTCGTAATCGCAGACTCCATCCCTATGCTCACAGCCTCCTGCCCGTCGTACAGGTGGCAAAACCCTCGGATCAACTTCGATTTGTAGAGAGAGTCGGCGGCGAGCTCCATACGACGCATAACGGCCATGTCGGTGAAGAAGCTCATGAGCTCTTGGGAGTGGTGTCTACGGATCTCGACGGAGGCGGCGATAGAAAAGGGATGGTGGTGGTATGGGGTGAGGTGAGAAGATGACGCAAGTTACTGTAGCTAAAGTTTATATCTTTAATATATATAATAATGCATTGGACGATAGACCTGTTGACAAAGAGATTGACGGAAACTTATCTGATATAAAATCAAAACGTTAAAACTCTTTTATTTAGATATCAATATCATTGTACTAGTAAGGAACCCGCGCGATGCGGCGGCGGCATCGACGATATTTTACAATGCGATATTCGTTTTCTGAATACTTACGGCTTCTATTGTATAGTCTATTATCGTTTTCTGAATACTTGAGCATCATAAAACTCAATTGAATAATAGCACACTAATAAGAAATGTTTTCATAAACATAGTACGTTAAAACTAAATATCTGAGCACACGAATAAGAGAATACAAGTCATAAACATAGTACGTTAAAATTAAATATCCGCATGTCAACTACTTGGATTTGATGAGATCATTTTTTGTCATAAGCCTTACAAATCTCAATGACCTCATCAATATGCTTCGACCACCATTCTTCATCGGTGTCCAAACTGAAAGATTCTTGTGTCACTTCCTTTTTTACCTAAACAAAAGTTATGAGTAAAGATGAATAAAGAAGCCATACAAAAGGCATAACAACCTAAATAAATGAAAAATGACAGTAAAGAAACATGGCATATTGACAAATATTATCTTTTAGCATCCCTGAACTCTTTCAATATTTAACAATAAATCATGACAATATATAAAGAAGAAAACTCCAATGCCAAGCATATAAACCCAAAATATAAAAGATGACAAGCAAAGTCCAATGCTAAGCATATAAACCTAAAAAATAAAAGATGATAGCTACTGGACTTAAGGGTTTCTAAAACAAATGTGAAAATGTTAGTATTTGATGTAAACCCATGATTATCCTATGGTTTGATCGTATTTTATATCAATTACATTTGCAAACATTACAATTTACATAATGCATATCAATGATTTTTTAGTGTTGTATTCCCTTCTTTCAGACTACAAACAACAACCCGTAAACAAGAATCACTTACTACCACAATGCCAATTTAACAATCTTACATATTGCCCCCCTGAACTGTAACAGCAGATAGACCAAGGCTAATTGCTAATTTTCTAAAGATTCTGCACCCTGTTTTGTCTCCATAAAATTAAAGTCAAAGCATTCTAAATCATGATTAAAGAAAACAAATTAGAAAGCTAATTAAGCAGATTCAAAAAAGAAAGATTAATTCAATAGCATATGTATTCCTTCCGCATATTTCCTTTTGTTACATATTCTCACCTCTTCGAATCATCAGCAAACATACAAATTAACAACATTAAAATCAAATCAAACCCTATGCATAACCTCTGAATAATTATGATGGTTAACAAATATTGAATTTCTTACTTATCATCAATCTGCATTTCAACAACAAAAAACCCATAAATTTGCATTACAATTATACACAGTTGGTTTAAAAGTGTAAAAGCTAACCAGATGACGCACAAAAAAGTCTAGTAAGTTCTACAATTCATATGTGATTCTCCCAAAAAAGTGACAAAATCTTTGAACATAGAACATTGAACCTGGTCTCTATTTCTTTCCCCTATGAGAGAAAACACATCTAAAACTCATTTCTAACATTCGATTTAATTAAGAAACACTTCTCTCACCCATATGTTAACTAAGTTTAAAATATATGTAGTCTAGGTAAAAGTTGATATTTCAATTATTTTTTGTATTTCCATTAAGTCTTGTTGATTACTTTCATCAAATTTTATGCTTTGTTTAGAAGAATAACATAGAAATACAGTATCAACCATAATGTTTAGGACACCTTTTGATACGATAATAAATTCCATCGTAGCATTTGAAAGAGTCGAATGGCTAACCGATATTCCTCTTAACCATATATGACCCACTATGTCTGTAAATAGTCTAGGATCATGTTGGTGTATGTTCTAGGTTCTGAAACAAATTTGTAGTTTCTTATTTCTTTCTAGATAAGGGGCAGAATACTGAAGCCCACAACTACTACATCGATGATTTACCTTAAGACGTTATATCATCCTTTCATGTGTATCCAGATCTGTAGTACCCAACTTAAGCCCTAATTTGCCAATCATACACATCAACACAATAATCGATATTTAAACACACCAGTCTTTGAAATTATTCTAAAGTAAACACATATTTAAATAGATCAATGATATTTGTTTGCTATAAGAGCAACTTGGAGATTAAACTTACCAATGATTTGTTCTCCGTTGAAGCAGGTAGCCTCGAATTAGTCTATAGATCTAGGATATTTTGCATAAAACAAAATTAGTGTCTTCAATTTTTTAGTGTAACAAAATGTATAAGAGCAACTTTGGAGATTAAACTTACCTGCAGAAGCTCTTCCCAGATGCTGCAATTGCTATGTCCTGCAATCCCCAAGCAACACAAAACATAATTTCAATCCCTAAACCCAATTTCATCATATACAAACAGCAAAAAACACAATTTCAATCCCTAAACCAACAAATAGCATATACAAACAGCAAAAAACAACAATTTCCAATCCCTAAACCCAATTTCATCATATAAAACACAATTTTATCATATAAAACAATATCCGAATTGAAGATGCAGCTATAATATATATAATTGAAGATGCAGACAAGATGAAAAACTAAAGTCTTGACTAAAATAGACAAAAATAAGTTGGGGCCATGGGTAGATGATAATATGCCTATGATATAGAATGAAGACAAATTTATAGGTATTCAGAATAGAGTGATTCATCATCAAACAACCCATCAATTTTTTCTATAAAAACAAAACAATCATGTAGCAAATTCAATCCTGTGTATCTTATTTTCTTCAAATTGAGAAAAAGAAATAACCATAACAGTCTTTTCAATCCCTTATGTTTGGCTATTTTTTTAAACAATAATTCCTATAACTAGAAGTTTAATCACCTTATCTACACACTGCAATATTTGAACCCACAACCACTTGATTGAAGAGTACACCTTTTACCACCGAGCTATCATCTTGAGACTATTTTTGGCCCGTTACAAAAAGAGTGCTAATCAGATAGGTTAGAACGAACTACATATTCATCGTGTTTAATGATCTTATCCCTCTCTTTGAGAATATAAAAAACTATCACTAACATATATATTATAACCTACATGTAACCAATTTAAATCTCCTTCATGGCTGGAACACGCTTGAGCCACTAAATCTGCCCACCCAAACCTGATAATTAATACTTCTTTAGTTGTTTTTTTGCATATCTCTTCCCTATATTCAATAAAGCAATCTATTAAAGCACATAAAATCATCATATATATTGCAGCAAAAAAAATTATTCTAAGAATTCAATATCATGTATTTGAAAGCTCATATGATAAAGTTGTGAGTTTAACTTTTTTATATGAAAATTTTATATTAAATTACCACTTACTTGTAGAGTATGGACTAATGCATGCTCTCATCTGCACATTCCAGCTGGCATCTAGATCACTATCTGCACTGCACAGAGGCGGGTTGGTTGCCGGTGCTCTTTTAAGGTAACAACTATTACTTAGTGATTTAGCCCATATAACCGTCTGATCTCTCCTTGAAACAACTCTCCAACACATCCTTTTCAGTAGATCATGCATAGCATTCCAAATTCTTCTATTCTCATCATCATGTGCATATGCTTCTGGTGAAGAATACACAAAATAACCTCCTGGTCTAAGCAATCTATCTAATTCTAAAAGCAAAATCCCATCCCTCTGGAGCCAATCTATCCTACAACGCGAACAATGAGCCAAATCAAACGATCTACTTGGGTAAGGCAGTCTTTTGGTACCCAAGACTCCTAATGTTGACGGAATCCCACGCTCAAGCGCAAACTGAATTTGATTTTGATGCACATCATTTGGTGCAAGAGACATAGCTATGATACCTAAGGGTAAAAGATAAGCCCCAAAACTTGCAACCCCACAACCCGCATCAAGAACAGTTCTGATATTTCCTCCATTGTTGAGTTTATCACCAGTAAACTTGAGCATCTGTATCATCATGATGGTTATGCAAGTTAATCAAACAGAAGTGTAATCAAACAAGAGTGTGCACTAATTCTTTAAACTATAACTTAAAGAGTAGTCAATGATATCAAGATGACCTACCGATGCAATCGAAGTTATGTACTTATCAGCACCATAATGAAAATGGGTTCCTCCACCAGGAAATCTGATCTTTTCCCCAACCACCGTCATCCAGTTTTGATCCGATTTCTCCTGTGCAAGATGAGTATGCGGTATGTTTGCCTTCCAAACCTCATCCCTGCTTTCCGGACACCTAACCGGGATCTGGATACAACACCAATTATCATTCACACCTACTGTCTGTTCACCTAATTGTAAAATTAACATCTGAATTGTAAACTAACCTTGTATCCAACCGGCGGAGGAATAAGGCAATTATATCTCCTAGTTGCAGGTGGACAATGTCGTTCATAATGCTCCATGTCAGATTAAGCTTCATCTTCATCTGGTAGATAAGATGTCTATCCAAACAAGGTATCAACTCCGAGTACCTCATATCACAAACCTTCATCAAAACCACCAGTAATCAAACGAATTAAACAAACGTAATCATTTAATCAGTTTCAAACAACCCTAAACCGTCCAATAACGACTTACAGGTAAGCTTTGTAATGCACCTAATTGTCTTCAACATAATAGCAAAATAGAGATGATAGCTAGTCTAAACCTTTTGAGAGAGTCTTGATAGATGGACCATTGTAATGCACCCAAACCATAATGCATCCGAACCATGAAGTTTACTCTGCATGAATCACATATGAATTTAAAAAGGGTTAGTTTGCATTTTGACCATTCCAATATCCATTGAATAAACCCCATGCTTTCAAAGAAGAAATTATATGTGAAAATGGTACCATCAAATACAAAACCTCCCAGCCCTATCTTATTTTGTGGTCTAAAATCTATTGTAGCAGCTATTAGATCTCTCAACATTCAAAGTATCCATGAAAACATGGATAAAAACTCTCTAAACCCTAAGATCAAAACAAACTACTAATTTTCACCAACCAGAACCAATGAATTTGGGCAATCAATCCAATTCAAACATAGTAATCAAGAAATAAAAGCAACATATGTGCATAATAACTAAAATAGCAGCTCCCTTACCATCGCAGATTAGACTCTAAGAAACATTATTGTTGTCGTCGTCGCTATCAGAATGAAGATCGACGACTGGAGTTACATCGATGGAGTCTAATGGTGTAGTTCCTATGATGATGCCGTCGAAGATTGAACGGTCGTACCGGGGTTGGCGATGACTGCAATGGTGACAACAGTACCATGGTCATTAGAAGCATTCTTATTGCTCCGCATCACCCATAGACGCTTCCCTTCGTTCTCTCGCCACTGAAACTGCGTGCTGTCTTCTCCTTTGTACAGCAGCATTCCCAACTACAAGCTCAAATAAATCAAATAAGCAAAGACTGCTAATAAACTTTTAGTTAAATACATCATAACATGATCAGATTCAAACAACTTAACATCTACATATGCACAAATGCAGAATTAATCTTCAAATTCGCACAGTGAAAGTGTTCTATCCAACTAAAATCACTTATACTCCTTCAGAAATCAACTTCCCCCAAATTAAATTTCCAAAATTTCACACAAAGAAAGAAAACCCATGAAGCATAACACCACAAAATCGATTAATCGAACGACAAAAGCATCGATCAATCGAAAACCTAAAGAGCTTACCACTCAACACAATTGACATAAACTACCCAAAAACAAACATTAAACAAGAAATCAAAATCGAAAACCTAAAAAGCTTACCACTGATCTCAAGCTATCTTCAAAATCCAAAACCCTAACATACATGAACACTAAAGCTTGAAATCCTCAAGCTTCGAAGTGAAATCCTCAAGCTTCGAAGAGCAGATGTGAAGAACTATAAGCTTCAAAGTGAAATTGTCACACCCCAACCTTGACGGCGGAATCGTCGAGGCGTGAGAGTTACGATTGTTCACAGCCACATAACGCTATTGCCTGAAACATGTTAAAAATAAAAGGTCAACATATTGTTGGTGAGCATTCTATAGTTTTGAATACATAAGTATATAAAAGATGGCAATTCATGTTGTAAATTAGAGAACAAGGTAACTAGGGATGTAAGACAGAATGCACAATCAAACCTTGACAAAGTTTTACAAGTTCTCAAACGTTTACAAGTATATACGATTAGCTAAGTGTACTTGGATCAACCAAGCAGGCTTGTCAGGCCCATAGATCTATGACGTCGCCAGGCTAGCAATAGTTAATGATTGTACATGTATTCGACATTACATGGTAGCTACAAGATTCAACTAATCACAACACACAAGTAAATTGCCATAAGTTTACAAGATTCAACGTGTTTACAAGTGTAACGTTTATAAGGTAACATGTTTCACCCAAAAGCGTGTGAAATAATAAAATGGGTATAGAAATACTCACTTGGCGATTAAGTATATATTGGATGATTAATAAGAAATAATAACGCGCGTCGTTTCAACGAATTCCTTTACAAGGTACCTAAAACATATTTATTACAAGATTAAGTTCGATAATAAGTTTAACATTTAGACGTGAACCAGGGTTTTAGGATTTTGAGGTTTTTATAAATATGATTAGTTCTTAAAATCGTATATATTTTACACAATAAAAGATAATTTAATTAATCCATTTTATAATAATTTGTAAGAAATTAAATTCTTATAACATGATTAAATTTATAAAATGTAAATTAAATTTTTATAATTGTCATAATGAAAGAATACGTAATGATTAATAATAACGTTTAATAATTAAATAAAATACGCACGTTTTAATAATAATTTATACTTGTTATTCGAACCAATAATGAATTAATAAGTTAAACAATAATTAACATCAATTTTATAAAAAAAATGAACTAATTACATTATTTGATTAAAATAATATAATAAAATAAATAAATAAAAGGTTAAGATAGATTTCAGAAATTAAGTAGATGGTTTTAAAAATTTTTAGTGTCAGGAAAAATATTTTTATAATTTTTAGAATTTTTTTCTGAAATTTTTAAAGCTTAAAAAGTCCAAAAACAAAAATGTGGGGTTTGCAGGGTTCGAACCGGGGACCTGTGGGTTATGGGGCGTGTGTGTTACTAGTGAGCTAAGGGCTATGGTCGCGGCTTAACACGGGTTTTAAATCTGAAAAACAGACTCAACGAATCTGCCCCAAATCCAAGAACCCTAATTCGGTTTGATCCAAATTGGAGATCAAATCGATGATGTTAATGCAAATAATCATAGGGCTTTGATTCCCTATGAGAAATCGAGCATGTATATGTAAACAATTACCCGTTTGATAACAAATTGAAGCTACACCCTTTGAAGAACAACCCGCGACCAACGTAGCACTGGTTAGATACCCAAACCACGATGATAATCAAATTAGTTGTAGGGAAAGCTTCTAATGGTGTACACGATCAAAAGCCATCTGCCAATTTCGAATATTGAAGCTCGAAAGAAGGTGAACCAGTTAGTTGCAGGTCCGACGATTGTCACACCCCAACCTTGACGGCGGAAACGTCGAGGTGCGAGGGTTAAGATTGTTCACAGCCACATAACGCTATGTTAAAATATAAAATGCCATTAATCAATTGTTTTCAATCACCACATACATCAATGTCTCAAAATAAATTAAACAAAAACAAGAATTCAATCGTCTTTATTAAACCTAGGTCCATGATCTAGGTTTATGCATTCCTTCAATCATCGCTAAGCTTGCACATTACCTGAAACATGTTGAAAATAAAGTCAACTAACTAGTTGGTGAGTTCTCATGGTTTTAAATACAATAAGTATACAAAATGTGGCAATTCTAGTCAATGGTCACAAGATAGCAAGTATATAGAACATGCATAGTTACAATCAAGCCTCGACTGAATAATATGAATAAGCATGATTAGCTAAGTGTATTTGGTTCCCTAGTGCACAAGCATACGGCTCCTAGGAGTCGGCAATACATCGACTTTAGCACCAAATAGGCTTGTCAGGCCCAAAGATCTAAGACTTCGCTAGGCTAGCAATAGTTAATGATTGCACACGTATGTCACATCTCGTATAATACTAAACATATCCAAACAACCACGACTATGTAAGAATTGCACGTGTGAAATAAGTATCAAAACGTGTATGTGTAAGTTTGTATAAGCAACATGTTTCACCCCGAAAGATGTGAAATAATCGTAAAGCGGGGCATAAGAACTCACATGTTTAATAAAGGAGACTTGTAGATGAAATAAGAATAACCACGAATAAGATTTCCAACACAAACGTCACAACGCACCTAAACGAAATAAAGTAGCGCGTTATAATATGTTTGATGATTAATTGTAGGTCTAATATGATTTAATAATTATTCGTGTTTATTACATGTTAATAACGTGATCGGTTTAATGGAACGAATGGATTATACTTGGTATAATCAATTGTTAGCGCGTAAGAAAATAAAACTTGATTAAATTGTACATTGAACCGATTTTTTAAGGATTGTATATAATAATTATAATAAGTTATTTAACTATTATAAGGGACTATATACAAATATATATATTTATAGGTATAAGTAATCAAACAATTTAATTGTTTGAATTTACATATAAATATATATACTAAACAATCAATATAAATGATTTAGCTATTAAAAGAACTATGTATAAATATATATATATATATATATATATATATATATATATAAGTAACTAAACAATTAAATTGTTTAATTATATATATAAATGTATATACTAAACAATTATAACATTGTATATAATAATCAATATAAATGATTTAGCTATTAAAAGAACTATGTATAAATATATATATATATATATATAAGTAACTAAACAATTAAATTGTTTGAATGTATATATAAATATTTATATATACTAAATAATTATAATATTGTATAATCATAATAAGTGATTTAATTACTAAAAGAACAATATATAATATATATATAGGTATAAATAACTAAATAATTTAATTATTTAAAAATATATATACATATACAAGTATTATGTTTACTCATTTCTTTTGTATTTTTAAAAATAAAATTATGTATTTATAAATACAAATGTATTTTATAAAAAAAAAGAAATAAATTTAGTCACAAAATTAGTTAAACAAAAATTTAAATAAATTCTGCATTTTATAAAATAATTTTAGAAATTTTCAGAATTTAAAAAGGTTAAATAAATAAAAATAAATGAAGAAAAGAAAGAAAGAAAGAAAGAAAATCAGAAAAAAGAAAAGGGGGGGTTGCCCGGGGTCGAACCCGGGACCTCCCCTAGGATATGGGGCGCGGAGACCAGTGAACCAGGGCCAAGGCCTTGGTTTTCATTGGTTCGGTTATTGTTTTAACCTTAGTCCCCGGTTTACCCCCAAATTAGGATGAACCCTAGGTTCAACAGGGTCAAAATTGACCTCCGATTCGATGTTAAACACCCGAATCTTCATGGGGCTTTTGATCCCTGGACCAAATCGAGTCAATAACAGGTTCCAATTACCTGTTCCGATTAAGCTTCGAGTGATTTCAAGATCGACTCAGCTTCGAGTGTTCGTGAATTGGGCTTTTTGATCGAGAAGGTTTTTAGTGAAATTGAGGGTTAGGGGTGTTTAAGAACCTCAAAATGAGTTGAACGCCCCTAATTTATAAGCTCGACTTCATGGTTTACGGGCGTAACGCGTTTGATTTTGAAACCGCGTATATACTTTCAAATTTTGAGAGATTCGAACTGTAATCGTGTAATTAAAATTGATTGATTGATTGTTTCGACCGCGTTTTAAGTTTAGAATGATTTAATTTGACTTAATTCGTGTATCTGGACGGGATTCGAGTTGGAGTTCATCACGGTTTGATTCGGTTTTGATTTGGAAAGGGTACGAGCGGGAATCTCGCTTTTGGAGTTGGTTCGGGTTCGAAACCCATGGTCGAAGGGGTTGGGCGGTTTAATTGGGTCAAAATCGGTTTGAAATGGGGTTTTGGGCATTGCCGGAGCTCGGCCGGAGCTCCGGCCGATGGTTACCGGAAAAACGGGGTTGAGGGGGTGGTTTGGAAAATTTACATAAATGGCCCCTGTACTCTTAAATGTTATTATTTTGTGTTTCAAACTTTTATTCAAAGTTTCCAAAATGGCAAAACAACCCCCTGTACTTTAAATTCCAAGTTTTATTATTATTATTATTATTATTATTATTATATTATATTATTATTATTATTATTATTATTATTATTATTATTATTATTATTATTATTTTATTATTATTATTATTATTATTATTATTATTATTATTATTATTATTATTATTATCTATTATTATTATTGTTATTATATATATATATATATATATATATTTTATATATATAAAAATTTACTATTGATGCTATAAAATGGCATAAATAAACCGAACAAAAATACAGGATGTTACAGTCTCCCCAACTTAAAAGAATTTCGTCCCGAAATTAAGAATCAAAAAGGGTTACAAGAATAAGTAAGGGTAAGTCTTCTTCATATGTTCTTCACGCTCCCAAGTGAATTCCGCTCCTCGTTTGTTCTCCCATCAAACCTTTACAATTGGGGTCGTAGAGGTCCTAGTCTTCTTCATAATGCGATCCATGATTTCGACGGGTTTTTCAACGAAGTGTAGTGATTCGTCGATCTGAATGTCTTCCAATGGCACATGCAAATTATCGTCGGCCAGACACTTCCTCAGATTCGAGACGTGGAAGACAGGGTGAATTCCACTAAGGTCGGAGGGTAGTTCTAGTTTGTAGGCCACTTTCCCGATTCTTTTCTGAACCTTTAAAGGCCCTACAAACCTTGGAGCTAACTTGCCCTTCCTTCCAAAGCGAACCACACCCTTCCACGGTGAGACCTTGAGAAGGACCATCTCCCCAACTTGGAATTCCAGTGGCTTGCGACGTTTATCAGCGTAACTTTTCTGTCGACTCCTTGCCATTTCCAGGTTCTTGCGGATGATGGCGACTTTATCGGTCGTCTCTTATATAAGCTCGGGACCGGTAATAAGATTCTCGCCAACGTCGGTCCAGCAGATTGGTGAACGACACTTACGACCGTAAAGTGCTTCGAATGGTGCCATTTGGATGCTTGAGTGGTAACTGTTGTTGTAGGAGAATTCTGCGAGCGGTAGGTGCGTATCCCAGTCGCCCCCAAAATCAAGGACACAGAGACGTAACAGGTCTTCCAGGGTTTGGATCGTCCGCTCGGTTTGGCCATCGGTTTGGGGATGGTAAGCCGTGCTTAAATCCAATTGTGTACCCAGAAGTTCTTGCATAGTAGACCAAAAGTGAGAAGTGAATCGAGCGTCTCGGTCGGATATAATGTGAAGAGGCACACCATGACGGCTTACGATCTCGTCGATGTAAATCCGGGCTAACCTTGATGTCTTATATGTGTCACGTATGGGTATGAAATGTGCCGACTTAGTCAATCGGTCGACGATCACCCATATGCTATCATGCCCGCGAGATGTCCGAGGTAACTTGGTTATGAAATCCATGGATATATGTTCCCACTTTCACATGGGAATTTCGGGTTGTTCGAGTAATCCACTTGGACGTTGATGCTCTGCTTTAACCTTCGTGCATGTAAGGCACTTAGCAACATAGGTTGCTATGTCTCGTTTCATTCCGGGCCACCAATATTGACTCCGTAAGTCCATGTACATCTTATCGGAGCCCGGGTGAATAGAATAACGAGTCCGATGTGCTTCGTTCATGATAGAAGCCCGAAGGTTATTGCGTTTGGGAATCCAGATTCGGTTTGCGAAATACATTAACCCATTGGCTCTTGTTTCTAATTGGGCTAAGAGATTTGGCTCGAGTTCTTCCTTCATACCCCCTTCAGTGTGCACCCCTTGCTGTGCTTCTCGAATACTCGCCTCGATGTCACAATCGATCTTTAAGTTCTGCAATAACACCGTAGCATTGTTGACATCGAGTCGGACTTCAGTGTCAAACTCTCCCAATGTATCGAACCATTGGCGTCGGTCGCGAATCTCTTGAACGGAAACCATCTTTTGATGCGTCTTTCGACTCAATGCATCGGCTACGACATTTGCCTTGCCGGGATGGTAGCGGATATCACAATCGTAGTCGCTAATTAGTTCCACCCAACGACGTTGCCTCATATTGAGGTCTTTCTGATTGAAAACGTGTTGGAGGCTCTTGTGGTCCGTGTAGACTATACATTGCGTGCCGTATAGATAGTGTCTCCAGATTTTCAAAGCAAAGACCACCGCTCCGAGCTCGAGATCGTGCGTCGTATAATTTACCTCGTGAACCTTCAATTGTCTCGAGGCATATGCGATGACCTTTCCCCGTTGCATGAGGACACAACCAAGGCCTTGTTTCGACGCGTCGCAGTATACCGTGAAGTCGTCATTTCCATCCGGTAGCGTCAGAATAGGAGCATTGCACAACTTGTGCTTCAATGTCTCAAACGCCTCTTCTTGCTCGGCTTTCCACTCGAAAGGCTTGTTCTTCTGAGTCAAGGACGTGAGTGGCTTTGCGATTTTCGAGAAGTTGGCAATAAATCGCCGGTAATACCCGGCTAGACCAAGAAACGATCGAACTTCCGTCGGAGTTGTGGGAGCACTCCAATTCTTTACGGCTTCAACCTTCGCAGGGTCGACGTGAATTCCTTGACTATTCACAACGTGCCCTAAGAACTGTACTTCTTCAAGCCAAAACTCACATTTCGAGAATTTCGCGTACAGTTGTTCCTTCTTCAACAGTTCGAGGATTTGACGGAGATGAAGTTCATGATCGGAGCGAGACTTGGAATAAATAAGAATGTCGTCGATGAAAACGATGACGAACTTGTCTAGGTATGGCTTGCACACCCGATTCATAAGATCCATGAAGACCGCTGGAGCATTGGTTAAGCCGAAAGGCATAACCATGAACTCGTAATGCCCATACCGGGTGCGGAATGCAGTCTTTGGGATATCGTCATTGTGGACTCGCAGTTGGTGATAACCCGAACGCAAGTCGATTTTTGAAAAGATTGCAGCTCCTTGAAGTTGGTCGAAAAGATCGTCGATACGAGGAAGAGGATACCGGTTCTTGATAGTCAACTTGTTGAGCTCCCGGTAATCGATACATATGCGGAAAGACCCATCTTTCTTCTTCACAAATAAGACAGGTGCACCCCAAGGAGAAGAACTAGGGCGGATAAACCCCTTCTCGGATAATTCCTGGAGTTGGCTAGAGAGTTCTTGCATTTCCGATGGTGCGAGTCGGTAAGGTGATTTAGCCGCGGGGCTTGCTCCCGGAATCAAGTCGATTTTAAATTCTACTTCGCGTACGGGAGGTAACCCGCTAAGATCATCGGGAAAAACCTCAGGGAATTCTCGTACAACTGGAACATCTTTGAGTTCCTTCTCCTTGGTTTTGGTGTTGACTACATATGCCAAGAATGCCGGATAACTCTTACTTAGGCATTTCTGAGCCTTAGTACATGACATAAGCTTGAGTCCTTTGGAGGACCGTTCACCGAACACCTTCATCGTGTCCCCGGAGGGTAAGGGCATGCGAATGCACTTCTCGAAACAAATGATCTCGGCATGGTTCTTAGATAACCAATCCATGCCAATAATGACGTCGAAACTCCCGAGTTTCATAGGAATAAGGTCGATAAGAAACTTATGGTCATCAAGACACAATAGACAATCGCGGATAACCACGTCGACGGTGATGGGTTCTCCATCAGCAACTTCGACGGTGAGAGGTCTCTCTAGATTTGAGCGAGGTTTAGAAAGTGTCGGCTCGAACTCTAAGGAAACGAAACTTCTATCGGCGCCCGAATCAAATAATACGTATGCATAGGTGTCATTAATAAGAAACATACCTGTATAGGTTTTAAAGGCACTTAAGGACATAAGTAAGGAATTTTAAGAGAAATTCTATGGAGATAGGGTTGCAATTTTTTTTTACGTACCGTTCACCACCTCGTTGTCCGCCTGAGCTTGGTTCGCGTTGATGTTGAACGCACGTCCACGAGCTTGTGGAACATTGCCCACAAGACGAGGGCACTGGGGTCGGTAGTGACCTGGTTCTCCACAGTTGTAGCAGACCCGATTTGGTTCCGTCACTGCGTTTCCCAATGCTCGGCGACACGTTGCCACAAGGTGCCCGTACTTGCCACATAGTGTGCAGATGCGACACGGAAGGTTTCCCGAATGGTGGTACCTACACGTGTTGCACATAGGTAGAGGGCCTGCATAAGCCCTTGCCACGGGCACTTGTGCGGCCGGTGTAGCCCCGGTAGTACACTGTCTTTGGGGCGGTTTAGGAGCAGCCACGGCGTAGTTCCGTGCCGGTACAAACTTCCGTTTCTTGTTATCAGGCTTGACCTCCTTGACCTCCTCGGGGGTCGTCTTCTCAGTCTTCTTGGCACCCTTTGCAGACATAGTGCCTGCTCGGATGTGGTTCTCCGTCAATTGGGCAGTGATGGTGATAGCTTCTTCCAAGGTTGCGGGCCGGCTACCCACAACGGCATCCTGGATCTGAGGCGGTACACCCTTAATAAATTTTTCCACGTTTCGGGAAACAGTATCCACCATGTGTGGCAGCAGTATGCTTAGTTCATGATGACGGGTAGAATATGCCAGATGGTTCCCGCCATCCTGTTTCAAATTCCAGAATTCCTCCTCCAGTTTTTGGATTTCACTCCTCGGGCAAAACTTGGCTATGGCTATGTTTTTGAATTCCTCCCAAGTTAAAGCCAAGATTGCATCGGGGCCTCGGTTCCTCTTTTCACTGTTCCACCACGTTAAGGCCCGTTGCTGCAGCATACTGGTGGCATACCTTACTTTGAGTGCTTCGGGGCACTCACAGTTGACGAAGGTGTTCTCCATCCCTTCAAACCACTCTAAGAGACCGGTGGCACCTTCCTTGCCACTATAACTGGGAGGCTTGCATGAACTGAAATGCTTGAAGGTGCAAGACTGGGTGTTACGCCGTTGGTTTGCACTATTCTCCCCTTGACCATTGCTATTGTTCGTGACGTTTGCGATCATAGTGCTGCTGAGTTCAGCCACCATGGTCGGGATGACCGCAGCCATTTGCCGAGCAATCATGGCAGCAAGCTTACGGCCGGATCTTCCTCGGTTTCCGTGGAAGCAAGACATGCTGGAAAAATACAAATTGGGTTAGGATCGGTTAAAGGATAATATGGGTAGGCAATTAAGGTAAGAATCATGAATTATACGGAATGATTCCATTTGGTGACGCATCACTATTTGGAAACGTTGACACGTCAAGATGAATTGACCCATTCACCTCAGAAACTCGTGTATGTTGGTCATAGTTTATCACTCATCCCGGAAATCCCCAGGTAGCGTAACGGTTCCCTCAATGAGATTTATACGTATACGCTTGCCTTAGCCCGAGGGCCTTTTGCCAGAAAATCCAGAATACAGGTGTCTATGTACCACACTAGTTCTTTGGTTTATGAAATCAAAAATCTTGATGGGATATTTACAAGATTAGACATAAAGTCTAAAGAATTCCTATCAATAGATTCTACTTGGAGACGAGAATAAGTTTAAGAAATAGTAGCTGTCGGGGAGAATTAACGTTTAAGATAAGTCTAGGGGAGACGGGTAACAGTATGTAATCATGTAGAAAGGCACCTATGCTAAGGCATCACATTGCACATAATAAGGCATAGTGTTAGGCAGCATGCAAACAATAAGTATGTATTCATAAGAATACTATTCTATAAGGATCATGCATGAACTATAGCCTAGGTCACCATTTCTAATAACCTAAATCCCTATAGTTATGGGCTCTGATACCAATCTGTCACACCCCAACCTTGACGGCGGAAACGTCGAGGTGCGAGGGTTAAGATTGTTCACAGCCACATAACGCTATGTTAAAATATAAAATGCCATTAATCAATTGTTTTCAATCACCACATACATCAATGTCTCAAAATAAATTAAACAAAAACAAGAATTCAATCGTCTTTATTAAACCTAGGTCCATGATCTAGGTTTATGCATTCCTTCAATCATCGCTAAGCTTGCACATTACCTGAAACATGTTGAAAATAAAGTCAACTAACTAGTTGGTGAGTTCTCATGGTTTTAAATACAATAAGTATACAAAATGTGGCAATTCTAGTCAATGGTCACAAGATAGCAAGTATATAGAACATGCATAGTTACAATCAAGCCTCGACTGAATAATATGAATAAGCATGATTAGCTAAGTGTATTTGGTTCCCTAGTGCACAAGCATACGGCTCCTAGGAGTCGGCAATACATCGACTTTAGCACCAAATAGGCTTGTCAGGCCCAAAGATCTAAGACTTCGCTAGGCTAGCAATAGTTAATGATTGCACACGTATGTCACATCTCGTATAATACTAAACATATCCAAACAACCACGACTATGTAAGAATTGCACGTGTGAAATAAGTATCAAAACGTGTATGTGTAAGTTTGTATAAGCAACATGTTTCACCCCGAAAGATGTGAAATAATCGTAAAGCGGGGCATAAGAACTCACATGTTTAATAAAGGAGACTTGTAGATGAAATAAGAATAACCACGAATAAGATTTCCAACACAAACGTCACAACGCACCTAAACGAAATAAAGTAGCGCGTTATAATATGTTTGATGATTAATTGTAGGTCTAATATGATTTAATAATTATTCGTGTTTATTACATGTTAATAACGTGATCGGTTTAATGGAACGAATGGATTATACTTGGTATAATCAATTGTTAGCGCGTAAGAGAAATAAAACTTGATTAAATTGTACATTGAACCGATTTTTTTAAGGATTGTATATAATAATTATAATAAGTTATTTAACTATTATAAGGGACTATATACAAATATATATATTTATAGGTATAAGTAATCAAACAATTTAATTGTTTGAATTTACATATAAATATATATACTAAACAATCAATATAAATGATTTAGCTATTAAAAGAACTATGTATAAATATATATATATATATATATAAGTAACTAAACAATTAAATTGTTTAATTATATATATATAAATGTATATACTAAACAATTATAACATTGTATATAATAATCAATATAAATGATTTAGCTATTAAAAGAACTATGTATAATATATATATATATATATATATATATATATATATATAAGTAACTAAACAATTAAATTGTTTGAATG